>JAZAYU010000020.1:2409084-2723756 GCA_038501625.1 Corbicula japonica | reverse complement strand
ACGGAATAATTGCCTTTGTTGAGCGAGTTGAAATAATGGTTTAACTATACACCTAGGTTAATTATGGTACTACTTCTGTCCACGTAACTGAGATTGTTTTAATTTTTCACGGGGAGGGGGGCGGGGGCGGTAGGGATTGCGCACAACAGTTACCGCTGGAACATATAATTGGTTGCCGCAGTGATACCGGAGTTCAACAAAAAATGCATAAACTCGCTACCTATCGTTGAGCTGCACTCACTTCGGAGTCGGAATAATCGTCATAACTCAACGATGTTTTGATACATTGGCATCATATTATACCCGAGTGCAGGTAAATCATCCAACACGCAATCGCGGCATCGAAAAACTTTATGCTTGGAATTTTAATATTCATGAGTCAAAGCTGACCACCTACCTTTCCTAATCAAAATAAACGTTCACAGTACCATCACCGGAACTTTGCATAACATTTTTTCTCGCCTAAACAGCGGTAAAGGTTTGCGCCCCCTCCCTACCCCCGTGGTTTTATGAAACCTTTTTCTTCAGTTGATCTGTATTTTTTTTATAAAATATATGCAGTTACAGGGTAGATAAGATTTTATTTTCTAACATTATAAGCAATTTCTTTTATGAAACATTTTACGTGTATTTATGAAACCGATAATAAACTAAAGTCTCAACTACCCTGTACATGCAACTGCATATATTTTAAATGAAGACAGGTCCACTAAGATAAATTTCAGAAAACGTAAAAAATCCCTTCAAATATATAGTTCTAAAGGATATGGCATTTTTAGTGTGTTAGTGGGAACTGGACTATTATGTAGTCTGAGCATACCAACTAGGGAATACTCTTCATCGCTGAAGTGAAGTGAAGCCTAATATTGACTAAGCAGCAAACAGTGTAGATTACGACTTTATGAATGTGCCGTGAAACTGGATTTGTTTTTCTTTTGGATAAAATTCATAATCAAAAGTCGACGGTAAAAGCAATCGCTTACCACTTGTGTTCCTACAATCGTTTCCATAGCTTGAAATGTTCGTTTATTTTCACCTGATTCACAATCTTTATTTTTGGACGGAGGTGGGGGTGGTTGCTGGTATGGTTTCTTAACTCGGTATTTAAATTTCATGTATATGAATTCAGCAAGCAGGGAAATCTACAGCTGAGGAACGTTAAACATACACATTAAGTCAACACTTATGCAATAAATCCACTAATCAACATTGTTTCAAACCCTTAACATATATAAATAAATATACTTACGAGATCGATTTTGGCCCAGGGGACATAATTTGAACAAATTTAGTAGACATTCATTAGACAATGCTACTTACCAATATCTAAGCTGTACGCATTGTGGTTTGTGAGAAGAAGATTTTTAAAGATTTCCTTTATAAGTCTATGTAAAATGAAGTGAACCCTGGGGCGGGGCCAATTTTGACCCGAGGGAAATAATTTGAACAATCTTTGTAGAGTTCCACTAGAGGGTGCTAAATGCTAAATATCTAAGGTCTAGGCCTTGTGGTTTCAGAGAAGAAGATTTTAAAAGTTTTTCCTTTAGGTTGCCATGGCAACCAGAGTTCTGCATGGAATTTCTTTGAACAAATTTGGAAGAGCTTCATGCAAGGAACATCCGTGGCAAGCTTCATCAACTTTGGCCCAGGGGTTTAAGAGGAGATGTCGTTTACAGTAAAAGTTTACGGACGGACGGACGGACGCCGGACAAATTGCGATCACAAAAACTCACTTTGTCACAACGTGACAGGTGAGAAAAAACCAGCCCACATCATAACATATGGATAATGTCAAATTTACCTATACAGTCAAACCTGTCTTAAGCAGCCGCCCATGGGAGTGACAGTAAGTGGCTGCTTAGCAGAGGTGGCTGTTAAAGACAGGTAAAACAGGAATCTAGAACTACCGGGATTAGTCATCCCTGAATTTATCGATTATGTGCGCCCCCTTCTGTCCGCCATTTTGTTTTTCATGGAAGCCAGTGGAAAAAACGGTGGTTAAAAATCTGTCGGAATCTTCGTTGCTAGTTAAAATTAGCCATAAAATGTTGTTAAATATATAAGGTAGGTGTCATTTTATCTTATTTTTACTGAGTTTCCCATAATTATGCGTACTTAATGGTTATTTTAATATTTATTTGTCACACCTTTTTTGTTAATTTGTTCATCAACGAGCCGAGACATGCCAATGAATGCAGGAACCTAACAACAAATAGAGGTAAAAGCGCTCAAATGAACAAACAATCTTGTCAGACACAGTCTGTTGATGAGGTCCATCATAATATTAAATTCAGTTTCGAATCCTTGACCGCAAATTCCAGTTCACAAATTCGCCTTAAATTTGCAAATGGCGCCGAGCGTACAATTAATGGTCGTTGTATGTTCGGCTTCTCCTCAAAAGCAAACTGTGCATTTGCATTGAGGGTGTTCGAATTCAATAAAATGATTCTCCCTGACGGGGTACATACTAATTTCACATGTGTTAGACATCAATTAACGCTAGATTCAAGTTCAAGTTCAAAAGTTTATTTAGCATAAACACAAAGGTTTGTCGCCCTACAAATAATAATGGCGATCGAATATGAGCAGTACATAATAAGAGAAAAGTACGAATAACAAACTTGTACAAAACAACTAACATACATACTGACAAAACATAAATATAACATAACATGTATTTTATTCGACATCAAATTAAGCAAAGCTTAACACGGGTTAATAGATTTAATTTAATAGAAATGGTTCCTAATAATTAACAGAGAAGATTGCAAAACAGTACAAATGTATAAAAATTAAATAATAGTATTCCATGACATGTATACAATGGTATCTGATTAGATTTTAAGGTTTATCTCCCTCGCATTAAGTGTTAAAGCGAATATTTCACTACTCAGTATAAATGAACCACAATTAAATAAAATAGTTTTGTATGACATATATACAATGGTATCGGAAACGCATGAATATATCGTTTTTGCTTTCCCACCATATCGTGATTTTTTTAATATATGCTTTACATAATTACACTTTAAGTATGCACGGTAGGTCTACATACGTTATATAAAGATTCCCTTGACTATAATGTAAATAGGCAAGGGATTTCTGTGTTATAAGAAAGTTACGTATGTTTTATGTCACCGGACCAAACTTCGGACGGCCTTTTCGAAAGCGAAATTTAAAGACCGACTCATTGGTCTGTGTAAAGATCGCCGATAGGAGAGTTTTTCGAAACTAAAATATTTCGTATATATTACGTAAGGTAAATATTAGCGAACCGTACCATTGTATTTATGTGGGATATTCGTAAATGGGAATTTCTACAAATTATAATATGTGTTCAGTTAGAAAATAAAATTATATAGAAATTACAACATTTTACAAAATTACAAAATCTTAAGCTGCTTCTTCACGTTTTTTATTTGCTAGATATATATAGTTTGCTAGTTTCTTTAGGCAAGAAGTATTGTTAGAACTTAATAATGTAATAAACTTATTAATGTTCGGCCACGAGCAATAATAACGAGGTAAAATTTTATTCCTTAGTTCTCTATATTTTGGACATACTAGCAAAAAGTGATATTCGTTTTCAATTAAATTCATATTGCAATTTATACAAATTCTATGATTTCTAGGAATATTTCTATATCGTCCCTCTTCGATTAAAAGTCTATGAGCGGAGCATCTAAATCTAGTCAAAGCGATACGATGTTTCGAGTTAGTAACACATGAGATATATTTTTCGAACTCAAACGATTTTTTATATTGTCTATATGATGTCAATTTGTTGCTATTGTCTATCTCAGAAAACCAGTTTTGGACATAAATATCATAAATTCTTTGCACAACACAGTTAATATCATACAAACTCAGTGTATTCTTGTCTACAAGATAATTAAAACCAATATTATCTAGCAATCTATGGACATTTAACGTCCAGCTATTAATAAATCTTCCTTGATCATTTTTCATGTTATACAATCTAAATAATAGTGTATCTGGTGTTTTACATATTTTATACCAATATTTTATCATTCGAATTTGTCTTACAACGAATAATGGAAAGCGACCTAGTTCACCGTATACACATGCATTCGTAGTTTGTGGACGGACTGATAGAATTTGCTTCAGAAATTTTAAATGGACTTTTTCGATGTCAAGAGATTTATTGAAACCCCATATTTCAGAACCGTAACATAAAATAGGTAATATCATAGAATCAAATAATTTTAGCTTGTCAGATATTTCAAGTTCTACTGAATCAAAAAGTGAATTTAATGCAAATAGAGCATTAAGTCCTTGGTCGGACAATCTTTTTTGGGCTTTATTGAATAAACCATTTGAGGATAAAGTGACACCAAGGTAAGTAAATTCTTTTACAACATTAAGTTTTACATTATCATAAAATAAATCAAACTCTTCTGGTCTATTACCTTTCTTAAAGAGCATTATCACAGTTTTTTCGGTATTAACAGTAATTCCCCATGTTTTACAATAACTATGTAATTTATTCAACTGTATTTGTAAGCCTTCTTTTGTGTACGAAAAAAGTACAGTATCATCTGCAAACAAGAGAAGTAATAATCTTATATCATCAATTGTGAACACATCTGTAATACCATCAATAATAAAATCATACATGTCATTTATAAAAAACAGAAACAAAAGAGGCGATAACGGTTCGCCCTGTTTTACACCTGTATAACTGTCGAAAAAATCAGTATTTTCATGATGGTTTATTTTGACACAAGTTTTGACATTTTCATATATCACTTTCAACATTTTAATAATTTTAGTTGAAGCCCCGCAATGCATTAATTTAAACCATATTCCACTTCTGTATACTAAATCAAATGCTTTTTTGAAATCAACAAATGCACAGTAAAGCTTCTTCTTTTCATAATTTAAAACTTTGTCAATAATGGCAGTTAATGCAAATATACAATCAGTAGTACTTCTATTTTTACGAAACCCAAATTGAAAATCATTTAATAAATTGTTACTTTCAGCCCATAACTTTAATCGATTATCTAAAATGATTGAGAATATTTTTGAAAATATACTTGAAAGTGTTATTCCCCTGTAATTATTTATTTCCTCTAAATTTCCTTTCTTAGGTATAGGCACAATCATGCCTTTAGTCCAATTAACTGGATAGATAGCATGAGCATACATATAATTGAAAAGTTTGCACAAAATCGGTGAGAGTATATCAGCGCATTCAATAAAAATTTCAGCATTTAATAAATCCAAGCCACAGCTTTTACCTTTCTTCAGTGAAAAAATAGCTTTTTGTACCTCCATAATATCGAAATCTTTATCTAGTTCATGTACATTTTGATTTAAATTTCTCAAAAGTACATCTCTTTCTACATCGTCATTAACAAAAATATCATCGTTTGAAAATAAATCTTTAAAATGGTTGAAAAATTCTTCTTTACTTATACTACTTTTGTTTACATTTTTCTTTTTAAACTTTTTTATTTCTTTCCAAAATGATCGAGGTTTGTGATTAGCTAATTCGTGTAATCTATTCTTTTGTTTGAGATTAAAACGCGCTTTCGCTCTACGCTTAGCAAATTTATAAGCTCTTCTTTTTTCTATCAAAGATTCAAAATTACTACCTGATCTATATAATCTATATCGTTTACTTGCCGAATTAAAATCCCTTCGCGCAACTTCGCAATCGTGATCATACCAATCAGTTTTATATTTCCCCTTTACATTCTGTTTTGCGTTAACTTTTATTATTTTTCCAAAACAATTGAACGCTTTATCATATTAACAATTAGAGATATTATTTATACCAATTTCGATATCTGTATCTGACGAGATAACGTTCTCTACAATATTTGAAATTAAAGGTATTTCATTAAGAATAGCTGATCGAAATAACAACGCTTTATCGTTGTCCCATATTATTTGCTTATATTCGTATGAAATATTCTCTGGGGCCCTTATGGAAAATTCGAATGTAAAATTTAATTGTATTGGTGCGTGAGAAGAACAAGACTGTAGATCGTGAGTTATAAATTCACTTATGTATGGAAATAATTCGTAAGAGCAGAGGGCGTAATCAACTAAGCTATTACCGTTAGATGACATATATGTATAACCTCCTACTCCTGCGTCGTCCCCAATGCGCCCGTTAACAATTTTAAGATCACACGAACGTAAAATGTCGAGAAGCTTATTGCCCGAATCATTTGTTACATTATCCATTGTAAATCTGTACGGTAAATCGCAATTAATACCACCGTTATTTTCCGGATCAATAACATCGATAAATTTTTCAAAAAAGCTACAACCTTCAAGATAATCAAAATTTTCCCCACAACGAGCATTTAAATCACCCATGACGCAGACCTTACCATAGTCGCTATAATGGCGAATTTTTTGTTCAAGAACTTCAAAAAACCCTATACCGTGGTCATTAAAGTATGGCGATGTCTTCGGCGGGATATAAGCAAAACAGATGTAAATATCATACTCTGTACGGAAAAAATCTTTACAAAGTTTGATCCACAAAAAACCACAATCATCTTTTTCAACTAAGATAATTCCTTGTTTCAAACAGTTTCTATAAAACAAACAAATTCCGCCATGACCACGTCTAGATGGTTTTTGTATGCTCTGTTTTCTAGGTACTGAAATCGTTTCATAGCCATCTAAAATAAAAGAATTATTTTTCTTTTGCCACGTTTCACACGTAAATATAAGATCAAAATTAACAATAAAATTAATGAAATCTTCATCGCTTATACAGCTGTTTAAACCTTCTACATTCCATGATAAAATGGACAGTCCATACTTTTCTCCGCTGTCCTATACCGAGAAATCAACGGTAGTCTCGGGCGTATATAATACATTGTTAATATACAGCTTGTCTCTGACCAAAACAGCCCTATTGCCAGCACGACGGGCCTCAATGAGTTTCGGTATAAGTTCCTTCCGCTTCTCTTTTACTTCCTGCGGGAATTGTTCGGATACATTATAATCCGTTGGCCTTAGATTAACTGCTTTAAGTGAATTTTTCACAAAAAGTTTTGAATTCGTATCACAAAATTTAACAACAATTGGGCGAGTTTTGCCTCGAACATATGGTCCAACTCGGTGGGCTCTGTCAATGTGAATACTATTCAAATCAGATATCTTCAGAATGTTTTTGCAGAAGAACCGGACTTTGGCTTCACAGTTTTCGGGTTCGCGCACTGAAGAAGCACCAGCGGTTACGCTAGCAAACGTTTCCGGTCTCCCTACGGACGGTGCGCTGTTAGAAACAGCGTCCTTTGATAGATCCACTGGCGCGGATTCCTGTTCCGCCTGGTCCGCCTGGTCACATGGCTGCAGACATGTACTAAGCTGGGTCTCCATAGGTGAATCCCGTAGGTCAGCCTCATTTTGGAAAATAGGAAATATAGAACCAGGTCCTTCTGGAATTCCCATAAACAGGAGATTATCTCTCATCGATCTACACTTGAGATCAATAATGTCATCTCTAAAAATGTTATTTACTTGCTTTAATTTTATGTTTTCAGAAGTGAGCTGCTTAACTTCAGACTTCAAACTGTCAAGTGACCTGGTATGCTCATCAGCGGTGTTATTTAATTTATCGTATTGCAAGCACACAAACTTTTGACTTTCTTCGATTTCACAGATCTTACGGTCCATCACGTTCAATTTTGCCGTTATATTGCTCACACTTGCTTGGATGAGATCGAGCTGACCCAATTTTTTGTTAACATTCTCGAGCGATAGCTGTATTGATTGTAAAATATCAATATTTGTCGTGCAGGTATTCTGGGGTAATTGTTGACTATATACCGGTGAACCAGGATTCATGTACATTTGCTGTGGCTGTAGACCACCACTGTAACCATTATAGCTACCATTTTGTGGAGAGTAATTGTTTACCGGAGTCCCACTGTACGGTGGTACTTGTGACAGAAAAGGGCCCGGTGATTGAACGTTTTGATTGCTTTGCTTTGACTGGCCTTGTAGAGATCCACCATTGTAGTTTGTGTTTACACAATAAGTTTGAGAAGTTTGAGAAGAACTGTTATTGGCCATCATTTGTCGCTTCTCAACAGAACAAACAGAAGTAGGCGAGGTTTGGGACTTTGTCCGTTTCTTGGAAGGTTTCTTATTCCCGCCCATTCAAACGATACCAAGAATGATAAACTACATACTACAGCACAATAATCCACAGATTAGAACAACAATTGGAATACACAGCAGCACTATCGTTAATATCCAATACTTTAGATCCACTAATATCTTTATTTTGTTTACTAATCACATAAATTCCTCGAAAAATATACAATTCAAATTTTTATGTCTGCCATATCCGACGTTTGTGTTAAGAATTGAAATAAGGTAATTTAGGTCATTATTGCAATGGCGTCCGAAACATGGATGAGGCCAGAAATCTACATGTACAAAATGAATCTTGACAATCTGTTTATTATTTTCAGGTCTGGGAACAGAATGCCAAGTAAATAAAGTTACCGGTTGTCATCGTCGTCCGACATTTGGAAGAATAAAAGAAGGGTCAAAGAAAAATCTGATCTGGATCTACATTAATCATTTTTGATTATGAATTGATGTTTTTGTCAAGAGATTGTTTTACATTTGTTAAATATATTAGTTATTTCCATTTTATGAAAATTGTATGTCATTTTCTTGGCTGAAAATAAATATATTAAATTGTCAAGAAAGGATGTTGTTTAATTTAAAATAAAATACACCAAGATGTTGCAACATTCTAGATGTAGTCCATCAAATCATTTGTTGATTGTTTGTGATAACTTGCTTGTGTGTTTTAACAATTATATGTATGGCTATTTTAACTAATTTACCTTGAAGTCACAGCTATTAATCATTGCAGAGTCAAGTAGAGATCCTAGCCATTTGGAAACTTCATCAATGAACCTAAGATGGAAAAATTAAAACATTATCAGTCCTATGTACAATCAAATGGTAATTTATGAAAACAGTTTAGAGATTTGTATTATCTTTCTCAACCATAATAAGAATTGGTTTGAATCCTAGTTGAGGCTTCAACATTTTCTCCATCCTACATCATTGGTGGCCAGTGTGCTAGTCCTGCTGGACACTCTTCAATTTGAACTACCTTGATAAGGTCATTAAAACTATTTTCTATTAAAAAATTTGATCAGCCTTGACAATCTGGACTGGGCTTACGCACTATAACAGGCATTAAATTACCATCCTATTGTTACCATAATTTCTATTGTCAATAGGTTATGTTAAAACAAAATGCTATTTCTGCTTTAAATTTTACCGAACTCCGGGTGAGTTGGAGTTATTGCACCAAGATAACTTGTACTTTTTTGTTCACATGCGAACCTCTTGGCTGGTTGGGGCAAGTGTGATGTTGGTGCAACCTAGAACTGTTGGTGCAACCTAGAACCTGGTTTAAACACACATTGGCATTGTTTTGCCACTTGCCGTTCCAAGGTGGTAGCCTCTCGGGAATTCAGTTTCTCAATTGTTTGTGTATCTATTTAAAAGCTGAGTATTGTATAACCATGCTCTCCTCCACTTTTTGGTTAAGTAGGGAGGCTCTGTTTGCTGGATATGGCCATTCCTGATATGCATATTTCACTGTTTTCCTTTAAACAATGAATTACACAATGGTCTTTTATTGACAAGCAATAAATTACACTTCTCAACAATACTAGAAGTTAACTGGTCCAACAACAAATACAAAAACTGTCTAAATTACACTGAACAAATTGCAACTTATTCAAGGCCAAGTGGGTGGGGAAAATGTTCAGTCCGTGAATTTATTGCTCGAAGGTATACACTGTAGGGACTAATCGCAATTAGTCAATATATTTTTGTAATAACCAAATAGTTTCATTTAAAAAGTCAAAGAATATCGAAAATCTAAACAGAAAAACACTTCCTTCTTCTGGGAAAACTGTTACTGATGAAAGTCGGTCTGTTTGTTTTCAGTAAACACCGTTTCTAAAAATAGAACTTGACATTTATCGGTCCAGTGAATTTCCTCACGCCTACTGATAATTTCATAGGTGTAAAAGGTATAAATCAGCATTAACCTGGTTTGACTGTTTCACTGCGCATGTCTGTACTTTCAGTAGACAGCGACAGTAGTAAACCAATTTTGTCTGGCGGCTATAACCGCCAGAGAATCCTTAGCGAGTTTCACTTATCTTTCCTTGAGGTTTAAATTAGGCGGTATTCCCCACGTTTATAAGTAGTTAACAACACCAGCTAGTGTTAGGTTTAAAAATACAATGAACTTGGAATCATATTACAGATGTATGTTTACCATTATCCCAAAACGGGTTGCTGAAAGCAATTTGATGCCACTTAACCTGGTCACTGATTTATTGACATGCATATGTTTGGAATGCCGACTTTACTGCGATATATTAAACCTGCGAATTGCAGAAATGCTGCACAATGTTTACCATATCATGTCGTTCAGTGCGCTGTTTACACCTTCCAGTTGCTGGTTAATAAAGTATTAGCTGTACTTCTTCTAATCTTTATCACAAACGGTGCATATTTACTCGATCATGCTTTATCCATGTCAAGGTTTATCGTGAATTATTGTGATGAGCAATAAGCCTTGTTGATAAGCAGCTTGAGAGAGAATTTTCAAAATAGATACAGAGAGCAAGTGTGACGTCATCCAGCAGCCAATCAGAGGCCTCTAGATTTGGTTTACAACAGTCGTTTATTTTTTTAAAACGACGGAGAAAGAGTCTTTAACTTGGTGGCATCGGTTGACTCCTCAGACATTTCCTCGCTAATTTGTTACCATTTAAATCTTCAAGGTAGATATATTCCCATCTCTGTCAAGTCTATAACTAGACTGAAACTCTGCATCGCTCAGTTCGGCAATTCAATGCAATCAGAGGCGAAAAATCCTATTTTTTTGTTCATATCGAGTTATCAAAAAGAACTCGGCGGTCATGTTTTTCATTCGTACGACAGGGTTGGACCATTCTTAGCTTTTGCGTTCAAACTTACGAATTCGTAGCACCTTTGTTCGTACGAAATTATTGATAAAACGCTCAGGATGACGTACGAACGTCGTACGATAATCGTATGCATAAAACGTTCGCACGAACGTTGATAAAACGCACCCGTTGGGCTATTGTCAAGGCTAATAAATTTTTGAATAGAAAATAGTTTTAGTGTCCTTATCAGGCAGCCAAGGTAGATCAATTTGTAGAGTGTCCAGAAGGACCAGCACACTGGTCACCAATGATGTAGGAGGGGGAAAATGTTGAAGCCTCAACCAGGATTCAAACCAATTTTAATCATTCTAGAGAAAGTTAATACAAATCTCTAAACAGTTTTAATAAATTACCATTTGATTGTACATAGGACTGATAATGTTTTATTTGATTGCACATAGGACTGATAAAGTTTTATTTTTTCCATCTTAGGTTGATTGATGTAGTTTCCAAATAGCCGGGATCTCCACTTGACTCTGCAATGATTAATAGCTGTGATTTCAAGGTAAATTACTTGAAATAGCCATAGAATCTACATATAATTGTTGAAACACACCAGCAAGTTATACCAAACAATTAACAAATGATTTGAAGGACTACATCTGGCATTTTGCAACATCTTGGTGATGATGATCATTAAATGTTGTTAATTTTATGTATTATGAACATGTAGCTTTAAGAAATATCCTTCTAGTGTTTCTTTGTAATAATGTCAAAAGTTGCATTTCATAATGACTTAAATTAATTTTTGGTAAGGTCAACTTATTTCTTGTAAAAATTGGGAAAGCCCATCTGATAATCACTATTAAAATATATTTTATTAAGGTCATATATTTGGAAACCTCAACACATTGGTAATAAATTTATTTTTCAGGACTTCTAAGAAGAGAATCGTGTTGGTCTCCTTTCTGCTGATTGCCATTCAAGTCAGACAAGTGTAACAGAGTAGTCAGGGCCTGCAAGCCTCTGCATAATTTATAATGTGATAAGGGTATCCCCATTCCAGAGGGAAACTGCACAGATGAAGTGTTGGATGATTACAGCCAGAGGAAGGGAAGGCCATGATTGACAGAAATAGAATTATTAATCTGTTTTAGGCAAGTTTTGATGAGTATCTTTCTGTAGAAGTTACAGGAACAACAATGAAATTATAGAAGTGTAAAGAAACTTTTTGTGTTGTTTTAATATGTTTTTGGACTTCTGAAAACAATACTGTGATTGGAGATGAACTTACCAAATGAGAGATTGTCTTGTGTTAAAATTGCGTTACCAGAAGAAGAAGATGCAAGTGTAGAATAGATTTTAATTGATTTAAAAAATAGTATATATTGATATATTGTATACAACCACAATTATTATATACTTCATAACATGTTAATAACATGTCATATTATAATAAGGTGGTAAGCCTAAGATATGCATGGGGTGTGGGTTCAGTGAAATAAGTGAAAATGAATGACGTTTAAGTAATTTCATGCCACAATTAATCCTGACTTATAGCTTATATCTCATTGGAGAAAAGTATAGATTTGGATCAGCCTGAACATCTTTATAGTCAGACCTGGATATGCAATTAGAAATAATGTAATGAATCTAGAAGCAAACAGTGTATGTTCTGATTACACTACATAAATGTGCAGGCTGATTTAGATCTACACACTTTGCCCATGTGATAAAAGGCATATCTAGGTAGTAAAGGGTGTATAGTATTAATGTGGCAGTAAAAATCCTATTTGTATAACATTACATGTACAGTTACCTGCCTTAGCAGCCACCTGTAAATAGCTACCACCTGTCTTTTAAACAGCCAGTTTGAATATGTCCTAAACTGACATTTTGTTCTAATTTTTACCTGTCTTTAACAATCACCTCTGTTAAGCAGCCACTTATTGTCACTCCCTTGGGTGGCTGCGTAATACAGGTTTGACTGTATGGGTAAATCTGACATTATCCATATGTTATGAAATGGGCTGGTTTTTTTAAGGTTTTGACATTAAATAGCTCATCAATTTCTAGGATACAAATTCTGAACCAGGAGTGATTATTAATAGTGATATTCTGTGTTTACATAATTATTATCATTATTATCATAGTTGCACATGTTGCTAAAATTACCATTAAAAGTTTACTCCATGGGATATGGTTGTTATCCAAGGGCAAACAGTGTAGATCCTGATCATACAGTACAGATGTGCCAGCTGATAGGATCTACACAGTTTGCCCTAGCGATAAAACAATAAATGAAGAAAAAGGATAAAGTTATACTTTAGATAACACAAATGATTTTCATACCCAGATGAATGCAACACAATATTGATCAGAATCAATGTTATTTGTATAAATTAAATGGAACCATAGTTTTAATTTAAGCCTGCCAAATTCAGAGTTAACTAAACATTGTTTTTATAAATTTGAATATGATTACATTTTAAAATGACATGAAATCTGTTTAAGGTATGATTGGTCAGAAAAATCCTAACAAATCAAACAGTGAACAGTAAAGATTCTGACCAGACATCACTTTACACAGAGTGATATGTGTGGGGATAAATTATGTTCACTTATAAAAACATTATTTAAATGTCAAAAA
This sequence comes from Corbicula japonica, assembly GCA_038501625.1. Taxonomy (NCBI): domain Eukaryota; kingdom Metazoa; phylum Mollusca; class Bivalvia; order Venerida; family Cyrenidae; genus Corbicula; species Corbicula japonica. Next base: position 2,710,154 of record JAZAYU010000020.1, on the reverse strand, counting down.
ATTGAAATGAAACAAATACAGTTTAAGTTTTTTGCAAAGTGTGGCCATTGCAGAATTTATCACAGTTGAATGCAAAAGATGCTAGCATTTGGTGCACAATGCATCAAGAACAGTGAAACCATCACAATTATTGCATATCCAGAAATGTTCTTATATGGCCACCTTAAAAGAGTAATCTGTTTTTGTAAAAAACGCATGTCTCCCCCCGTCGCCCTATTGAATGAAGGCCAAGGAAGTGATATCACCTTTTTGAAACGGAAGCCTGTGTCAATTATTATGGTATAATGAACATGCATATATATATATATATATATATATATATATATATATATATATATATATATATATATATATATATATATATATATATATATATATATATATATATATACAAACATAAATCGATGTTTAACTAAAATAATTGTCAACATACATTTCGCCGCCAACAGGCGCCAACCGGAATTACGCGAGTAATATTCGGAAATCCCCGGAACTAGCAAATCCTCCGGAACTGGGCAACCAACTGTAGTATTGAAACCCATGAAAGACTTGTCCATTCAGCCAATAATACTTTCAACAGTAATTTGAGTAAATGAGTATATTTACCTTTAATTACATTCTATTTACAGACAAAAAAACGTCGCCATTCATCTGTGTTTTCCAAAATTTATTTTAACTCAAACACAAATGAAACACACAAATATAATTTCAAATACAAATTTCTAAGAAAAATCAATTAAAGTCAACAATGGTTCGATTTTTTGAAATTAGTAAATAAGTCTTATCTTCATCTTTTCAAACTTCAAGTCTTTACATTCATACGTAAGTCCATGGCTGAAAAAGGTGAATCATGCAAATAAAGAATAGCTAAACTCAGAAAACACAGACTGTTACACAGCCAAAACTCAATGAGGGCATTGGATGTAAAATGATCAATGTCAAACAAGACATCTTAAACAGTTAACGAAAAGAGAACCTGATGAGATACCGAATTGGGTCGAACGGTCAGTGGCAAACCAATTTGCCACTGGGGGAGGGTTAAACCAGGTTCAAGGGTGCACATACCTCAAACTTGCCCCCACAGGTTCTCAAATGAATATAAGAACAAGTTGTCTTAATGGATTTCCTCCAACGCACCCATCAACTCGACAATGCTGCATGAAAAAGCACTCGGACATAAAAAATAAAGAGTCTAATAGCATTGTCAAGCAAGTTCGTTGTACAATATTACTCGCCTTTCGCATCACTACCATGACAGCTGTATAGAACTAGAGATTAGCATCAACGTATGAGCAACAATTTAAGTGACAAATTGAGGTTGTTATAAGATATAGTTTTAAATTAGCTTAGTAACGATATGCATACACATGTATGTACGTCACTATCCAATTATGAAACGAATAATTATTTTCAGAGAAGTGAATAGACATTGTTCCTCACAGTCCACTTGACGGTGTAAAATGGACTATATCGTACTAGTTTACTCGTCGGTTACGTTTGTGGGAGTGGTAATAATACTAATCTGCCTGTGGTGTTTCTGCAACAGGAACCGGTATGTTTGTTTGTCCTTATTGTTTGTTGTTTTGCCTTTCTTTTCCTGGACTAAGTATGAGCCTCGCATTATATAAACAGAAAACTATTGCAGGATAATTATTAATGTACATCTATTCTGACCAAAGAGAGTTAAGAGGATTCCTAATAGATAAAAAGGGACCTTTGAAAACCACCGAACACGACAAATACGAAAATATTGCAAAAAACTGTTGGTTTGTCATACGGAAATTGTGATGGAAAATCCATGTTTCGAACAATTGTTCTATCACGTAAAATGTTTGAGTTATTACATATCAATAAAAGAACTTTTTTTCAACGCCCATTCTGTAGAAAGCGGAAACCAACTTATTGGTCTCAGTTATTTACATTTTGACATATAAAGATCTACTTATTAGTTGCACACCAGTGAAATAATTTATAAATTAGACCACAAATGATTTGTTTACGGCTGTCTAAAGTTCAAATTTCATGCTTACTAAGGCAGTCTTGTTGAACGATGACCGGTAACATAATAATTTAAGTGCACAATATTATTCTAAATTAATAAAATTCTGCACATCATTAACTTAATAAAGAAATAATATAAAATGTTAGGAATAATTGCGGGATTATGTATTTCCTGCGAATTTTTTTATGATTTAGTGCTGTAATAGCAATAATTAATGAAAAATCGTTTTGTTGATAATTTATGTAAAATCGGTTTGTTGACATAATAATTATATTGATGATGTCACAAATCATCACAAAATGGACATCATGTTACATCTGGACAAATATTTCCGTACTGTCCGACATTGTACATGTATAGGTTTGGATGCCAAAAATCAAAGTATGAATATAATAGACGTACCGTAATTTGTGCCAAGTTGTGATTTATTATTTGTTTTGCAAAGCTGTGGCGAAATCTCAAAATGACAAATTGTCTAAAAAATAGGCCTATTTCATAAACAAACATGAGCTGGAATAGTTTATATAGTCAGAATTGTAACAGTAATTAAATGTTTATAAGATATGCCATAAATACAAAATTATTGTTTTTTAAGGAAACCATCTTTTACAAGAAGAGGTGTTGTTGTCATGCTCGATGAGTGAAGGCCGCACAGCATGATTTACTCTGTTACGATGCAAGACGGAGGTGGAAGTTCGTTTTATAGCTCAGAGACAGAATATCTAAGAAACACGCGACAGTTTCCATATCAGAGTGAAAGTAGCAGTGATACTGATGTAAGAACGAGGCAGAGACAATTAAATGGAACTACTGCAAAAAATGATTGTAGTAAAGACTTGCCTTCATATGATGACGTCATTTCCGGAAAATTTGGCGGGAACGTTGAGCCACCGCCACCATCATATATTGAGGTCGTATCAAGTCCTGAAAACAATGGAAAATAATGTTTTTGATGAATACAATGCACTAGTGTTGCCTTTTAAAATGCAACAGGTTTTGGTAGTTGCAACTCGAGGAACGATAAAAAATAGTGTTTCTTATTTCTTCCGATATATTGTTAAGGTACTAGATAATATGCAATATTAAGACCTTTCAATTTGTAGTTTTAGGGTCTTGCAAACATGCTTCTTGCGTGGGATAATTAAGAAACGTTTAATGGAGTTTTTGTAAGAAAATAATTTTCAAAATAAAAATTAGTCCATATTATTATAAACACTATTTTGAATAACATATTGTATATGATGTAAATGTGACACACCTTAAAAGATAAACACAAGTGAATTTTACAGATAAGAGCATATGCATGCATCCACATTAAGAAAGATCACAATGGCAAAAGTAACATTTGCAAAAGCTGGACAATATACCCAACTACAAAATGTTTTTGTTTCCCCTGCGATAGCAGGAAGACACATTTTAAAAATAAGGCATACATAGGATCATATTGTTCCGCGACGTCGTCGTCGTCGTCGTCGGTGGCAGTTTCGTCGTCCGGTAATCCCCCAAGAATGATAACTCCTGTTTCAGTATTTTTAGTTAAGCCCCTTTCAAATGACTTTATTGTTGAACTTTAATATGAAACTTATTGTTGCCTATAACTTTGAACGTACTTGTCCTATTAACCTAATACTTTGAATATATCATCTGCATGAACCAAGCCATCTCTGACAACAAGAATGATAACACCTGTTTTAATATATTTTGAGTTATGCCCCTTTTAAATGACTTTAATATGGAACTTCATGTTGCCTAAAACTTTAAAAGTACTAGTTCTATTTACTTAATACTTGTCGTACATCATCTGCATGAACAAATCCATCAGTGACAACAAGAATGGTAACTCCTATTTCACTGTATTTTGAGTTATGCCCCTTTCAGGTGACTTTAATATGGAAATTAATGTTGCCTAAAACTTTGAAAGTAGTTGTCCTATTAACTTAATACTTGGAATATTTCATCTGCATGAACAAAGCCATCTCTGACAACAAGAATGATAACTCCTGATACAGTATTTTTAGTTATGCACATTTCAAGTGACATTAATATGAAACTTAATGTTGCATATAACTTTGAAAGTAATTGTCCTATTAACATAATACTTGGAATATATCATCTGCTTGAACAAAGCCATCTGTGACGACAAGAATGATTACTCCTGTTTCAGTATTTTTAGTTAAGCCCCTTTCAAATGACTTTATTGTGGAACTTTAGTATGAAACTTAATGTTGCCTATAACTTTAAAAGTATTTGTCCTATTAATCTGATACTTTGAATATATCATCTGCATGAACCAAGCCATCTATGACAACAAGAATGATAACACCTGTTTTACTATATTTTGAGTTATGCATCTTTTAAATGACTTTAATATGGAAAATTAATGTTGCCTATAACTTTAAAAGTACTTGTTCTATTTACTTAATACTTGTCATACATCATCTGCATGAACAAACCCATCAGTGACAACAAGAATGGTAACTCCTATTTCACTGCATTTTGAGTTATGCCCCTTTCAGTTGACTTTAATATGGAAATTAATGTTGCCTAAAACTTTGAAAGTAGTTGTCCTATTAATCAATACTTGGAATATATCATCTGCATGAACACAGCCATCTCTGACAACAAGAATGATAACTCCTGATACAGTATTTTTAAGTTATGCGCATTTCAAGTGACATTAATATGAAACTTAATGTTGCCTATAACTTTGAAAGTACTTGTCCTAATAACTTAATACTTGGAATATGTCATCTGCATGAACAAAGCCATCTGTGACAACAAGAATGATAACCCCTGTTTGACTATTTTGGAGTTATGTCCCTTTCAAATGACTTTAATATGGAAGTTAATGATGCCTATAACTTTTAAGTCCTAATTCTATTAACTTTTAGAACAATTAGAATATATATCATCTGGATGTACTAATCCATTTTTGTTAACAAGAATGATAACAACTGTTTCACTATTTTTTTAACTAATTCCCCATTTAAATGACTTTAATGTGGTACTTAACGTTGCCTTTCACATAAAAGTACTTTTTATGTTTACTTAATATTTGAAATATGTCATCTGCAGTAACAACGCCATCTGTGACACTGAGAATGATAACTCCTCATTAACGTTTTTAGTTATGCCCCTTTCAATTAACTTTAACCTGAAACTTAATTGCCTATAACTTGGAAAGTACTTGTTCTTTTGACACAATACTTTATATGGCATCTGTTTTAATGAAGTTATATCTGCTTTGAGTTGTGCTCCTTTGAATGATTTTTACCTGAAACTAAATTTTGTTTATATCTGGAATGGACAATAAAGAAAATAACTGATCATTTAAAATTAGTTATTTTTTAGTATTGCAATGCAACTTGAATTACATCTTTTTATCATGTATGATAAAACATAGGCCCACATTTCAATTTTTCGCAAGCATGTGTTCGGCGGAACACCAAATTCACTGACATCATTAACGTAATAGCAGTTTTACGTGTTATTTGTGTCAAGTTTTCATTTTGGCTCAGTATATTTGAATGCTAAAATATGCGACTGGTCGCCATTTCAGCCAATAAGATGCTTGAGATTTGAGACTGGTTTCCAATCTCTGTTTTATAACATTCAGTCCTGATTTCTCATGTCTTTATTATGCTCGAAAATTTTAGTCCGGGTTGACGTTTTTATTTTAATGTTCTTCACGCTGCAAAACAAACCGACTAACTATTTAACTGACTTAACCCCTACTTGTGAAACTACTGAAAACAAGAAAGAATGGTCTGAAAAAAATAGTAACCACACATAGTGAGAACACTTATAGCTTACACAGCAAAACTGCAAAACAAAACAACATCATGAAGCCAAAAAATCCAGAGAACATTACAGAATTAAAGTTATGTAAATCTCGACACTATAAGGGGCCAGTTACACAGACGATGGGTCTCCAATCGGTTATTTTAATTAAAATTGCTCGTCGTTTATTGTTACGCGTAAGGTTTTCTGTGTATACTCTGGACATAATTTCACTTTAACAAAACTACCGATCTCTCGTCAATGGCTCTACAATTTATAAATATACGCAATAAGATGTTATTATATTGGACAATATTATTATTATTAATATCTTGCTATATATTGGTATCTAACAAAATAATATGCGAATAATGCGAGTTAAATTACTTTTATCATATAAAATGAACTATATTTTGCATCGGGTAAAGAAGTAATAGCAGACATAAGGCATTTTCCACAAAAAAATGAACTAACTCAACTGTAAATTTTCACCACATGCATCTACGAATTTGCATAAGTATACTCGCAAAATACTTAAATCTGTTATACCTATACTTATATCAAAGGACTGGAGGTACTGATGGGTCGGCCATCAAAACATAATTGAAAAGCGATGTATTTTTGACAAAGAGTGCGGGTTTGATTAAGTTGGACCAGAAACAAACTTTCGTATCAAGAACGGGGACCAATTTACTTTATGTCCTCTGAGACATAGATCTTCGACCCCAAAAACATTTAAGGTCCAATTAACAAGTGAAGACAAATACTGTTATCAAGTTTGCAGACGCGGTGACATGGAAAGTGAACCTGGGGATAGGACAATATGTCTAAAGTCATAATTAGAATATGATTGGACTTGTGGACGATAATATGAAATAAGGCACTGCCTGTCTCAGAATTGACCAATCAAAATTAAGTGGATGATATCATACTTCAAAGGTCATGATATGGTCAACAGTGAAACAAAGCTGGTCACAGTTCTCAGACACTACACTTTATTTAAAGGTATTACTCCTTTCGTCCTTTCATTTTGCATTTAGACAGACTTTTTAATTTTTCATTTTATAAATGAGAGTGCAATGACAACTGGAATATTACCTTAATGGCGTAATTACTTTTGTAAAGCTTGGAAGAATCCTGTGACCAGTTGTTTGCAAGCACAGTATCATTAGTACACATCAGTATCACAGCACCTAAAATTCTGAGTTGAGATACGGTGACACCAATGACAGAAAAAGTAGCTAAGCTTGTCATAATCTTTGAATATTCAAACTTGAAATCAACAAACACAATTGGGTAACATGATTTAAAATAATACTACAAGTGACACTATATTGTTGTTTTTTCAATGGTTCTATTATTCAGCAAATAATGTTATAACACACAATTACACCGATGCTTTTTTGTCAATTGATGTGTAGTGACATTTGTGATTTTTTTATTATTGTCCATTACAAAAGCAGCATGCTCCATTGCAGGAATTAGTGGAAATATAAAGGCGGTATGCTCCCTCAGACAGTCATAGACAGAATTGTCAAACTGGTCTCCTCACAGCATTCCATGCGAAGCTGTTATCCTGAAATATTAATTTCAACAAATAACCTATTTATATTGAAGTTCAAGCATAATTTATGGTCTATGCTTTTTTGAATTTATTTGTCAACATTAAAAACTGATAAATTAGTTTTGTCCAATAATATTGCTATTCTTGCCCTGGCAATACTACTTTAATCCCGACTCTTGGGTTCTCATTTTCGTTCATCCTTTATGGTGTCTGTTTTGAAACTGGCCATTTTATAAACCATGCTCTCTCTTTGGCTGTGAGGAGAGGCTGTGTCTTCTGAATGATGCAATTCTCGATAAGCATATTTCACTTTTTTTCTAAAAGAAAAATATTTCTCATTTCTTATGATGAACCTTCACTCCTTGGAGACGCCTTTTATCATATAGACATCCAGAGGTTCCATTTGACCCAGAAAGACCTTTTGACTTTTGAAAATTAAAAAAAAAAATTAAAAAACCTCATTCTGACTTCAATGATATTTAAGAAGTGTCTTTGTTTCCCTTAAATTAAGGGTAATTTTGGTTATTAACTGCCTGAATCAACAAAAAGGTTAGACTAGATGGTTGTTCACTTGTGTCGCCCTGGGAGCTATGTAATTAAGGTTAAAAATGCAAGAAAAAGAAGGAGAATAACCCCCACTTTGACATGAAGAACTATGAGTCATGATGAGTGTGTTGTCATGAGCAATATAATTTGAAAGTTTGATGTAGAAATATTAAGAAAAGGATTAACAAATGTGGCCTTGACCTGAAAATTTACATCAGCTCAAGCATGTTGTCACAATCAATATAATTTGAAAATTTCATGAAGAAATATTAAGAAATTGCAAAGTTATAATGAACATTAAGTTTTCAGGACGGACGGACAGATGGACGGACAGACAAAGTGATCCCTATGTATCACCTTTTCTTCGAAAGGGCGACACAGAAATGATGCTTGACATTCAGCACCTGGTGGACACCTGGAAAACAATAGATCAGCAAGAACAACTTTGGTGTCTGATCTGGATCTGATTAGAATCTACACTGTTTGCATATTTGTAAGAAATAGCCTCACGAATCTTATTATGAACCATGTAGATCCTGTTAAGACTGCACAGATATGCCTGCTGATCTGGATATACACTGGTCACTCATGTCATGTGTTCATGGAAGAAAGGGTCAAAAACAACACAGTAACTTTTATATAGGATGATTAATTTTCTTGTAAACTGAGGTCTCACAAGTCTTCACATACATACCAACACAATTTTGTTTTCTTGTTACAAGATATATAAATACAAAAACCAACATATACAGATATATTTGGTGTCTATCATACATTCATGCAGCTCTTATACATGAAAATAAAAAATGCAAACCTTGTCTCCATTTTCTAACAGTCACATTCATATTCTGCTCCCTAGTTTTCTACCAAATCTGCAGACCTTTCAAGTCCACAGCTTTCACTTGACTGATGATACACATGGCTGCAAATAAATGTTGTATTTTAAATCATAACAAATAACCCAAGTCAATTTCATTGCACTTGTTGTTGCTTATAGAGATGTATGTAAATTGCTGTTGCAGGTTAACAGACACTGTTGTCATAATTCATGTTCAAGGTTTTTTTTTATAAAAATCACACAAAGGAGGTTTTTCTGATGTAAGCTTCATGCCATATTCCATTCCTATAGGCTCAATTTATTCCATTTAACCTTTTCCTCCATGTATATGTCTTTATGGCATGGGTGATCAGTGTAGATCTAGATCAACCATAGTGCCTGATTAGGATCTAAACTGTTAGCTTTTTTATTCAATAGGTTATTTCTGACCACAATGTGACCAGTGCCGATCCAGATCAGATCTGCCATCTGATCTGGATCTCTACACTGGTTGCACAGGCATGAAAATGTGTATATATGTAGTAAAGGGTGAATGATAACAATAACACACCTGCATTTTGATACTTCATTTTACTCGAAGGATACACCTTAAAACATAGCAACTATTGTAGATCTAGGTGCTGACACATCTGCTTCCAGTTAAAAGGAGCTTTAAATGTATCTAATGAACAGAGTAGATACAGATCAGACCACATAAATGTCTGATGTGCAAGCTGATCTGGAACTACACCTGTATTATCTCTATCTGATCTGGATTTACACTGGTTGCCCATGCGGTAAAATAGCGTGTAAATGGAGTAAAGGCAGGGCTGGACAAACCCACTAGCCCGACGCCCTGGAGAAGCTGAAAATTGTATCGGACAATCTCAAACTATCTGATTGCTTGTCCATGGGCTAGCTCAATTATTTAGTGCAGACTAGTTTAAACTTTAATTTGATATGCACCATTCTCTTTTAGCACCATGTGCATATCATATTACAACAGCAATAAGTTTATTACAAAATAACATGTTTTGAGATCTGTTTTAACATTATCAAGCCCCGATGTAACGCTTGCTTTTGAATTTCATGTTTCTTTCTTTACTGTAAATACTGATCAATCAGAATTTGCTTATTTGCGCAAAAGTGGGACAAGCTGAAATGTGTACCCAGCTAGTCGTGGACTAGTTACAAGAAAACAAAATTTATCCAGCCCTGAAAGGGTCAAGTTACTGTGAAAATGGAAACAGCATTGGATTTTTGAGACACATTCATAAGAGATAACCCTACTTATTAAACGAATAAGCATTTACAAGAACCCATCATGTTTGTGCAAGGTGGCACACAGATGAATATTATATAATGTTATTAATCAAGTAAATTCATGTTGGCTTGTTATTGGGCCAAGGGTAGTCATATATGCCCGAGGCAGAAGGCAGAGGGGTAAATACTGTATAATGGGTTATTTTCGTGATCGAAAATTTTCGCAATTTTGCCATAATTTTAATTTTCACGGTTGTAATTTTAGCGAATTTGTGCTCGCAGAAATTAATTTTCGCGTTTTTACTGTTGCACTGCATTTATGTGGCTATATTTCTTGTAATCCGGTACCAGCAAATGTACCTGTAAAAACAAAGTATTATTATAAGTATTTGCTATTATGTAAAAGCTGTGCATTTAACACTGTGGTATTTTATCAAACTGTTATAAACCAAATTACCGGTAGCATTATTGACATCCGTTTTAATAATTTATGTTTTTATCGACGGAATAATAACCGTGACCACCGCAAATATTGACGTAATGAAGCGATAATTAACCTTTAGCCCGCTGGGGCGAATATAAAGCATTTTCAAACAACTTATTAAGTAACGCTCATCTGCATTGTTTGTAAAGCATAGTATATGCAGCAAATTTCGAAAGTGTGAAATTATCCTCATGCTTGTCATCAATACCAATGTTTTCCACTCCCGAACATTTAACTGTATCGGTACCTATCTACTCTGCCAGAAGTGTTACTTAATTTGTGCACTATGACATATACTCGAGTAACCCAGAACATAAAGAAATAGCAACGACAGTTTTAATCAAGCCTACCGTGCAGTCATGCAATATAGTGCACTTCGCGAAAGTGAAGTAGGGATTTTTTGGCGTTTGTTATTTTTGCGAATTTACGACGGTCGCGAAAATAGCGAAACTATTATGCTCGCGAAAAAAAACAACATTATACAGTATGACAGCCCGAGACCCAATAACATGGTCAATGTGAATACACTTGACTGATTTTATTAATTAACAGAATAAAAACATCAAATTCATATGAAGACAAAACCGGGCCAATATGAGAATTGCTGGGCAATTATAAAATAGTTAAGTATTAATGTGGTGTACAATGTAGTGTCGCAAGGAATATGGCATGTTCAGGTCAGGTGATGACATGCCTAGAGATTGTGCTACACTGCAGTCATGAAAAAAAAGGGCAGAGTATGCAATGCATGTACATGTTTATCAATACAGGGCTCTCACCAGAGACAGACTTGAAGGAAGTAGTCTCATCAAAAGTGACCTTACTTCTCTCTTTGTTGAGCTTTGGGAGAAGTCATTTTGTATTTAATATATAGGGAAAGAATGCTGTTGACTGCAAACTTCACAATAATTTAGTAAATTGTGACAAAACTTCTCCCTGATTTGCAAGTCTGGTGAGAGCCCTGTTAATAGTCAATTTATAAAATTGAAAATACCATTACCCTTCTTCCTCTCCTCTTCCAATTTCATGCTTTTTGAACCCGAGATGTCACATTTCTTTCATTTGATTTTATCACTGAAATACATATTTAACAAACACAAAATTATAACAATTATTTTGATCTTTGCTCAAATTACAAATATTCTTTATAATAACTGATTTTATTTTTAAAGTGAGTGGTCATAACAATATTAATTTACTCTCATTTTGCACTTTGCTATAATACTGAAATAACATTATTAAATAAGGCAAATAATTTATTTGCATTAGGTATTTGTAGTAATAATTAAAATTTTTCTTTAGAAAATTTCTAATTTATGAAGTGATTCATTTACAATATCATATTACTATTATTAGCATAGTAATTACTGTTGCACCGTTGAAACAGAACACAGAATAAACAACATCAAATTGCTTTATGTCCATTGATACTGTATTTTTGGGCCGAGAGCATGAACCTTGAGGGTAGTAGTCGCCCCACCTAAACCAGTCTGGCTACATGTCAATATAAATAAACACTGATTATTTATCAAATTACAGGAACCTGAATTTCCATCAGAAAATATCCAGATCTGAAAAAATATTTACATTTTCTCGATGCAACAGATTTCTACCCCACCCACAGACATGTTACAAGAATTTAGCAGTTGCAATGTTGACACAGCGTTATCGCAGCTGAAGCATTACAAAGAAACTAAAATATACTGTTAACAATAATTACATCTCCTAAACAGTCATTCTGAATTTAACTCAAACATTTTTTTTCCTACCTTCACTTTTGTTGTCCGCTTGAACTTCATTATGTGACGTCAAACAGTTCTATACCGCTTCAAATGGGGTATTATGTCAAACTTGGTTGATACGGGTCTGACATGAACCAAAGATCATCTAAACCTGTTTAAGAATAATTAAATTAACAAATAAATACATCATTCTTTCTTCCAGGATGTTAAATTCACCTGAAATGCATTTAAGAGATACAGTAACTATTAAATAAATATTGTGAAACAGTTCCTGTTTCTGTATAAACTCAGTGAATCCCTGAGGTGCTACTCTTTTTCTTCTTTTGGGTTTCCCTGGGTAATTTTGAGAATATATCTGATCTGATTAAATAACCTGTGAGACATTTTGGAATGGAGTGCAAGACAAAATTGAAAGTAGTAAAAACTTCTGATAGCGGATTTCAGAAGGTCTTCATCAGACTTCCCGAAAGTTGAAAAAAGTGTCAGACATTTGGTCAGACAAGATGTGAAAAACTGTCTGACCGAAACAAATTCTGTCAGACCGAAACATGCTAAAAAGGTATAATAAAGTATTAGGAGTTTAAATTTTTGTCTGTCATTCGGTCAGATAACACAAAACATGTCTGACCAGCTGAAAAGTTACCAGACAGGTCCTTCGGTCTGGCAACTCAGTGATTTTTTATGCCAAATATTGGGAGAAATAGGGCCCCATTCGCCCCCCCCCCCCTCAAAATAGTATATATTTTTCCCCCATGTCCGATAAAAAATTCCCCCTTTGCTGGAGTCTGTTACAGACCGTACTGAGTCAGGATATGTTAAATGGATACCCCACTGATAGACTATACATTGACAAGAATAATTGATAAAATTGCAGAGGGAGAAAGAGACATTTCACTGTAGACCACTGACACGGCACTGACTTTCTTTGAATTAAAAAATTAGTGAACCCTTTGTTTTGTTGTATTTGACAGGCTGCAAGTATATTCCAAATATTCCCCCTTTCCTTTGTTCACGTCGCAATTTTCCCCCCTCCAAAGGGCTGCGACCTCCTTCCCCCAAAAGTGAAAAAAAACACTGCAACTTTCGGGAAGTCTGCTTCATATAAGATGCAATTATTGAAAACATTAGATTTTCATTTCTTTGAAATTCATTACTTCAGAAAACTCCATGTCAACTATGTAGCTGGTTATGACTTGGGAACAAAGTTTTGCTTAGTCCTACTCGTTGTGTTTACAACGACAACGGTCTATTTTGAGACTACTACTTCTACTTTCATTTTGGAGAGTGCATTAATTAAGTGACGTAGGCCTAACGTTTAATAAATCCCAAAGAGCCTAAATCACGTTTACTGCGGTATAGTCTTTCGAATCTAAAACTTCAAGTTTTACAATAAGTTTGTAACGTTACCATTCGTAAACCACCAAATCAGCCTCCATTTTCCACATGAAAAATTCTATTTATAAAGGGAAATGCTATTGTCAATATACATTCAAATGTAACATAGGTATAATAAAAACATTGCATCACGAAAATAACTCGATAAATACTCACTGTTCAGTTGATTCAGATGGATTTTTCGTCTTCACCGAACATTGTCGAATCAAAAATGGCGATCCGCCATCATGTATTCATGCGCGTTCATGACTCAAAATCTTGTCTGACGTTCCACGAGTTAAATTTCTTCAAATATTGATTGATTCCATATTTTTCAAATATAAATTTTGTCATTTTGCACAGCATTACAAAATTTACCACTCTGTAGCATTGACTTACTTTTTGAAACTAAGAACTATATTCTAGGGTAGCATGCATATATTATAGGGAAGCACTCAAGACTGTCGTAACTACATTGAAAATAAAGAAGGAGTTACGATAGTCTTGCTTGCAACCGTACAATTGTTAGGTTCATAGTAAGTCAAAAACGATTGTCGAAAACTGCTTAAACTGGATCGGCCTAATGGCCGACCCAATAAAACCAAACAAAGATACGCGATACGAAATTTAAAACACGGTGCCAATCCATATCGGCTGTTTCTTTGCGAAATTCGCTATATCGGCTGTTTCTTTGCTTCAGCAACGGCTATTCTTTGCTAATAACAATGAATGGAGAGCATATGTCGAAGATTCCAGACGCAAATGCTACAGATATAAGGTATATTGTACAAAAAAGGCTGTGCACGGAACATTAGAATGTCTAAACTATGCATTGTAGTGTTTACTTTTTAAACATCGGCGATTGTGGCCGAAATCTCGATGAAACTAGTTGACGATACACAGACGTAGAGCACAGATCCAGCTTTTCGCAGTGACTGTCTATAACGAGTGTTTGCTTTTATATCTAACGTATCAAGCGATATATCATATTCATTTCTTCAATATTCTTCCAAAAAATACTTACAAATAGGTAGAAATATTAATAGAGTTATCCAAACACCCTTTACTTTCGGTTTAGTTGGGGCACCGGCGGCCTCTCTGCTCACCAGTTTTTGATATACAGGCTGACTCTCTGCATTCCAAGCAGGCTCTATACTTTTTATTTTTTGACACAAAAGTTTCATTAATTTGACATTGTGTACGACTTTCAACCTTTAGTGCTCATTTGGTGTAGTTTAACTAAGATATCAGTTCGTTTATTGTGCATAAATATAGAATTAAAGTTAATTAAATCGTGTGCTGCATATAAGGTTTATGGCAAGTTATTCTAAATGGGTTTTCTTCTTAAATTTCTTTTAACCTGTGTCGATTTCAATCGTTTTGTGAGTTAAAAATTTAAGCTACTTGTTTGTTGTAATTTTTTCTCTTTAGGTAACAGATACAGTACAGATATAAGAATATTCCTAGCCATACATAGCACTGGTATACAGATTATCAAAATTGGTAAGTTTTTTTATTACATGTACTTACAGGGTTGACATATATATTTTCTTATGACCAGAAGCTTTAAACATGTGCGTTTTTTTTAATTGTGACGACACGATCTATTCTGCCTCATGATCCAGTTGCTCTGCTTGAGGGAGAGCCTTCAAACGAACATAATTAAGAAATACGTTTGTATGGTCATGGTGTAATGATGAAATCCAGAAGGGGACTTTGATGGACTAACGGCCATCTTAGTGTTATTTCTAGTATTTGATACCAATACAGATATATTTAATGTACCAAGGCTTACTTTTGAAACAAATAAGATGTCTTTACTGTTTACAATATTATTTAATATAAATAATTAATATTTATAAATTTTGAGTGTGTTTTCTTCCTTTTTGTTTTTTTTTACGATTTAAAAAGCATCGAAAATTAATACTGAGGCATTTCTCTTTTTTCTATAACATTTTCAAATGTAGTCTGCTGCAACAGACCTCGTAACACGTTAATAAAAGGAAATGGGACCAATCATCAACTGTAATGCGAAACAATATCAACAATCAGCAACAGCATGTACATGTAGAAGAAAACCCCAAATAACTGGTCAGCCTAACAGTATAAGATTTTAACTAAACCTATTCGACATCAAAAAATAAACAAATGATAGCATTGATACATTTAAAAACAATGCGCTGTGTATATACCAAAACCGCGTCATGGGAACATTGACCTTTGGATTTGTGACCAGCATCACTGTATATAAACCGACTGTATCATCTACCGGATATAGCGCACTGATTGTCACAAAAACATAGTTAACAGTTAAAAAATGAGGAGATTTTGTATGTATTGAAATGAGTAATCCAATCGACAAATACATGTTCAACAGGCGATTCTCGTAGCACTTGTTATGAAAGACGTTGTTACCTTTTTTATGCAATATACTTTTAAAAAATCGCTTAAATCACTCACACAAAGTACCGTTTGCACTGTGTACTGTTATAAAATCATCGTAAATGTTTATGTTTCAACAGTTTTTGATAGGTATTCTCATGCTAGCGATGATGAAACATATCATTTTTATTCTTTCAATAATAGGAATACCATAGCTTATCAATTAAACATCAAAACATTAAACCAAACATGCATGTAGCTTCGACCCAGACTGTATCATCTATTGAACATGTTTTCTCAATCATTTGTATGTTTCTAGTGATCTATGTGTATCAGTTATGGCGATTTTTTAAAGATGATTTTAGTATAATTTTCGGATTTAAGAATCAAGGCTTAATGTAAAAACATGTATTAAAAGTGCTTGGTACAGAAATATGATACGTTATGAAATATAAGAGCCTCCATGCCTTTATATACTGCGGCGACACGAAACAATTGGATCTACCTGACTTCATTAGTTAACACACATGCCGCTCCGAGAACTGCAATTTACAACAAGCGATAATTAATGTCGTCCCAAAATGTTTTGGATTTGATAAACATAGTCTAAGGTTTTTTTAAAAGTCATAGTTTCGAAACTCAAGGTTCACGATTAATAATACATACGCAGGTAGGCGTGACATACACATTCTGAGGCAAAGAAAGTTATTTAAATACTGATATTTTAAGCTGATGATAAACTCTTTACTCAATGTACGACCAATGTAGATCATTGTCAGCTGAAACATCCATGTCATTTGATCGGAATAAACGATGGTCACTTGTTTTCAGAAATATTCTAATAAATGTAATAGCAAACAGTGTACATCAAAAACAACGTACTCCATATCCCATTAAGTAAAGGGTCAAATGGAACTTTAGCAAAGGAATCAATGTCTTGTTTTCCGCCCAAGGATTGACAAAGGTCTTCCCTTGAGAGTCAGGTATGTTCCCATGCTGATTTCAGTTAAAGAAATTAACGAATTCGCTTTCTAACATATTCTCATAATACATTTATACTAGCCATTAAAATACTGTTTTGACAACTGATTTGTGTAAACTATGTGTATGCCAATTTACGAGGGTTGATCAAAAATAAACCGAATTATATAAATAGCAAGTAGAATATTTCATCAGGATAAATAAAAATACATATAACAGTTTGCGAAATCAATCCGCTACATAATACAGCAAACAGTTCTCAAAAACATTTACAAACAATGGAAATAGAGAGTTTTACGCGAGCATATGTCTAGTGTCACGGCGCACGGTAAGATGACACTGATGACGTCGTTGACGTTGCACGTTATTACAGCGTCTCGACTGTGACCGGGTTTCTGGGTCATAGAACCATAACCAGGTTTTGTCCGTCGTTATGTTGTGACTGAGGAAGTCGTCCCCTTCTCGGTTCACTCTACGAAGAAGGCTGGTGAATCCTGCACGCGACGGACCATCTCTGTGTCTTTCAAGAGACCCGGGACCCAGCGCGCGTACACCTAGTGTTAGTAATCAGGTATGGTTAAACTTAAAAAATGCATTTCCGTTTTAGAAACATATAAAAAAAAATATTCAGATAAAAAATAAGAATTCACCATTAACTAAATTGTTAAAACATGTATTTTTCATTATGAAAATGCTCATTTTGCAAGGTTTGGAACGTAGATATTCGATATCCTAAGTTTCAATTATTCAAGACATCGTGTAATTGAAAAAATAATTAAAGTGTTATGATAAAAAAAAATTCTTATCGTTCACATGTTCAAATCCCATGTAAGAATAGTCTGCACGGTCTCGTAGCTTACATCGAATTTTGCCATCAACGCCCTAACCGTTAAACGCCTGTCGTTTTCCAACGCATTCGCCATTAACGTCACTTACGTCGTTGTTTCTTTCTTCTTTCTTCCTCTTCCTTCTTTGTCGGTGATGCCTTCTCTAAAATATTTGTGCCAATCAAAAAACCACTGTTCGGCTTACTGCATGCTTCCCGTGCATAGCTGCACTTTTTTCAAAAGTTTTAGACGGAGTGTCGCCTTGCTGCTGGCAAAAATTAATTATTGACCGTATTTCAAGTTTTTCTGTTGACGCCATTTGTAACGCAATTTGCATTCAGCGTACGATATTAAAAATCCGATTGCTACCATATGCGTTTATGCAATTACGTCATATTTTGCGATAACGTCAAAAAATAACGGCACGACGTTTTCGTGGATTTTTACGTATAAAACATGATTGGAAACAAAAATAAATAATTTTAAACATCGGACGTAACAGAAAAATGATGCGCTGCGCCGTGATGGCGTTACCATGGTTTCTTAATTCGTGATTATGAATATAAGTATGTGTTTTTCAAATAAAAAGTTGGATCAACTGTTTGCATTTAAATTGGGATTTCTATCGGTGTAAAGATTTGATTGTTTGAAAGAAAACTTTTTATTTGAGAGCAAAAATCCGGTTTATTTTTGATCAACCCTCGTATCAGTTACAAAAACAGTTAATAATTTATTTCGAGGTTTGTATGAAAAATTAAACGGTCGCACAGCTGCGTTGGGCCTGACAGTTTAATTTTTATATAAACTAACAAATAACAATAACCTATAGTCACTATTGTTGTATTATTCTGTCTTTTTTTTATTTTAAAGTTCTTCTCTTCGTGTTCTTGTACGCTATGATTTATTATTTCTCCAAATATACCCGATTTGTATAGATAATATATGTAGATGAACTCCTCCATCTAACCTAAAAGCATAAACTTGATAAAATCACCTAATGTGCATCGCCATAAGTGATACAGATTATTGAAAAATCACTCAACGAAGATCGCACTAAACGATACAACAGAAATAGGTGTGTTTGCTATAAGTGATAGTATGATAATGTTATAGATGATACAGTCATTACGAAACACACCCCTCAAACATTTTAATGATTTACACTATCTATAGTGTAGATGACACAACAGACGATACGTCAAGTCCCAAGATCATACAACTAAAACAAGCGACCAATCGCCATTTCAGCCAATCAGATGCTTAAGATTGAAGACTGGTCTCCAGATTTAGTTTTATGATCTTAGGACCTGACGTGACGTCAATACCGGCGAAAGAACATGCTTACGCTAAATCTAACTAGAAGAATTCTAATACACGCCCGCGGCCCTAGAATCATTGAAACAACAACGTTCCTGTGTTGTGTTAAAATTATCACAATGCTAATTCCTTCGTGGTGTTCATTTACTGAAATAGAGGTTAAACGTGAGCATGACCCTTTGTTTTCGCATACAATATTTCATCTTTGACGTATTCTCGAGTGAAAACCATTTTGCAACATCTAGCAACAGAAGGAAACAAAATTAATGTTATTCAATGGAAATTTACCCGACGCAATTTCTCTCAGAAAAACACAGAATTCAACATGTTTATTGGCCTTTTCTAAGTTGGTCAGGATAGTTGGCATTAGATCAGTCATTTCACCTATCAATGTTTCCATGGAACTTTTTCCAAACAACGATCTCTTTGAATGTCCTTTTTTACTTTCCGTTTCTTTGCTGGACCCGCACGAAGTTCTGTGCTTGAAGGCAGAACTGTTTCACATGTCTCTTGCTATGGCGTTCTTACAGGCGACAAGTTATTATTGGTTGTCGGGGACCATGAACAGTCGGTAGACCTCACTGCATCTATTTTTCGACATTTTGGGGCGTGTAACCAGAGTGAAGTTCTGATTTCTCTTTTTCTTGATCTGAAACAATTGGAGGAAACATCATTTAATATGACGGACCATGTCTATTGACCCGTAATCATCCGCCCGTGTCCACTTTTGTTTTATGTGCATTCAATGTAAACAAGTTCTTTTGAAAATGCATGGCAACATTTATAAACAAGAGTGCCTAATTGCTACATAATACGCCCATCGATGAATTTACCATTTTTTAACCAGTAAAGGGCCATAACTCTGTAGTGGCTTGAGCGATTTCGCTGGTTATCGAATATGGCCAAGATACTATGAACACAGACATTTTCCTTAAGTTTCATGAAGATCGGTTAACAACTGTTTGCGTTATTGAGCGGACATCGCTGTGGACGCCGCCCGAGGGTTGGACGCCCGCTCGCCTGCCCGCCATGGGTGTTCCCATAATACGACCTATTTTCGACGGGCGTATAAAAAGTGATTTTAAAGAAAATTGTTCAGATATGTAAGGTTATACAACCAAAATGATCATTTTATAGAAAAGGTTGAGTGAAACGGACTACTAGGGAGAAATATGAATGGACGGACGGATGGACGTTCAGGTGGATAAAAGGACGAATGAACGGAGAGAGGGAGGAGGAGATGAGAGATAGAACCGTCCGACGGACGATCGGTTGATAGAAAACGGACGATGAACGAACGAATGAACCGGCGAATAAACCAATAAATGGGCAAGTGGAGTTCTGTGCTAAAACTGCAATATAGAATGTACATAGGCTATACATATCAAATAAGTGTTTCAACCTTGTTTTATTATTGTTTAAAATATCTATTAGCATTTTCATAAACATTTAGCAAAGTATGCATTAGCCTTACATAATAAGGATTCTAACACAGTTGCGATATATCTTAAGGTTTGTCGTTCAACTTCGAAGTCCCCTGCTCATGTAACGTTAATTTACATTCTAATAAGGAGAATGCAGTGACAAAATTCTAAATTGTCCATAATACAGTGAGTAAACAGGTGCCTAAGAGTCATTATCATTGAGCCTACCTGTGCGCAATGCAGAGAGTCAGCCTGTGCATCAAAAACTGGTGAGCAGAGAGGCCGCCGGTGCCCCAATTAAACCGAAAGTAAAGGGTTTTAGATAAATCTATTAATATTTCTACCTATTTGTAAGTATTTTTTTGAAGAATATTGAAGAAATGAATATAATATATCGCTTGATACGTTAGAAATCAAAGCAAACACTCGTTATAGACTGCGGAAAAGCTGGATCTGTGCTCTACGTCTGTGTATCGTCAACTAGTTTCATCGAGATTTCGGCCACAATCGCCGATGTTTAAAAAGTAAACACTACAATGCATAGTTTAGACATTCTAATGTCCCGTGCTCACCCTTTTTTTGTACAATATACCTTATATCTGTAGCATTTGCGTCTGGAATCTTCGACATATGCTCTCCATTCATTGTTATTAGCAAAGAATAGCCGTTGCCAAAGCAAAGAAACAGCCGATATAGCGAATTTCGCAAAGAAACAGCCGATATGGATAGGCACGTGTAAAATGTTCTATTCATGTTATATCATGCATAAAAAATTGATTATGCATGCTTTGGTATCGGTTTTTTCTTTCATGGACAAGCTAAGGAAGTTAAAATGATTATCATGACTTAAATTAGCATTTCAATATAAAAATAAGTAACTGTGTTTGAAATATGTAAACTAAATACTTTTGCATAAAACTTTACGATAATACATTTTAATAAAAATGCAATGAAACAAACCCGGAAGTATACTTAAAGAACTTACAGGTATATATTTGTCTTTTATTATGTTTTAAGAAATTGATTCAAACTATAACGTATGTAAAACTTATATGATCCAGTGTCTGACAAAATGATCATTATAAAATTTAAAATAATGTTTGATGCTTAGTCCCAACTATCCCAACTTAAATTAAATGGTTTTAATTTTAATCTGAACGAAGCCAGTTCTGAGAGTAGTCAAGGACGGGAGGATAGACCACAATGTACTTTTGACCCCTTATATATTCTATACAAGTTATAGCTTTCCAAAAAGCTAGTCGGTCATTAGCAAATAAATTAAAAGAATAAGTAGGTATGTATTCGTGCATGTATTTACTTTTGGACCAATGTAAGTCAATGATATGGCCAGTTTTCTGTCGATCAAAGTCACACAGACTGTATCTGACAAACTATTTGTGAATTTAGTTGATGTTTCAAGTTTCAAGATTATTTCCATTTACATTTCTCTGTATGTACATGTACAAAAAAAAAAACAATAGAACATATAAACATTGAACAATTCTGTTACTTTAAAGCATGCAAGCAAAGTTGAACGGCTGATGTTTGATTTATTGAAACATGAAGAAGACGTGAACCGGCAAAAGGCATCAATATAAATAATCATGCTTCTAGTAGACGTAATGTTTTTTTTTCAGGACGTGTAGAAATAATTACGTTGTTTTAGCACCAGCGAATCTGATGAATATGTTACATTAACGCGAATGCTCAAAGAGGTACCATAGAACTTTCCACAGTCGATACTTATTTGTACATTGAGAGAAAAGCCACGCTTATAATATTCAGTATTCATTACCAACATTCATAAAATGTAGTTTTAGTTGGTTCAGCAGATCTCGTCAAACTTGAAGTTGACGAGCGTTAAAAGACAGTAAACAATAAATTAGGATGCTGATGCATTTATTACTTTCACTTAAAGGAATACGTTTGGCTGGATTTCACCAATACTATGTTATAAAGCGTTACTTATGCATCATTTTGACGTATAGAACTTTATTTTATGTTAAATATTGACAAAGTTATCTCCTGTCAAAGATCCGTTATTTGCAAAATCGGCGGGCATCTATGGCCGTCGCCATGTTTGTTTCCTTTTCGATGCGCGCACCTGCTGATGACGTCATTTACACACTTCCGGTTCGTATCGTTTCCATTTAATGTCCAATTCTTATCATTCTCAACCATGGAATATTCATTCATTTAACAAATATATAATAGTGTATGATTTTGAGCCTGAAAATTCTGAAACTGAATTAGCCAAGATAGAAAGAAACTGCTTGTTATGCCACCATTAATTACAAAAGAATGCCGAGAATTGTAGCACATTTTAACCTTTTTTCTTGTTTAAGAGTAGTGAGGCCATTATATAGGTGTAAAATATTTTTCCTGATCGACTTGGCAAATTTTTCGGCCAAAATGCGTTTACTTCCTATATACACGATGTCCTTAAATTGGAGGTAAACGTTTGAATTCAGCGATCTAGAGTCATTGCTGTATGCGGCATCTGAAGCGATCACAATAACCACTTTTTCATTTTGTATTAACAAGTACCATTGACTTTTTTTTAAAAATGTAATACATAGATCCCTGAAAATACATCTTTCTTGAATTTATTATTCAACAATCGAATAATTCTTGTTTTCACTAAATTCACATAGTTATGTTTTTCTCCTGGTGCAAAAAGAATAATTATACGATAATTATACTCGTATCGTTTGCGTAATAGTTACCCGACTTCAGGTGGTCCGCGCAATCAAAAGACACCAACATGCATACTAATCGGGAGGCGGAGTTTTCCCAGAAAAAAGTAGAGAAATTGATCGTCATTGGCTAATTTGCTTTACCGTAACGTTTTTGATCTGTAAATTCATTTGCGACCTGAAGACACAATAACTTTATGACACGACGAATTTGAATAAACGGATGTCGGCGAATTTAGAGCTTGTCAGATATTTGTCTGTAGTTGTAAACGGTTGGTGTTTCCCACAACAGTGCACATGGCTCGGGGGACATTGAGCTGTTTATTGAGTATGAAGCCATCCCGACAAAGATTAAAGGCATACCGGCAGATCAATCGTCCCATATAAGTTTGTCAAGAAATTAAGGCATACCGGTGTCATAATGTCTTGGGGGAAGGCCCTGAATTGAATTAATGTATTTTTGAAAATTTAAGGGAACTTTGAAAGTCACCGAACCCTGACAAATATGAAAATGTTTCAGGCCCGGTTTGATTAAGCTTGTTAATGGTTATTAATTGAAATTCATATTAATCTACACGCCGCTAAGCCTGGGGTTGAGTGCAACTAACATTTACTGTAAAATTGTATATTTCTTTCTTAAATCTCATTATAAAATTTAATGTTGCACACTGAGTGGTACAAGTTTGAACACGCCCGTGTTATTGTTAATTGCCTCTAACTGATACGTTAATCTCACTAGCCAGCTTGCTCCGAAGAAGATCGGGTGACATATTAAAATGGTGTGAAAAAATTAATTGACATATTTAATTTGAGGAGACGTGAGGGGACAATAGTAAACTCAATGTTAATTTATACTAAAAGGAAAATTTCAAAGCGATCGTAGCGTATCACATTCTCATTTAACATATTGTCTTTTGAATCCTAGTGAGCGATGCAATTACTTGAGCAAAATGTAAGATAAGAAGGTAAAAACACTCAATACACTAAAACTGTAATGTGATTTTTTCCTATTTGTGCTCCTTTTGCAATATTTTCACGCATATAGCAATGTTTTCATATAAATAAATTTGCCTGCATTCATTTCTGCGTATATTCTTTATGAAACGGAAGTGTGTAAATGACGTCACACCTCGTTGTTTTATCTCTCGCGAGACAACGAGATGTCAATAATGGCCGCTCTCATGCTACGCTCGTAAAAACGATTATCAGTGTAATTAAAAGAAAGTTTTACAATTATCGTATTCGTCGTCATCAATTGATTACGAAAATTGTATTATTCAAAATACATTTTATCATTTAAACAAAGGTTATAATCAGCCGAACGTATTCCTTTAAGCTTAATGCTGCTATTATCGTTTGTTTTTGTTTGAACGATTTTCTCTAAAACTATTAAAGGAACTCAAGAAGCACTTAGTCTATTTGTATTTAAATTAATCTATCATCATAAAAATTGTCGTTACGCCACTGTTCTGAAAACAACTATTTCTGTACTTTAAAGGCTGGTTTTGCATTCCTTGCAGTATATTCTAGTAGATCTCCCTTACATAGAAATGATAGTGCTTGTGTTGTCTACCTTACTGTACTTGTCAAAATAATGTTATCGTTTAGTATCCCAAGACCGAAATCAGATCCGTTATATTGCATGTGTATGGGGAAGCAGTCATTGGGGTCACGGGCATCCCCGGAAATCTTTTACAAGTAAAACTCAATTTGGATTGCAACTGCGACGAGTCCAACCGTTCACTATAGACCCCAAGAAGAGAACGCATAGATATATGCGGTTTTGAGAGGGAATATGGGAATCAAAATAAATCAATTCGTATTTCGTTAATAATGCATATATTCAAGGGCAAGTTTTGAACTTTATGGCGGCGGAAGTTTTGTAACATAAATTAAATAGTTAAAGTTTAAATGATAAAAATACAGAAGCACGTATAGAATCGTTTAAGTTTTGTTTTCTTAAAATAGATTAAAAGGTCACTTTAAAAACCACCGAAGACGAAAAATGTGAAAATATTACAGGCTCGGTTGCATTGAGCCTGTTAAAGACTTTAAAGCATATCAAAAACATAAAATACCGCATCGTAATTAGAGCTCCAACTTGGATATCAAAAGGACAGGGAAATAGATAGATCTAAAAAACGCTAAACGACATTTTTGTTGGGGTTGTTTTTTATGACAGAAATATTGATACTATGTCAAAATAAAAATGTATTTTTTGCTTAGAAAAAAGGGGGGGTGGTTTAAAAAGACCCCCCCTTAATTTCCCGGGGTTGTTAAAGGAAACATGGCAGTTTTTTGTGCAACAAGCTCAAAACGAGGCACTTTTATGCAAATCTTTAAGAAAGAGCATAATACATGTATATAAATGTCCCTCTAAATGAGTAATTGCAAATAAAAGATAAAATGTAATGTTCATAACTAATGAAGAGATGGGTAGTCATCAAACCAACTAGGTTTAAACTCTCGCATCTCAGGTTATTTCAATAGTGCGATCGTGAAATGCAAAAGTGTGTAATTAAACTTGACTAACTAAGTACTTGTAACTGAGGTAACGTGTCACCATTTATCCTATAAATTGATATCAGACAAGTTCAATAAACAAAATCATTATTGATGCTTCCACGCTGAATGTGTAATCATAACCTCACGTGGCCATCCTAGTCGTTTATCTCTCTCGTCCGCAGCTTACTGATCGTATTGATGACTGTCTTTTAGCGTAGCGCCGCCCAATTGACTACACTTATGATATTAGATGAAAATATTGCCAATGCTGATCTCCTATGTTTACTTTAAACAATGGCCATGTCACATTCGCTAAACCTTCGGTATCTTCTGATAACATTCACCAAATTTGCACTGGAAATCGCAAATTAATGGCAAAATCGCTGATCCCTTTTTTTACTGTAAACAATGATCACCTCACTTCGCTAAACTTCCGTTAACTTCTGAGAACATTCGCAACATTTGCACTGGAAAGCGCAAAAAGCAAAATCTCTCTTTAAAAGACAATATTTTGACAATTAAGCAAGTTCTGAGCATTCGTTTCCTCCTAACTGCTTGTTCAAAACATCTCCTCGTTTGCTATAAGCCTCTACTGTTTCACGACCGTATGTTTGGTGATTTATACCACCAGAAAGAAATTTTTAAAATTAACACATGGGTAGAAGTTTTCATCAATTTTCAAAGTCAATGCATGGACATGAGTTTTTTTTGAAACCCGCATAATGTCATCTAACATGGCATACACTGAAATTGACATCATTAAAATTAACAAACAAAAACAGGAAAATGTGCGAGAACCACCAATATTACATGTTTAAGTTCAGCATTCTAACGAAATTGTTGAAGATCAGAATAGTAAATTTAATAACTTGAGTCCCTGTCAGGCTGCTCATCCCCCCACCCTAGGACAGTGACGAAATTTTGTTGTTGAACTCTAGATTTTGGAATACATTTTTGGTTGAAAGTGTATGCTAATGACCGACTAGCTTTTTGTAAACTTTTGTTTACAGACAGCCTTTCCCGCAAAAGTCGGAGCGTGCTCGAGTGGAAATTCCGACTTTTAGAACAGGGAGAACTCCAATCGAGTGCGTCGGAACTGTGTTCTGGCAGCGTTTTACCCATTCCATCGAAATAGGTGGTGTGAATGGAATCGGTCAGTGTTTTATACTGCACCAAACTGAAATATTTTTAGATACTGTTTTTTTTCCATAAAATAAGATAATGGTTACATTTCAGTACTATGCCAAGAATTTCACCAACATAAATAAATACCAGAAATAGTGTTATTTTTCAGTAAATTAAAAATATTGCTTTTTGTTGACTGATCTAAAAACTAAGAAAACTTAGTTGAACTATGAAGTATGGCTTATTAAGACCATTAGGAGTTCTTTAGACTTCAAAAGATATAATAAACATGCAATTATGTTACACTTTTTATAAAAACCTATCATGATTCTGTTCCGACAGCCAATCTCACTCGTTTGGCAGATTCTTAGACTCTTTCTCCGTCGTTATCAGAAAATAAACGACTGTTGTAAACCAAAAACTAGAGGCCTCTGATTGGCTGCTGGATTACGTCAAGCCTTTCTCTGTATCTATTTTAAAAAAATTTCTCCTGCTTCTTATCAACTTAGCCTATTGCTCATTACAATAATTCAACATAACACTTGATTAAAGAGTAATATATAAACCATTTGTAAAAAAGAAAAGAAGAGGTACAGCTTATACTGTATTAAACCAGCATCTAGAAGGTGTAAACGTCGCCCTGAACGACAGGATATGGCAAACAGTGTGCAGTATTTGTGCAACTCGAATGGTTAACATTTAAACCCCCGACGCACTACGCCAGCAGTGGTTACAAGCGTCGTAACAATACAGATACAGATCTCATCATAATATGCATTACAGACATATGAATGGCAATAAATCATTTATAGTATCCGCCTAATAACCTTTATCTCATTAGCTGGCAATATTAACGGTATTTAATAAAATTTGGGTTTCCGTTAAAACATGTTTCGACGAGCATAAAACCTGTCAAGAGATGTTTTAAGTTTATTCAGTTACATTAACCTGAATGTTTATGATACAACACAATTTTACAGATTATCTAAAAAGGTATATTGAACAAGGTCAGGTAAACTTTATGTGTTATATGAATAGGCGTATAAAGTTAAAAACTAGTAAATTTAAGGTTTAAGATAAATGGGCCAGGAATGAATAGAGTCAGGCTCCATTGCATTGGCACGCGACTGGTTTAAATAAAATGATTGACAACCGATGGATATGTGAAACGTTTTTATATTCAATAACTTGATGTTATTCTTTGCGGTATACATACTACAGTTACATGTAACAAGGTTTTAAATGTATTGAATATTAGTTTACAAATATGTTAATTATTGTTCGATAATAGGATACTGTTTCGTATAAGGAAATGTAAAAGATAAACTAAATACAAGCTTCAGCAATTTTATCACATTTATTATCAACTTTTAAGGAAAATCACTACATACAACATAAAAACATAGTTAAAATATATTCATTGAGTATAAGTAATTTCATCATTAAAAGTATACATTTTAAAATGCAAAACAATACAGATTATCTATATAACAAATTTAATACACAGGCAACAATATATTTCACATTCCATAGGGCGCAGTATGAAAATCATTCTTGATTACACGCTTATCAAATACAATTCTGTAGTTTTGTTTTCAGTTTTGGTGAGAATTTTACATGTCTCTGGATTGCGTACATTTTATTCTTATCAACCACTGTAATAGGATTAACTTTCCTGCCACAAGTAACCATTTTCTTTACTGTATCGAAATTAATGTCTACAGCATTTTTAAAATTCAGTGTTATTCCGCGCACTTTGCAAACGGACAACTGTCCCTTTTTATCAGGATGTTCGAGTTTGAAGGCATAGTTTTTTGGACCACCGGTGACAAATTGAGTGATTTTATTGGATGGGGTTTCGTCTGTTAAATCACCAAGGTAGTCTCCTAATGGAGGTTCCCATTCTCCTGATTTCGCGGTGAAGACAACAGAATCCGTGTCACAGTACAGGACTCTATCATCAAGAGGTTTAAGAATACTGTAAAGCTTAAGACGTGCTTGGGCCGTTGTGTACGCGGCAATGACTACGTTGGTTCGAGCGGAAGCTTCAACAAATTCGTTGTTGTTCACCCAATCTTATTGTACAGCCTGGTCGTTAATGAATCTAACGTTTTTGACTTCTTGGCAGTCTGAGGTCATCATATCCATGAACAGTTCAGGACTATCTGCATAAAATGTTTGCGTGAGATTACAGCGCTGGCCAAATTTGCCCCAAAATGAGTTTTGCCAGATAGCGCAGGCAAGGGTTTTCTTTGATACTGTTATAGTCAAGAAGAATGCCTTCCTTTTCATAGTAATTTTGTATGTACTCCTGTTTAAGTTGCTCATGCACCAGTTCGGCCATCCACTGGCTTCCTGTTTCACCTTTAGAAAGGTGTTCACGTAGTCGGTGCAAATGCCTCCCGTTTTAGAATCTGAGTCGTATTGAGTAATGTCGTTAAAGTGCCATATTTCGTAAATCTGTAAAACTTCATAGCCAACGCGGATTGCTGCTTTCAATTCATCTGACACCCAAGTCCCTATAAAAGCCCTCTCTTGTCTGTCATGCAAACATTCAGTTTGTTGATAGTTTTAACCGCATGTTCTACAGAGACTGAATAATAATTTGCCGTTACATTTTACGGCCAACTCCGGTATATAGAGACCTTTGGGTGGAAGCACTTTGCATTTTACCAGTCCTTCGTACTGGCTGAGGTCATCAAAGTTGTCAGTAATGATTTCAGGGTGACCGATGGGTATTTTCCCTGTTTTGTTTATGAATGGGTATAGAGAAGTGACATCATAATACTCGTAATACCCATCTACTTTATAAGGTCCTATTTCTTTTTCCCCCATATTTCGACCGTATCGTTTCGATCTTCTTATCTGCAGTTGCCTCATCATAAAGTATGAAAGCCTCTGTACGCCCTCCATAGAAAGCGTCCCTTCGTTCCAAGGGAGTCGTTATTTCTAATTTATCAATAAAACTTTTCATAACTTCATTCTTTTTTAATTGTTTTTTTTAAATCACATTCCCACAGTGCCGTGTATATGTAACCTTCAGCTTCAATGTATTGCCGTTTGATTTCAGTTTGCGTGTACAGTTCGCTCATATTCTTATCGCAGACAGGGTTGATAGTAGACCGAGAGTAGCATTTAGGACAACCGTGCCAAAAGCACCCATGGAACTCTAAGACATGACATTGACCGTCGAACTCGTAATACCCATCTACTTTATAAGGTCCTATTTCTTTTTCCCCCATATTTCGACCGTGTTGAATGTATGTTTGTTTTTCAAATGCGAGAAATGATAACCACTGGTAAGCCAATACTGACTGCTTTTCCTGGGGACGATAGCTTAGGGTAGGAATGATACCTATCGTCTCCGGCTCTAGAAAAAGGGTTCTGAATACCAGATTACAAGCCGAAGCAATCGTTATGCATTTCTCAAAAGGATCCACACCCATTGATTTCTCGCTTCTCGTTAATTCTATAAAAAGCGCCCTAAATTTTAGACAACACTTTCTCAGAATATCAACGTCAGACCTACAGTATCGTAAAAGCTCTTCTTGGAAGTTGAATTGATCATTTCTGTGATCTTCATACCATGTGATAAATTTCTGTCTTTTCTCAGCTTTCATTCCATCAGGAAAGTAAAATCTCATATCGGGCAGATGAGAAAGTGTCACATTCTGATTTTCTGCACGGTTGAAAAGATGTGGAAAATATCCCTTGGCCAACTCTTTTTCGCCAAAAGCATCCGGCATGTCCGCTAAAGCCATAGGTATAAAGTTGATTGAATCTATAAATCTAATTTTACACTTTGGTACAGAGATGGACATGTATTTTGATCCTGTTGTGATAACTTCTGGAAGGATGGCATTGTCATGAAGATATTTCAATACAGGATAACTGTCATACCCTTTGAAGTTATGGCATATGACTGTTGCCCCGAAGTTTTCTTCAGAATTAAGCCATTGACAGAAATGTGTTGCTGTTTCAGGCCCTGAAAAAACATGCTCATTGAAACCGCATTTCTCACATGTAGAAGTAGAATTTATGTCTCCAGTCATACAAAGACTACAAACACTATGAACCACGCAGAGATTTAGCCTGTGTTCAAAGGATCCACACCATGACGAATGACAGTTTACACACTTATTATCCCCTCCGGTTAAGTAGCCATCATTACATTCCAGACGAAAATCTTGGGTACACTCTAAGTCGAAAAAAATGTACTTTGTTTCTTTAGGTTTCTTTTCACTAGTTGAATGGCTAGGAGTATTTTCGTCTACCAGCTGCATAAAACACTGGTGACCTTCTGTAACATACTCTTTGCAAGTTTTACAATAAATTTCTCCACAAATGTGAGTGTGCTTATGTTTTGAACGGTTGATAAGTTGTCCACAACCAAGGCATCTGAAATATGATCCGCGTAGATTGTCCTGTTTCCGTTTTTTTTCAAGTGAAGCTCATAACAAACACTGTTTATAAACTTGCAGTTGCACAGATTACAGTGTTTCCAATCCTCTTCCTTGTTGGCATGTAAATGTCTACAGAAATGACATGGATTATTGCAGGAATGTCTTTCTTGGTGATCATAACCCTTTTTACACTCTGTACAGAAGTAGCTTCTGCTGAGTAATCCCGTCATCGTCGTTATGACGTCAAAGTACCTATTATGTTGGTATAAATATATCGGAACACCTCCTTCTGGACCACTGTATATTATCGCATTGACGTGGTCTTTTAACAACACGTGGATTTGGAAATTAGGCAGTACAGCTTGAAAACGTTTTATTTCATCAATGCCACACTTTCTTATGTAACTCATTGGCCAATTGCCCTCGAATGTGACGACCTTGGCGAATGTTATTCCAATGCGGGTGATTCTCATGGCGAGCTATGGCCGTCACTATAGCTCTGGCACAACACAGACCATCATTGTTTTTTATCTGGATGATGCTTTTCTTATTTTCAAGCATCTTGCAAATGTCGACCGCTGGTTTCATCTTGTATCCCCTTCCTGATGTCATTTGAACGTGTACAAACTCAATGCCAAAGGGTTCATCCACCACAAATTGTTCGTATGATTGTAACACCCGCTCGATTTCCGATAAAAGTCTGTCCACTGTCAGTAACGATCTCCGCATGAAAGGTAATATTATTGGAAAGTCCAATTCGGGATTGTCTATCGTAACTCTAACCAAATCATTGGATGGTATATCTCGAGCCAGCTGTTCTAAGATAGACTGAAAAAGTTCTGTCAAGTACTTTAGGATATTTGGTAAATCCTTTACTTCAACATCCTTGTCAATTTTCCTTTCACTAACTTTTTCGATGACAAACACTGGTTTTAGGGTTTCCATCCTTGGTCGTTTTTTTTGCCCCATGGTCTCCTTGACCATCAGCAGAACGCGTTACAGCCCCGCTGCCATATTGCTGTAACATATGCCTGTTGATAGCTTCTTCACTAATAAACGCTTTCAAACAGTCTGGACATTGATGACTGTTTTCGCTGTCATGTTTTCGTTGATGCTTCTCCAAATTATCTTTTCTATTGAATACTTTTTTGCACAAGGTACACATATAAGGTTTCCAGTGATTTTCTGTCCTCCTGTGCTGCAATAACTGGCTAAGTCTCTGAAAACTTGCCCCACATCGCTCACATTGATACCCCATCTTTATGCCCATGAATGAGTAAATGGGGCATAAATATATAATTTACTTACATTTTTATCAAATAATATTTCGAATGGATTTGCCTGATTAAAATTAAATGAGACATTACCACGGGTATTACTTACGGGTACTTAATTAAAACATTATAACAATAAAAGAAAACGTTCAAACAGATACAAAAAATGTGAATGAGTCGCTGAAGGACTTATAAACAATTCTCTCGTGTTTAATAAAGCATACTCATTTAAACCGTTTGACTTTACAGGTCCCTAGCTTAAACTTTTAAACCTTGCATTTAAGAGTGTCGTTTGCTCTTTTGTTAAATTGATGGTCCGCACACTTCGGCTGTTAGCGATTAAATGAAATTTTACTACTGAAGTATTGGTTCGCGCATGCGCATTACATAAAAGCGTGGCAAGGTTAAACGTTTATTTACCTTTTTTTGTCGTGCGTCTTTTAAAGCAAAAAAATTCGTCATCTAGTAGATTACAAAGCGATGTTTACTTGTCGGTGGTCTCTCAGATACTGAAATAATATTGATAAAACACCCGTTTTTAAAGATTAATTATGGTAGCTTAAGATAAACGCTCTACGGAGTAGAATTAAGACGACAAATGTTTAACACGTGTCGGTAGTTGTTCATGTTTGGTACCTGAGATAGAATAAACGTATTAATTTGTATAGGAAAAAGCGTTGGCGCGCTTTTCATCAGTAATCGAATGTCGCAATGCCGAAGAGTAAGTTTATTAGTAAATTAAACTTAAATCTCATTGAAGTTCGATATAGGAAGTTCAATGAATGAGTTAAACACATTAACACGTCGAGTTAAATAAGGTATACGTTGAATAACATGTGCTAGGTTTTGAAATAAAATGCGAATACAGTACGACTCACTTTGAATTTAGTTGTTTAATAGTTGATGAATAAGTTGATGGCTTAAACAGCCAGGCGAGACTAAGAAAATGCCTGGCGAGACAGAGAAATAACTCCAGATAAATAAATTATATGATCCCTTTTTCACAATGACTCAAAGCCAAATGAATAACGTGACAAGAAAGAGCAATATATTAAACAGTGAGAAGAATGCTGATTGGCTGATCCCATTGATGGAACCCAGGTCTCTGACTTATATAATAGCTATAAGAATTGACAGGTTGTCATTGACTGTCCAGCCGCCGAAGAGACAACATGTATTCGACAGAGTGTCCGGAGTGTCACCAAGAATTTTCGAGACAAAATGTTTAAGGCATAAAAGAATAAAACATAAAGAAATCATTGAGGCGTATCCGCAGAGCAGTGAAGTGTATCCGCAGAGCAGTGAAGCGTATCCGCAGAGCTGTGAAGTGTATCCGCAGAGCAGTGAAGCGTATCCGCAGAGCAGTGAAGCGTATCCGCAGAGCAGTGAAGCGTATCCGCAGAGCAGCCCCCGCCGCCCCCGCCGCCGCCACCACCGCCGCCGCCGCCGCCACCGCCATCGCCGCCGCCACCACCACCACAAGAAGGAAGTTTAAAAAACATGGTGTGTCTACATCCTTTCACCATGATGATTTCCGGTCCTACAGGTAATTTCTTCCCCTTTTTTCCTATTTTTACATTTTAAACAATTTTTTATTCTTATTTAATTCATTTGAATCTTTGCGAAAAGGAGCAGTTTTAATAGATTTCTTCCAGCAATGTGTATTTGAATTTAAAACTTATTTTCTCTTTTTAAAAACTATAAAAATCCGTTTTATGTTTCAGCTTTGCTGCAAAATAACAGAGATACCATTCAGCCTAGCATACAGAGAATAGTATGGCTATACAAACGATGGCAACCATTGTACAGTGTGGTTCAGAATTCAGTAGTTCCAAAGGTGGAATTTATACAAGGCATTCCAAATGACTTAGATGACGATGATTTCTTTGATCCAAGAATCAACAATTTACTGATTTTAGACGATTTATACACTGAAGCTGGCAAAGATAAACGTATTACAGACCTGTTTACAGAAGGTTCCCACCACCGATCATTATCCGTGATTTCAATCAATCAGAATTTGTTTGGAAACAAAGACCCCACACAGAGGAGGAATTGTCATTATTTAGTCTTGTTTAATAACCCAGTAGACCGGCAAGCAGTGAAGATACTAGCTCGACAGATGTACCCGGGCAATACGGAGAAATTCCAGAAAGCGTTCGCAAAAGCTACAAAGAATCCTTATGGATACTTGCTCGTGGACTTGAAACCCTTTACGTCAGAAAATGATAGATTGAAATATGACATAGATCGGCCAGAGAAGAATGAAGGCACGGCGAGTTTGACCAATCAGGTGCTTGACCGCCCAGAAGACTCTATAAAAGACCAAAACTCTGGAAGTACGGGTCATTCATCAGTCGGAGTTCAAACTGTTAACATCGACGAAAACTTAGAGCAGGAAATTACGATGGCAGAAAAAGCGCAAGCTTGTGACGACTGTGGGCTATTATTTGATTCCACACACGATGCTCAGAGACACGTAAAACGCGGTTGGTGTCCAGAAAGCGGCGAACCTCCGGCTAAAAAGGCAAAAAAGGAAGAGAGTAACGATGTCATAGAAGAGGAGGTGGAAGAGAATGAGGGTTATCAGCATTTGTGGCATCTTGCTCAAAGCTGTGGCAAAGACAGGTTCAACAAGTTATACGATCGATACATAGACAATGGACAAAACGAAGATGACGCAACAGAAATTGCTGAGGAACGTTCACACCCCTACAAAGAGAAAAATTTCTTTGAGAGATACCAATCGTTACTGGAGATGTATTGGTTTACCCTGATGACCAATACTACCCATCGTGGTATAGTTGAGGAAATAAAAGACTTGCGCAGAAAAAAGTCAGTTTAACATCGGCAGTGAAAAGAGTCTTGAAGAAAAACAAAAGTGCCTTTGAGGACTTATTTGAGACGGAAGAATCTGATAGTGAAAGCGAAGAAGACGCGAATGAAGAGGACTCTGAATAAAAGCGATGGACATTGCAAGAGCCTATCATTTGATGTTTGAACATTAAACTGTAAAGACATGGCGCCTTGGAAGGACTATTTAAAGAAAATATATTTTGATCCATCACACCCTGCAAGTTTTGCGGGACCGCAGAAACTGTACAAAGTAGTGAAGGATGAAGGTCAATATGACATAGGCAAGCATAGAATTAGGAAATTCTTGCACAATCAAGAAGCATACAGTCTTCATCAACCAGTCAGAAGACGTTTCAAAAGAAATCACGTCGTAAGCGCTGGAAAGGACGATCTTTGGATGGCTGACTTGATCGATATGGTTAAATTTGCTAATTGGAATGATGGTAACAAGTACATCTTACTAGCGATTGACACTTTCTCCAAATACGTATGGCTACGCCCTTTAAAGTAAAAGACGGGAGAAGAGGTAGCAAGAGCATTCAAGGACATCTTTATTAAATCTGATAGATCGCCGGCAAAGTTGATAACTGACACAGGTAGTTATTATTTTTATTGGCATAATTAACTGCAACTATATAATGTAAAAATAAAGTTAATAAATACAACACATATTTATTTAATATACGTTTTACTACAGTACTTATAAATTCTTTCATGTTATGCTTTTGAGCATATTTTTTTGAAAAGAGCGCTATATAAATGCGGTATATTATATTATCTCTTTACTAGTAATAAGTCGGATTTCTTTTCAATATATTTCAGGTCAAGAATTTCGGGCAAGAAAGTAACAGTCGTTGACGCAGGAAAACGACGTCAAATACTTTCCACCACAGAACGAAACCAAGGCGTCAACATCAGAGAGGGCTATCTTAACTATCAAGCAAAAACTGTACCGTTACTTTTCGCACAAGGAGGATTATACCTATCTTCCTATTCTACAGGATATAGCCTACAGTTACAACCATACTTATCACAGAACCATCGGCATGATGCCCTCGGATGTTAAAGACAACACTCAAGAGGAAGTGCGATTATCCACGTACTTCGCACAAAATCCGAAAACAGACAAAGTGAACATTAAACTCAGACCATTTAAATTCAAAATCGATGATTATGTACGGATCAGTCATCTGCGAAATGCATTCACTCGCACGTACGACGAGACGTATTCGGGCGAGGTGTTTAAAGTGCATAAACGATATCACAGAGGAAGATTACCGATCTACAAACTCAGGGACTTACAAGACGAAGATATCACAGGAACATTTTATCAGAGCGAACTTCAGAAAGTAGACATTGATCCTGACCAGACGTGGAAAGTGGACAAAATATTAAAGACCAGAGGAAGAGGAGAAAACAAACAGCA
Source organism: Corbicula japonica (assembly GCA_038501625.1). NCBI lineage: Eukaryota > Metazoa > Mollusca > Bivalvia > Venerida > Cyrenidae > Corbicula > Corbicula japonica. The sequence goes on along the minus strand of JAZAYU010000020.1, from coordinate 2,673,366 downwards.
CTTTGTGCAGTGGAAATACTATCCTAAAAAGTTTAACAGTTGGATTAACGCTCGTGACTTTCAGTGATGTGTGCGTAGAGGTGTTTAACCTTCAACGAACATGGACATACGGATTAAACATGTGTATTAACCCGTTTTCATGGAATTTATTTCTTTTCTTCATAAAAGTCTATATAAATATTTGATAATTGATGGTGTATATACTAATGTGAACTGGTAATCATTCATGGAAATAAAGTATATAAAAAACGTTAAACTTTCGTTATGACTTGTTTTAAACTGTTGTTATGACTTAACTACCTGTATAAGGTTGCATTCCTCAACGCCAGGTCATCAAAGGTCTTAGACATGATTAACACCGAGTTGCAATAGAAGTAGACCGAGGGCTTTTATTTGTACCAGTAACATAAAACGTTCGCAAAATCATATTTGTTAATAAATGTTCTATCTTCAATAAAATATGTTTATATGAAACGCTACCATTAGGCTCTTTATCATTTAAAACGAAAGAGGTAAACTTTTGATTGGTCCGTATCGTAAGCCTGTCGAAACATGTTACAGCTGGTATGATATCTTCGGCTACATCTAGTTCAATGGGATACTAATCTCCCGTAATTTATCACAGGAAGAAAGTTATATAAAAGTTCATTTTCTGCAAAAGTATATTACACAAGCAAAAACACAAAGGGCTGTTAGCACCCCAGTTACCTAAATGAAATAGTTAAACTACACTTTGTTTAGTAGATTAGTTCGTCTGCTATCAAAATGTCTCCAATCTATACTCCGCAAGATTCGCTCGGATGAGCTTAAAAATTCACTCCAAATCCAAGATGGTGGTTTATATAGAATATATAAGGGGTCACCGGGTACATCTATCCTCCCGTCCTTGACTACTTCAGAGAATTTAAATATAGGTGTATCTTGATGAGATGTTAGCAAGTTCAATTCTCAACTTAATAAATGTAATCTACTCTAATCAATTATTTATTATCAAGTAAGAGGATATAAAAAGATGCATATAATTGTGGCCTAAGTGTCATTTTTCAGAAACTTTAGAATATCTTTTAAATCGTTGACGGGAACGATCTATTTGTATCTCTTCTACATACCCGTTAAACTTAGCCACTAGCTACGGTCTAAACGATTTCCTTGCTAAATTGTAAAGAAGTTGTGTTGGTTTAAGTTGAGTTACGAAGGCATTTTGTACACGTTTATTCATATGACAACCTGCCGGATTACGTTTCAGGAAGTGCACCATAGGACAAGTTTCTGACTATGCTTATACAACAATGACTAAACGTAAATGTAGGTCTCCGCGTGAATCAGCGTGTAAAATATTGATAAACTTGTAATTCATTAGTAATAAAAGACCAGTTAGGAATATTTACATTGGCGTTACATACAAAGAATAATATTTTAATCATCGTATATCATAGAGTAGTCTACATTTTATAACATAAGTCCCGTTGAGGTCTGAAGTATTGTCACATATCTACCTATATTTCACTTTGAAATAAAAATCCATGTATTGTAGTTGAGTAGGTTTGGTTCATATTTTTTATATTTCTTTCAAATAACCACTTAATTTTAAATCTCTTTTTGCATATCGACCACTGATCTATCTAACCGATGATACTTTCGACAGTAATTTGAGTAAATAAGTGTTATATTTACTTGTGATTCCATTCTATTTATAGACAGAAACCGTCGCAAATTTATAAATTGTTCACTTATATTTATTTAAACATAAAATTATAATTTTCAAACCCTAACGTCAATGTCAATCAGTTTTTTAAGTAAAAAATAATTTATTTTTAAATAAGGAAAATGTCTTACCCTCTTTTAATGTTTTAAAATGTCAAGTTTTTACCTTTATGAGAGTCCCTTACTGAAAATGTGAAACATGCAAATTAGGAACAGACAAACTAGCTTCTTATACATCCAAAATTCAGAGAGGAGACGAGAGCATGGGTTGTAAAATGATTAATATCAATCAAGACATCACAAACAGTTAATGAAAAAGAGAACCTGACGAGTTTCCCCTTTGAGTCGCACGGAAAGATGCAAAACATTTTTGAAATAAACCAGGTTCAATGGTGCACAAACCTCACAATTGTCGTATCAAGTTCTCAAATGAACAATCAAGTACAAATTGTCCTGGTGAATTAGTTCCAGCCCACCAGAAACTCGACAATGTCGCATGAACACATGCAAATGCACACAAACATATAAAACATAAGACGCTTATGGGATTGTCAAGCAAGTTCGTTGTACAATATTACTCGCCTTTTGCACTTATTTTGGTGATAAAACCAGCATAACCGCAATGACCCAATGACCGCTGTAAAGAACTTGAGAGAATAAAATCACCGCATGACCAACAATTTAAAAAACAAATTAAGGTTATAATATGATAAAGTTTTCAGTTAACTTCGTTACAATATGCATATATGCACGCCACCATCCAATTTTGAAACGAATGATTATTTTCAGAGAAGTGAATAGACATAGTTCATCGCAGTCCACTTGATGCTGTGAAATGGACGATGAAATACTAGTTTACACGTTGGTACCTGTTCTTGGAGTGTTAATAATAGTCTGTACCTGCGGGTGGTGTCTCCGCAAAAGGTATGTTCGTTCGTCTGGCCGTAAAATGTGTCCCCGTACATATAGTCAGTTAAAAAATAATACGTTACCGATGTCATGCAGTAATGATAACGTATATCAAGACTATCCGATCAACCTTTTTGGGGTTGTCCCGGTTAGCTCAATTGGTTGCGTTGTAGGAAATGCAGGGCTAGGCGCTGTCGCCGTTACGGTGCAGTTTGCTCCCAGCGAGAGGCAATATCATTTAATTGTTGTTTTGCTTTTTTTTGCCTGGTCGAATTATGGGTTCTGCCTAATATAACAGTAAACTATTACTGGATGATTATTTATATGTGCATCTATCCCGACTTAAGACAGTTTAGAGGATTCCAAAAAAAGTAAAAATATTTCTTGTCTTAGCAATTTAATTTTATTGTTATGGAAATTGTTACGAAAATTCATTGTGTCGAATAATTGTTATATCACTCAAAATGTATGAGTTATTGTAAGCCAATAAAAGTACTTTTTCAACGTTCCATCTGCAGAAAGAGGAAACCAACTGATTGGTCTCTGTTATTTACATTTTGACATATAAATATGTAAAGATCTACACATTAGTTGCACACCAGTGAATTAATAATGAAATTAGACCATAAATGACTTGTCTACGGCTGTCTAAAGTTCAAACTTCATGCTAACTAATGCAGGCTTGTTGAATGGTGACCAGTGGCATAATCAATTTAAGTGCACATTTCATTATTCTAAATTAATAAAATTTCTACATATCATTAATTTACAAAAAAGATGAAATATGCATATCAGTAATCGCCACTCTCAAAAAACACAGCTCCATAACCCCAACCCACCCATCAGCTTAACAATGTTGCATGCAAAAGTACACAAACATAAAAAAGATATCCCTATGAACATAAACTCTTAAATCCCTGCCATCCTCGTGCAGGGGTTTAAGAAATAATATAAAATATTATAAATAAATGCGGGAAGAAGGGTGTAACGTAGGGCCGGTTGTAATCCGGTTGGAAGCCAACAAGCCACGAGACGTTTTCAAAAATTTATTAGCGACAACCCAAGATTCACTTGTAACTTTTAAAATCAGTCTCCCCTCAAACACAAAATTCAATCCAGTTTATATAGCATTTTTGAAGGTCGATCGACATTTCAGCTGCCTCCACACATGTTGCTGATGCGAAACTTTGTTAGTAGAAAGTGCCAATCATGATACTAAATTTGTGTCATTATTTACATGCACTGGAGTGCAATGAGACAATATATCTCTAAGAATTTAATACAATTTACTAATTAGTGCCAGATTGAAAGATCAACTTGTTTTTATTTATTTAAAAGTCCCTGCTTTTTTCACATTCTACAATAACATCATGCATTTTAACTGAAAGCTTGCTAACTTTTATGCAGCTAGAATATCCTCCGACCTATTTCAAATATTAAAGTGAACTTAAATTAATATAAAATAATTAATACAATATAATTAAATAATATTGCAACATAGTGTCCGTGCATGATAATAAACATAGGCCACTATGTTACAAGTGTTTCCTGTGATTTTTTATGATTTAGTGATATAATAGCAATAATTAAAGAAAAATCTTTTTGTTGATAATTAATGAACAAGAAAAGTGTAACACACACATGTTATATGTGGACGACATTTATGCTAATGATGTAATGTCCCTGAGCCAAGTTGTGGTTGGATCCATTTGATTGTAGATATGAAGTGAATAGTTGTTTGGCCTATGATCAAGCCACCACACACCATCAGTCTACCAGTCCACATGTCCAATAATGATTCCTAAATCTGCCACACTTCCACAAACTGTGTAATCTTGGCTATTCCAAACCACACCTACAAAAAAGTAACAGTTATTTTCCATTTCAAATACACATGATGTTTTGCTCATCTGCTTGTCAATAGGTTTGGGATCAGCCATGCAACACATATGTAATTGGTCAAAAACATAAACACCAGAAGCACACAACAAAAAAAAATAAAGAAACACATGAAAATCAACAAAGAGCTTAATAATTGCCAGGGAATGGCTTAGAGGGAGACTTGGCAGAATAGTCTCCCAAATTGTCTAAACTCTCCCTCTACTGAGCAAACGTAGAAGTTATTCCTATATGTCCTGGGCTGTCACTAGACCGGCATGATCAAAATATCACTACAGCGGGTGTATTACATGTATTATGAGAATGTGTATTCTGATCGTGATTTTCCGTTACTCTACGGCACATACCGAACTCCGAAATAGTTTTGGAAAATCCTGTCGCTGTTATGTTCTGGACGAATTATGGGTCATGTATTATATTTATTATTTACCTATTAATAGATTTTTAATATGTACATCTAGTTTGACCCAAGAGTGATAAGAGGGTTACTAAAAAAATTAAGAAAAGATGTTGTTTTGGAAAATACGTGATTTTTGTTACTTATGCATTTAAAATTATTGTTTTAGAAATAAAATGTATTGCTATGAACGTTTTTATGGGTAGAAACCTTAGTTTTGAAGTGAAATTGTGAAGTGATTTTGACGGGGTAGAAGAACTTTTTGAATATCCCTTTCAATAAGTTATGTTTGACTGCTCTCCCTTTGCATGTAAATATTGTATAGGAAGGATTCACAGGTAGCCAATAAGCTAAAAATAGATTCACTGATAAGAATTGACCTTAGCAACATTGTTAGTGATACAAATTTTGTATGACTTGCATTCAGTTTACTATAAATTAGCTTGTGTTGTGGCATGGATCTGAAACCAAAATCTTTAAAAAAAAAGTTTAGTAAGACACACCAATGTTGCTATGGTGTTTGTAAAGGTGACTCGAGGTATACAGACAAAGATGGCATGAAAGATGTATCTTTATACCCTTTCCAAAACCAAAAATTAATGAACATAAGTTCAAAAAGTGGATAAATGCATGTGGTCGGCTGTATTTTTTTATTGACAAAGCAATAAATTTAAAAAGCGGACATGCAAATTATGTTGATCTTTTGTTGGTAGAAAAGGACCTACAGAAGGAAATCCAGACCCTATTCGAGCCTCTTACATTCCGCTTTAGGTAAAGAAAATTAAGTCAATCTTTTAGCTGTAGACATTTTTTTTGCATGGCAGAATAGTAAATAATCACATCATTGCCAGTCATATGTGATATTCAATAAAATTTACCACTTATATAACTACTTATACTTGATCTCTATTTCATATCATAGGTCAAACAACTATTCACTTCATATCTACAATCAGATGGATCCAACCACAACTTGGCTCAAGGACATTACATCATTAGCATGAATGTCGTCCACATATAACACGTGTGTGTTATACTTTTCTTGTTATAACCATTACGATATTCTTACGCCATAGCATGAAACTAATGTTGCTTTTGTTTTTAGTAAACCATGATGTCGAATAATTTTTTTCCAGCGTATTCAAATTTATTATGATCGAGAAGGATATATAAAACAGGTATCTAGAACTACATTCCTGATAAAAAGTAACATTGTTGCGTACGTAAGCTGCATCACGCTTGACCCAACTGACGAGGTATATGTTAGCACGTGTCCGCTATTTATAGAATGCTCTCGACCTTTGAGATAACATATTTTGACCTAGTTATGTACTGAATATCGATATAAAACAATAAATAAAAATCTCTGGCACTTACCTCATACAATCCACTATGCATTCACAGTAAAAGTAACGAATTTATTTCTAAAGCATTCACAGCTGCACGCCATCTTGAAAATCCAGAGGGGCCAGCTCAAAGATATCACGCACAATGACGTATTACGCCGAATCCTCACGAGATTTACATTCGCACATCCAAATAAAATTTCCACGCAGATAAAAATAAAGTTGTATCAAAGAACACCTAAAACATATTTAACAATATTTAACTGCCGTTATTGAAAGGGATGTTCAAAAAGTTCTTCTACCCCGTCAAAATCACTCAACAATTTCACTTCAAAAACTAAGGTTTCTACCCATAAAAACGTTCATAACAATAAATTTTATTTCTAAAACAATAATTTTGAATACATAAGTAACAAAAATCACGTATTTACCAAAACAGCATCTTTTCTGAACTTTTTTAGTAACCCTCTTATCTCTCTTGGGTCAAACTAGATGGACGTATTAAACATCATCTATTAATAGTTAAATAATAAATATAATACATGACCCATAATTCGTCCAGAAAATCGTTTTGTTGATAATTAATGAAAAAATCGTTTTGTTGACATATACTGATAATGTCACTAATCAACACAAAATGGACATCATCTTTCATTTGGACCAATATTTCCGTACTGTCCAACAATGTACATGTATAGGTTTGGTTGCCAAAAATCAAAGTATGAATATAATAGACATACCGTAATTTGTGCCGAGCTGTAATTTATTATTTGTTTTCCAAAGCTGTGACGAATTCTCGAAATGACAAACTGTCTAAAAATCTAAAAAAAAGTATTCCATAAACAAACAAATGAGCTGAAATATTTTATGCAGAATTGTACTAGTAAAAAATTTTTTATAAGATATGTCATAAATCCGAAATTATTGCTTTCAAGGGAACCTTCTTTTACAAGAAGAGGTGTTGTTTTGATGCTCGAGAATGAGAGAAGGCCGCACATGATGATTTACTCTGTTGCGATGCAAGACGGAGGAGGAAGTTCGTTGACTGAATATCTAAGAAACACGCGGCAGTTCCTAAATAAGAGTGAAAGTAGCAGTGATACTGATGTAAGAACGAGGCAGAGACAATTAACTGGAACTACTGCAGAAAATGATTATAGTGAACAAAAAGACCTGCCTTCATATGATGACGTCATTTCCGGAAAATTTGGCGGGAATGTTGAGCCACCGCCACCATCATATATTGAGGCCGTATCAAGTCCTGAAAACAATAGAAAATAATGTTTTTTCCTGAAAATATTACATTAGCGTTGCTTTTTTAAATACAACAGGTTCTGGTAGTTGAAACTCGCAGCACGATAAAAAAGTGTTTTCTTATTTCTTCCGATATATTGTTAAGCTGTTACATACACAATATTTCATTATTTATACCTGTCAATTTTGTTGTTATATGGTTTCGCAAACATGCTCCTTGTGGGGGATATTGCATAAACTTTAAAGGAGTTTTGTAAGAAATTAGTTATTTTCAAAAACAAACTTAGACATTTTTACTATTACAAACACTATTTTGAATAATATGTTGTAGAGTCTATATATTGTAAATGTGACACACCTCAAAAGATAAACACAAGTGAAGTTTACAGGTAGAAGCATTTGCATGCATCAACAATAAGGAATTTCACACTGGCAAAAGTAACATTTGCAAAAGCTGGACAATATATCCGACTACAATATGTTTCGAGATAAAACTAAAATGAAAAGCCAACTTCTTAAACAACTGTTAACAGTATTCATGAACTTTTCAAAATTAAAAAAGGACAACCATTTGTTTTCATGACAGAAGTCCCACATGAAGAAGTATGATGTTCAATAATATCCATTTGTGTCCAGTGGCGTAGCAACTATTAGGCCATGTAGGCCCGGGCCTACAAGTTGGACAAGAAAATGATGTTGTATTATATGCTAATAAAGAAACACTACTCACATACAACAATGAAAAATAAGTTAACTGTATTACTTCCCTTTACTTGATAACTATATTGCATGTATTGTTTCTTATATACTGATGTTGTTCTCTTTCGTAGCACTTGTTAGTCAGAACTTGAACATTAAACATGTAAACCAAAATTATCGTTGTTACATCTCATACGCATTCCCAAAGAATATTACATGGTGACAGAAGTGGTGTAAATCTACAACACTGACACATGGATTTAATAAACATTATCATTCAATAGTGCCAATAAATTTGATTTCTTGACTGGATTTAATTTGACATTGTAAAAAGATGGAAAATATGCAAATCCAGGGAACACACCCTCACATGAATTGGGAATCACGAGATTTGGCACTTGAATTAAAAAATTTTAAGGCGCATTGCGAGTTTATGTTCAAAGGTCCTCTCCATGACCAAACCGAGGAAATTAAATGCAACTATTTTATGCTTTGGACTGGTGATAAGGGAAGACAAATATATTCTACTTGGAATTTAACAAATGATGAGAAGAAACTTCTACAAACCTACTACACAAAATTCGAAAATTACTGCAAACCCAAATCGAATACCATCTACAACAGATTCCTTTTCAAATCTAGGACTCAAAACCATGACGAAAGTTTTGAACAATTTGTAACGGATCTTAAACTGCTGATCAAGGACTGTGCCTATAATGAAGTAGTGGTAGACGAAATTGTACGAGACCACATAGTGTTTGGCGTTAAGTCATCGAAGCTCCGTGAAAAACTCATCAATGAAGGTACAGGACTTACTCTTCAAAAAGCTATGGACATCGGCAGAACGTATGAACTGAGCCAATCACAGATGAAACGTATGGGAAAAGGCGAAAATCATCAATCGGTTAATTACATTGGGAAAAAAGGACACAAGAAATCCGAAAAACAAACACCTGCCAAAAGCCAGAAATCAACTTCCAGCAAAACAAGTCAAAGAAAGAGCCCCGACGCTAAGCAGAATTCTTCAAAGAAATGTCAAAACTGTGGTAATCAACATGATAAACAAACAAAGTGCCCGGCAAAGGGGAAGGCGTGCCTGTATTGCAAAAAACTTAACAATTTCAGTGCTGTATGTCGATCAAAGAAACGCGATCAAAAAGGTCATCAGGTAAATGATTTGTTTCTTGACCAGTACAGTGACACCAATTCTGAATCAGACATAGATTATACAGAGCAATATTTTGTTGATACAATCACAGTTGACCGAAACAAATTACAAGCATTTGCTAATATTGCTGTTGGACCAAAAGCAGTTCCAATTAATTTCAGATTAGATTCGGGAGCCCAAGTCAATGTCATCCCAAAGCACATTTTCAAGACACTAGGGGTTTGAGGTTCACTAGCAAAAAGTGACAAACCACTCACAACATACAATGGTTCTGAACTCAAGGTTGAAGGTCAAATCAACATGTAAATCAAGCATAACAAGTCAACACGCCATGCAGATTTCTATATTGTTGATACAGCATCAAGTCCTATACTAGGTTTAGGTACATGCTTAGAACTCAACATGCTGAAATTTGTGCATTCGTTACAACCAAATGTTGAGCCATTCACAAAAGAACAAGTATTGTCAAAATACAAAGATGTATTTACTGGGTTAGGTGAACTACCAGGTGAATTCGATATTCATCTGAAACCCGACGCTAAACCAGTTATACATCCTGCCCGACGAGTTCCGTTTGCTATCCAAGACAAACATAAAAAAGAACTTGACAGAATGGTCAAAGATAAGGTCATTGCAAAGGTCACAACTCCTTCACAGTGGGTGAACAGCATGGTTACGGTTCAGAAACCCAATGGATCACTCAGAGTATGTCTTGATCCAAAAGACCTAAATGCTGCAATTATCCAACCACACTATCCCTCAAGGTCACTAGATGACATTTTACCAGACCTTACAGGAGCGACTGTATTCTCAAAACTGGATGCCCGCAATGGGTATTGGTCAGTTAAACTAAGTGAAAAGTCCTCTTACTTGACGGTATTCAACACTCCATTTTACAAGTACCGCTTTTTGAGATTACCATACGGTCTCAACAATTCAAATGATGCATTTGTACAAAAAATGGAAGAATGCCTAGAAGGTCTTCCAGGGGTCAAAGTTATAGTTGACGACATTGTTTGCTTTGGTAAAAACAGAGCAGAACATGACAAAAACCTTGAAATGCTTATGCAAAGAGGTAGAGAAAAAGGGGTCAAGTTAAATGCTGAAAACACAGAAATTGGAAAGACCGAAATTCCATTCTTTGGACATTTACTTACGTCCCATGGACTAAAGATAGACCCAAACAAGACAAAAGCAATCAGAGAAATGCCATCTCTGACTAGTAAATCTGAACTAGAGACGGTTCTTGGCATGATCAATTACCTGCAACGATTTGCACCAAATCTTGCAGAGATGACAAGCCCATTAAGAAATCTCTTAAAAAAAGATGTGATATTTCGCTGGGGAGCAGAGCATGAAAATGCCTTCCAGAAAATAAAAGCTGTAATAACACCAGCCAGGTCAAGTACTAGCCTACTTCAATCCAAATGCTGACGTAACACTACAGGTTGACGCAAGCCAAAATGGTCTTGGTTGTGTTTTGTTACAAAATGACAAACCTGTTAGTTGTACCTCGAAATCACTGACCGATGCTGAAAGAAATTATGCACAGATCACAACAGAACTTTATGCTGTCTTATTTGGCCTGAAAAAGTTTCACAAAATGACCTATGGACGACATGTAGTAGTTTAAAGTGATCACAAACCACTGGTTAGTATTTCACGTAAATGCATGCACGCAGCACCACCACGTCTGCAAAGAATCTTACTTCAATTGCAGAAATATGACTTTGAAATTGTTCATGTACCGGGAAAATCAATTCCAGTAGCTGATACGCTTAGCCGCAGCTACTTGCCCGACGAATACCCTGAGTTGTGCGAAGGGTTAGATGTGCATGTAGACTCTGTCATGGCTAGTATTCAGATTAGTGATCAAAAAATGAACATGGTCAAATCAGCAGCCGAATCTGACACAGAAATGCAAACATTGAAACACACAATTATGTTAGGTTGGCCTGAAAAGCGTGACGATTGTCCCAAAAACATACTTCCTTACTGGAATTTCCGGGATGAAATTACGGTCATTAATGACATACTGCTTAAAAGCAACAAGGTCATTATACCTCAAGCGTGTAGACAGACGATGTTAGACAAAATTCATGAATCACACTTAGGTGTTGAGAAATGCACACAAAGACCTCGTGAAATCATGTTTTGGCCTGAAACGACCAAAGACTTTAAGAATAAAGTTCTCAGTTGCCAAATATGTCTTGAGAATAGAAATGCCAATGCAAAAGAGCCTATGATTTCAAATGCAATTCCCGACCGACCTTGGGAAGTTCTCGCTACAGACGCTACAGACATATTTCACTGGAATGACGAAAACTATCTTGTCGTAGTAGACCTGTATTCTAGATTCTTTGAAGTTGGACGATTACCCACTGACCGTTCCAAGGCCCTTAGGTTGTCATTTGCGTTAATTATTTGTGGTGTCTTTTTTGAAAATGATCATTTTACTAGTATAACATGAGCTCTCTTTTCCTGTTTACTTTTTTGATTTCGTGGGGAGGCTGTGTCTTTTTAATGTAGCAATTCCTGATACGCATATTTCACTTTAAGAACTACAATAAGTCACTGGAAATTATGGGGTCAAAACAAAATCACGAAAAGTCTTGAAACTTAAAGCTCAAATACTGCTAAACACATTTTGTTCATAAGGTCACTCGAGATAGTGACTGGCAACTGACCTTCAACTCTATCGTTTTCTTAATAAATATCGCAAATATAAACAAAGCTTAGAAATGTGCTTTTTTGAATATTACGCTGGTACTTGTCTTAAAATATAATTTACAGATTGATTATACTATAAATGTGATGATGTCAATATTGCCTGGTTTGCTTAGTATGGTGGCCCTAGAAGGTCTCCTCGTACAAATAAGTATATGATCGGTTACCGTTGTTACATATTGACGAAGACTATAACAGGGTTATCCGCGCAACCTTTTAAGGGGTTGTACCGGCAAGCTCAATCAGTAGAAATCTCGACCGACATCATGTGGCTAGGCGTTGTGACGGTATGAGTTCGATTCCCATTGTGGGCTTATAATCATTTACAACTCACAGAAGCACTGTTTGTGCATTGTGGTAGCGATAAAAAAGAAATTACAATTAGTGAAACCCCTGCTTTAAACTGTAATAAAATGATTGCGTTCATTTTTGTCTTTATACACTATCAGTTGAAAAAGAACTGTCCCAATGCAGCTACCTATTCAGTAGCAACTCGTTCACTGAATGATCATGAATGAGAAAATAATAGACTATATTCCTTTATAATAAAACGATGTAGATTATTTTACTTTGAATAAGTCGAGGCAAAGTAAGCGTTTGAATTAGTTATAAGCAAACAAACGAAGACTTCTTTTTTGTAAGGTAATTATTAACCAGCGATAAGCATTCGTGATCGAAACCGTCATTGAGTTTAAACACGATTTAGTTAAAGAAAAGCAAATATATAGGGCTTAGGTTGACTAAAGAAGGTTCGTTTACTTTTTTGACGTAAATCGATACAGATCCCGATGTCGTAACAAAAACAAATCATGAATGCATGTTTGTTAGTAATACAGTTCTTCTAGATGTCTAGGACAGTTCAGATTAATGATCTATTCCACAATAAACAATAATTTAAATTGAAAAGGAGAGAAACACAACTTGTTTTATAACGTAATGAAACAAAGTGGTCATACCACATGATTTGTGAGGTCATTTTCGGTATATAACGGCAAGAAAAACAAGAGCCAGACGGAAACGACTGCACACTCGACTATTCGAATAGTCAAACATATTTTAGCACATTTTAAACTGGGCTTCATTTAAACTGGGGAGTGATTCAGGAGTTTATGACACCCTCAACACACACACACATGAACATCTACCCACTATCCCTGCCCACCTCCAACCCCCACCCACTTAACCACTCAACGCCCAATTATCCCATTTTTGTCAATTGTTTATACCTCTTGCTATGGCTATATAAATAATTAGAACGAAAAAAAATGTATGGTATGTGTTGGTGTGGTGGTGTGTTGTGTGAGGTCAGGTGCTGTATAGTGTGGTATTGTCTATTATAGAATAGTATGGTATGGTGTGGTATGGTACGGTACAGTACAGTATGGTGTGGAATGGCGTGTAGTGTAGTGTAGTGTAGTGTAGTGTAGTGTAGTGTAGTGTAGTGTCGTGTAGTTCTAAGTCGATAAAGAGCCATAATTTGATCAAAATCAAAGAAAGAGTTATGGTTCTTGGCAAACATAGTCAGGGTCATGATGGTGAACAAGTGTCTTAAGTTCCAAAGCTAAAGTACAAGAAGTATGAAAGTAACTAGCTTGCACGAAAACTTTAACCTAAAATTCGAAGTCGAAAAAGGGCCATAATTTGATCAAAATCAAAAAAAGAGTTATGGTTCTTGGCATACATAGTCAGGGTCATGATGGTGAACAAGTGTCTTAAGTTTCAAAGATATAGTACAAGAAGTATGAAAGTAACTAGCTTGCACGCAAACTTTAACCTAAAATTCGAAGTCAAAAAAGGGCCATAATTTGATCAAAATCAAAGATAGAGTTATGGTTCTTGGCATACTTAGTCAGGGTCATGATGGTGAACAAGTGTCTTAAGTTCTAAAGCCATAGTACAAGAAGTATGAAAGTAACTAGCTTGCATGCAAACTTTAAACTAAAATTCTAAGTCGAAAAAGGGCCATAACTAGATCAAAATCAAAGAAAGAGTTATGGTTCTTGGCATACATAGTCAGGGTCATGATGGTGAACAAGTGTCTTAAGCTTCAAAGCTATAGTATAAGAAGTATGAAAGCACCTAGCTTGCACGCAAACTTTAACCTGAAATTCTAAGTCGAAAAGGGGCCATAATTTGATCAAATCAAATAAAGAGTTTTGGTTCTTGGCATACACAATCGGGATATGATAATGAACAAGTGTTAAAAGTTTCAAAGCTGTAGTATAAGTAGTATGGAAGTTATGATTTTGTACACTAGCTTGCACGCAAACTTTAACCTGAAATTCTAAGTCAAAACTGGGCCATAATTTGAACAAAATATAAGTTACAGTTATGGTTCGTGGCAGACACAATCGGGTTATGATAATGAACAAGTGTTGAAAGTTTCAAAGCTGTAGTGTAAGTAGTAGGGAAGTTATGAGTTTGTACACTAGCATGCACGCAAACTTTAACCTGAAATTCTAAGTCGAAAAAGGGCCATAATTTGAATAAATTGGAAGTAAGAGTTATGATTCTTGGCATACACACTCGGGATATGATGATGAACAAGTGTTGAAAGTTTCAAAGCTGTAGTATTAATAGTAATGAAGTTATGAGTTTGTACGCTAGCTTGCACGTAAACTTTAACCTGAAATTCTAAGTCGAAAAAGGGCCATAATTTGACATGATCAAAATGAAAGTTAGAGTTATGGTTCTTGGCACACACACTCGGGACATGATGATGGACATGTGTGCCAAGTTTCAAAGCTGTAGCTATAGTAGTTTTTAAGATATAGGTAGGTTGCAAGCAAACTTTTACCAAAGTGAGTAGAATAGCTCGACATATTTTTGGAATAGTCGAGCTCAAAACATCTATTCAAATCTTTGAAGGCTTGTAAGTTATTTTAAAGTTTGCAATTTTCGACGAAATTTTGCGCATTCTAAGAGGAAATTTTAAAACTACCCACGGGGCAAATACTGAAATTGAATGAAAAAAAATCAGTTTTTGCCCCGAGTCACAGACAAAAGTAGACAAATGTATTGACAAGCGTGGGTTGTGTTTAAATTTCCCCTAAGAATGCGTTAAATTTCGTCGAAAATGGTGAACTTATAAAAAAGTTAGTATTGATCATAGTAGATCTATTTACTTTTCTTTAAAGTCATACTATGTTTAAAATGTCAACTTGACATAAATTTTGAAATATTGTCAAGTCATTTTTGCTACAATGTTAACATTTATTACGGATGATTAAAGCTGTACGGGTTTTAACGGACTTGAATTTGAAATAAATTTTACTAAAAGATTTTAAAGTCAATTTTCAGCATAATATATTATCATGTGATTATCTAATATGTGTAATGACATTTTGCCAAAACTGGCAGAAAAAGCATTTTAATGCTAAAAGAGCATGAATTTATAATATGATTGATTTCAACAAGGAAACCACAAAATAACGAAAATTAGAACCTGAGGGGTTTCTGCCTTAGAACGGTCTGAGGTAAAACTGGTTGAACCAGGTTATATGGTGCACAAACATAAATTCTCTAATTAATGGCATTATGATGCCGACAACAATATATCGCATCCTTTTCAAAGAACTTTCAATTATGAAGAGAGAAATCAATGTTGGTCATCCACTTATGCGATCAGGGTGCTACCGGGAAAACACACTTTTACAAATATCTCATATTGTTTACATAGTTTATGTAAGTCACAAGGAAACAAAGTATTGCTATTATTATTATATTACTCATGTGGGCATTTAAAATATTGGTTTGTGTAGTTAAGTTTTTGTAAATTTTAGTAAATAGAAATGATGTGAATTTATAAATCTAGTTAGTTTACTTACTGTTCTAATCTATCTTAACATATGCAAAATAAAGATACATTGATAAAATTTATTTGTTCAAAGTTTAAATGAACGGCATTTTTCGTTCAGAGAGATTTTGATAATTTTCAGTTTTTATCAACGAACGTGCAATTATGACTGTTGACAGAATACAGAAATTAAGAGAAGAATTCGTGATATTATGGCTTTTTGAATGGCCGTTGGGACAACGACGCTGGCGACAAAGCGAACAAACAATTGTGAGCGGATTTTACTGTACCCCCCCCCCGCCCTCTTAAAGAAATACGTCACAATGTGTACTATAGGTAATTATGATTCGTTAGCTGAATATGGCTTCATCTTTGAGGATGACGTTGAAGAGTAAATATTTGCGTGGTATCCTTTGACAATTACCTTAATTTTTCCAAACATATTTTAAGTCTGAGTAAGTAAAATTTAATTTTGATTTTAATTAGTTGGAAACTGTTCGTTTCAAGATTGTGATGTCACACGTGCAACATCTTATGGTTTTTATGTTTCACAGCTTGTTCGCTTTCTAGAGATTGAAACAATGTTTTATCCTTAAACGAACGTAATCTTTGTACATGTGTAGAAAGAATTTTGATACAGGTGTATCGGTACTTCAAACTAAACAAAAAGGCAAGTCGTATCGCCGTACCTATATTTAATTCAATCTGCAGTTTAAAATCACTCTATCAACAACCAGTGTTTTATGGAGTTTCATTTTACAAATTAACAAATTAACGAAATATGGCATTATTAATTTCTCCATTTCATACGTTAAAAACCATTTGCAAATTTAATTTGAAAGGCTCCACAGTGATGTTCTCCACTGCTCTGTGCGACTTTTTACTAACCTTCTAAACTTAGATGATACTTTAAACCGAGGTCCAGTGGTGCTATATATCGGGCACTTAAAAGACTCAGGGACGATGCTGAAATGGGAGAGTTCTCTGTATCTTGCACTATCCTCCAAACCATAAAATGACTTATATTCTTCTAAAGGCGTCGCTCATATGGTTTTTCTAAATACTAGTACACACACACGCCATCGCGGTTGCTAATTCGATCACAATCGTCTGTAGGCTATGCAGTTGTCGTATTAGATGACTTGAACGCTACCCAGATCAGACATGAGAAAAGCAAGCTGTAGAACAGCTGTTACTGTATTCACTGAAGTGTTGCAATTGAGGCCCAACTGCTAAATCTGTAAGTGCAATAGATTATGAGTTTACAAGAGAATGTAAAATTATTTAAAACAATGAAAACCAATAGTCATATTTATCAATAATTTATTTATATAAATCCATTTACACACGAGATAAGAAAACCAATCAACACATGCAATAAGAATATCTCTCAACACACGCAATAAAAAATCCATCAACACATGCAATAAGAAAATCCATCAACACACGCAATAAGAAAGTTTATCAACACACGCAATAAGAAAGTTTATCAATACACGCAATAAGAAAAGACATCAACACATACAATAAGATAATCCATCAACACACGCAATAAGAAAATCCATCAACACACGCAATAAGAAAATCCATCAACACACGCAATAAGAAAATTCATCAACACACGCAATAAGAAAGTTTATCAACACACGCAATAAGAAAATCCATCAACACATGCGATAAGATAATCCATCAACACACGCAATAAGAAAATCCATCAACACACGCATTAAGAAAGTGTATCAACACACGCAAAAAAAAAACCATCAACACATGCAATACGAAAGTTAATCAACACACGCAATAAGAAAATCCATCAACACATGCAATAAGTTAATCCATCAACACACGCAATAAGAAAGTCCATCAACACACGCAATATGAAAGTTTATTAACATACGCAATAAGAAAAGACATCAACACATGCGATAAGATAATCCATCAACACACGCAATAAGAAAATCCATCAACACACGCAATATTAGAGTTTATAAACACACGCAAAAAGAAAAGACATCAACACATGCAATAAGATAATCCATCAACACACGCAATAAGAAAATCCATCAACACACGCAATATGAAAGTTTATCAACACACAATAAGAAAAGACATCAACACATGCAAAAAGATAATCCATCAACATACGCAATAAGAAAATCCATCAACACACGCAATATGAAAGTTTATCAACACGTATCAACACATGCAAAAAGATAATCCATCAACACACGCAATAAGAAAATCCATCAACGCACGAAATATGAAAGTTTATTAACACACGCAATAAGAATATCCATCAACACACGCAATAAAAAAATCCATCAACACACGCAATAAGAAAATCCATCCATCAACACACGCAATATCAAAATCCATCCATCAACACACGCAATATGAATATCCATCAACACACATCCGTCGATCCGTAACAACATTTCCGTCGCAGTTTTCTAAGGAACTATAACATGCACCCGCCTGATATTTTGCATTTTGCTTTATCCTATAGTCCCATATGGTGTAAAGCGATTGTATGCTCTTTGCTTATCTGCTTCCTGTTTACCCAATACTTGGATTTTTACACTTAGTTGACATAAATGCACTATTTCAGTCGCAGTTTTCTAAGCAACTTATCATGCAGCAGCCTGATATTTGATATATTTATATATTTATGTTTTATATATAAGTAAACACTCAGAAAAAAATTGACACCCTTTTCGTATTAAAATGCAAATTTGAAAGTCATATTCTCAAAGCGGGGTGTCACTAGTGAGCATTCGCTCACAGATTTACCTTGTTAATTTGAAATTGATTCTGTTATGAACGCATGCTCTCTTTTCCTCCCTACATTTTGGCTGTGTGTGGAGGCTGTTTTTCTGGTTGTGACAATTCCTGATATGCGTATTTCATTTTTTAAATATTTTCATAGGCGTAGTCAATGGGGCGGCAGGCCGCCGCCCAAATATTCCAACTAGCCGCCGTTATATTTTAGCCTCACCGCGCCAATAATTTTATGTCGCCTCAAGTTTTGGCTACATTGTGTACTAAAGACAGGCATCGATACACTCGATTAGCTGCGCGCGACAGGGGATTAACGACGGTAGATGACAACATGATGTTAATTGCATTTTATGGGACCTTATTGTGTGTTGATTGCTCGTGTATTATCAGTAATGAATTTGTTTATTGTAATTGTCTGGTGTCAATTCAAAGGATAAATGGCGACTTTTAGCTCAATTTTGGTGTCCAGTTGTATCTAGAACTATATATATGTCTCATATAAAATACATATCATTCTTAATTCAAATAGATATGGTAATATATGGATTTTCCTAATCAATGTGAGATTTTTGCATTTCCAAAGCAAAGTGTCAAAAACCGATCTGCGTGCGTTTAAACCTAGTTGGTTAGACGACTTCCCATGGCTTCTTTAAGATTAGACATTTTATATGTTTTTGTTATGCTTCAAAACCTTTCAGAAAAATAACTTGAAATATTGTTTAAAAAAATAAAATAACCACACGTGCATCTATAGATTTATAATTTTAATCCATAACTTGGCTACGCCCCTGATTTGCCCCAGGCCATGAATTAATAGCAGACAAGGATATTTTTCATAAAAAAACTGACTAAACTATTAGCTCATTTTCACCACATGCATCTATGAATTTGCATAAGTGCGTATTCGCAAAATACTTAAATCTATTATACCTATAATTATATATGACCAAACTTAAAAGGAATACGCACTTCAAGCTGTTATGTTCGTGGTATATGCATAGAAAAGTTTGTATGCTTTGGTATCGTATTTTTTCTTTCAGGAACAAGATAAGGAAGTTAATATGAATATTATAAGTTAAAGCAGGTTTTTTTTAAATAATTAACTGTGTTTGAAATATTTAAACTGAACTCATTTTCATAAAACTTTAAGATAATACATATTTATGAAAATGCAATTAAACAAACCCGGAAGTATACTTAAAGAACTTACAGGTATATATTTGTCTTTTATTATGTTTTTAAGAAGATGATTGAAGCTGAAACTTATGCAAAACTTATATGAGCCAGTCTCTGACAAAATGAACAACACAAAATTTAAATAAAATGTTTGGCGCTTAGTCCCCACTATCCCAACTTTCATCAAATGCTTGTAATTTTATTCTGACAGATACCTGTTAAGAGAATTCTAATATAGGTTTATCTTAATGAGATGTTAGCATGTTCAATTCTCAGCTTAATTAATCTACTCTAATTAATAAATTATTTACAGTTAAGAGGATGTCAAATGATGCATTTTATTGTAACCCAAGTGTCATTATTTCACACATTTTAAAATGTCTTTTAAATCGTTGACGGGAACGAACAATTTGTATCTCTTCTACATACCCGAAAAACTAGCTATTTTCTAAATGATTTCCTTGCTACATTGTGAAGAAGTTGTGTTGGTTGGAGTAAAATTACGAAAGCAATTTGTTCAAGATTAATCATATGAAAACCTGACGGATTAAGTTTCAGGAAGTGCACCATAGAACAAGTACCTGATTATGCTTATTTTACATTGAATAAATTTGTCGATCTCAGGATGAATCAACGTGTACATTATTGATAAACTAGTAATCAATAATCAAATCATTGACGTTACTATTTTAATCATCATAAATCATGAATCAGACATTTTATTACATAAGTCCCAATGAGGTTTTTAATGTTGTCACCAATATTTCACTTTGAAATCAAAATGCATGTATAGTACGCAACCTAATATTCAGAAGGGCCGAGAAATGTGATTTCGTTGCACCCCAGGGGGGGGGGGGGGGCAAAGGTTGACTGGTACCGTTGGAAAGCTTAAGATGTCTGCAATAAGAATTCACTTGTTAGACATTTATAAAGTGGTGCATAACCATGGCAACCAGGTTTACATGACCACACCCATAGAAACAACTGTTTTTACACACCACATAGCAACTTGCCTATATCATTTACATAACACAAACAAATGTTCTTTTTATTTGTTGCAATTGTATTATAATGAAAACAAAACATGTTTGAGTGATTTCAGCAGCAGTTACTTCACTTGTTTTGCAAGTATCCCATGTATGTTTTATCAGTTATTTCCCTTATTTGTAGTTACGCCATTGCTGTTTATTTTCTTTTCTGTAACAGTAAAGTTATTAATGTCCTTTTAACATTTTTCAAATTCAAAATGGTAAGTTAAAATGATATACAACCAATCTGCTAGTTATTTCTGGACCAAATATGTTATATTTAGCTGCTCATGAGATATAGAATTAATGCAATTATCCTAAGCTTTACGACGGTACCACACAACCTTTGCCCCCCATGGGGTGCAACGAAAGTGAAATTTTCCTGGGCCAGGTTGCGTACTAGTACGCAACCTAATATTCAGAAAGGGCATAGAAATGTGATTTCGTTGCACCCCAGGTGGGCAAAGGTTGACTGGTACCGTTGGAAAGCTTAAGATGTCTGCAATAAGAATTCACTTGTTAGACATTTATAAAGTGGTGCATAACCATGGCAACCAAGTTTACATGACCACACCCATAGAAACAACTGTTTTTACACACCACATAGCAACTTGCCTATATAATTTACATAACACAAACAAATGTTCTTTTTATTTGTTGCAATTGTATTATAATGAAAACAAAACATGTTTGAGTGATTTCAGCAGCAGTTACTTCACTTGTTTTGTAAGTATCCCATGTATGTTTTATCAGTTATTTCCCTTATTTGTAGTTACGCCATTGCTGTTTATCTTCTTTTCTGTAACAGTAAAGTTATTAATGTCCTTTTAACATTTTTCAAATTCAAAATGGTAAGTTAAAATGATATACAACCAATTTGCTAGTTATTTCTGGACCAAATATGTTATATTTAGCTGCTTATGAGATATAGAATTAATGCAATTAATGACATCATGGTTTTGTAGAAGCATACTCTTTGAACACATGTTAACGTGTAGTGATAAATTTACATCTTTTATTATGAAAATATAGATCTAAATAACAAACCATTATTATTATCATCATCATCATCATCATCATCGTCATCATTATTATTATTATTACATGAAGATTTTTTATTACCATAATCTAATTAATATGTTACCCTATTGCTAATTCAATCATAATTTTCATGTTTTGAGATGAACAAGCCTAAAATATAGTGTTTAATTGAATAATTGTGCTTGATAACTGTAAGTGTTCTTGAAACTTGCATGACTTCAAATTTCAACATACATAACATATGTTACTCATTAAAATAAGGCTTGTTTTCTTGTTTTTATTTGTTTTTAATGGTGTTAGCTGATATCTATTTGAAGAAATTAATTATGTGTGCTCTTTGCAATGTCCTGATGTTTGTTAGCCCTGTGTAGATTTCTAATTACATTGACAGTCGTTTATTTAACTAATATTACTGATTTAATAAAGTATTTTCTCTAAAACTGATATTGTTGTACAAAGAACTGAACACATTTACAAAACTGTATCACAACTATGCAATCATTTCAGATTGAACTTTAAAATAATAATAGTAAGTGGTTCATAAGATATACTTTGTTATGTTACGTGGTTAAAATGTATTGCTATTACATGTATTGTATTGGATTGTTATAAACATCGTTTGATGTTTTATACAAATAAACTTTTCGTATAGAAATATTGCTTTGAAAAGTGTTGTAAACAAAACTAATTAAAATAATTATATGTTACCTAATTATTTAAGTAATGTTTTAAGAAAGATAAGAAAGATAACTTAGAATAAAGAAAACAAATTTCTAAACCGTGTTATTGTTTGTATCTAGATTACCGAAGAGTCACTCATAATGTGAATATGAACTTTCTTTTAACTATATTTACTAAAAACAAAGTTGAAAGCACCAGTTCTGGTCTTTTAGAACAATAATAACTAATATTACTGTTAAATAAAACATGTGAAATAAGAAAAATAAATTGTCCTAAATGAAACATTATTTTTCCATTGTTCAAAGAAAGCAGAATTTGTTAAGAATTCCTTAAGATCTTTGTAGAATGTTATTTTTCTTAAAGACAAAAAATTGTTAAAGAGAAACACCTAATTTGAAAGACAATCAGTGTAATGCAGGTGATGGTAAGCTAATAAACAAACTAATGTATAATAATTTTTTTAGGCAAAAATTCTTTTACTTGAGTTTAAAAATTGCTATATAATGCTCATGCTGTTTCAATGTTTTACAAATTCTACACTGAACCTTAGTATTTTAGATGAATAAAACTACTTTTAAAAGCATTTCTAACATCAGATAATTTAATCAGCTAATTTGTGTAAAGTTTAAATTAAGTAGCTTTTAAATTTGTTATATATCAACTTTAACACAATATAATATGATATAAAAATATTTATCAAAATGTTAACTAATTGTTTGCAGTTTCTTTCTTTTCTTATTATTTTTCTGATTATTAAAGTAAAAATTGGTAACATATTATAAGATGACAAAAGAAATAAATAGAACAATAAAATGATAAAAATATGTTAATTTTGTTTATTCTTTCTTTTCTACAATTTATTAGAACAAATTAACGTTACTTGTCTCAATTCAGAGTATCTGGACTTAGCTTAAGACTGGATGCAACAGCCCATAATTAGTGTAAAATTAAGCTGTACTACAATGTTTGTCACTGAGCCATATTGATAGTAGGTTTATTGTTAATTTAAAAAGATTTTTAAAAAAGGACGACCATCTACATCATACACATTTATTTCAAGACATATTGAGCAGTACACAGATCATTAACCTCTAAAGTTTAACAATATTTAAATTAAAAATACATTACTGTTTAATATTACCAGCATACCTTAATTTCCTTTTGTAACATAATTCTTATATACACTGGTCAAAAGTTCTAAGTGCACACTTTTCAATTTTGAATATCTTAAAGTAAACTTATTCAAATTGAATGAAAGTTTGACTTAAAGTTAATAATGATCAAACAACAATAATTTTTTGAAAACCGTGCATATATTTTACGTTTTACGTCATCCACGTCGGCATACGCTTTTTATGCATTATCCCCGTGCGGCAAGCGAAATTTATTTTTTTACAATCGTTTTTGTTTTTCACATGTTCACCGACTCAAGGCAAACACGAAAAACACACCAACAAATTGTAACCATGGAACGGTTGACGTCAGCAGACAACGACATTGCCGTCAAAATTCTTTTCACAGGCACAACTTCAAATTTGTTGTAAAGAAATCTTGACGGTTTTCGTAAATGCAAAAGAAATACCTTATTTTGCATATTTTATTAATTAAAGAAGAAAATCAAACGATATTTTTTCTAGATTGATTACGTTGCTTACGTTGAACGCTGATGTTACTCAATTACGTCACTAAATATTTACGTAAAACAACGTAAACTCGAAAAAAATAGTGTAAAATTTGTTGGATAAGTGTCCAATAAATAAAAATTTAAAACTTAAATTTATAGAAATTCAATAAACTTCAATATCGAATTATTCGAAAATGACGCTTATTCGGTCAAAAGGCGTATCCGAAAACTGGTCAATTTTACCGAAATGAATACATTTTTTTTCGTTTGGAAAGGCTGTTACACATCTATCATAGAAAATTGTATCATCCCAAACTGCTAGACAATTCAAAAACTTTTGGCACAAAACATTGTGTGAACAAAGGAATTTTCTCCTTGAAATCCTGTAAAAACGTTATGGATAAAATAAAGTTGAGTATGTTGACGCATCGTGCCCAGCAGACCATTACAAAGCTACAGAAAGCTATTTCAGTGCAATGCAATGGCAAACTACAGTATTTCCTTTAAATCTGCGTGAAATTTAAATTATACAGAGATGAGAAAACGATCACAAATGATAGCCGATGCAATGATAATTAACTTGAGAATTTCTTTGAGCTAAAATATTATTATTTTTTTAATCTGGTTAAGCAGACTTAAAATTTTTGGTGTGCTTTAATAGAATATTGATTCTTCTTCATTGTAATTTACACTATTTTGAAAGATTCAATCAAATTATTGGAAAAATTAACATTTATCAAGTGTGCACTTAGAACTTTTGACTAGTGTATAACCTATTTTAATACAAGATACATAAAGTGCAGGAAGGTTGTTAACCTATATACTGGAATAAGATACTGGTTTATTAAAACAAAACTGGCACTTATTTGTTTACTGTTTTATCACAGCAACAGTCAAATTACCTCATCCTACTAATGGTTATAGCAGTGGCTACGCATCAATTACAGGTAATTTTAATGGAGACGTGTATTGCTTGTCTTTGAAAAAAATAAATAATAAAAAAAATCAAATGATATCATGAATAAAAAAACATTTTTTACTCATAATATTCTTGATAACACACTTAAAGCTTATCAAACGCAAATAATTAATTATTTCATTTTTATTACTAACTTGAATTTCATAATTTCTAAGTCACCTTTCTTTGAGAGCAATTGATTAAATTTATCACTAGAATCACTATTTCTTATGGATATAATTGTAACTTAAAACAGAAATTCATCTTAAAATGTCTCCTTTACTAACTAAGTGCAGGCTGATGTGTGTTGGTTCTTAAAATACATTATTGTCGCAATTTATCACGAAAGAAGGTATGTAATTTATATCGCTATTGTGCAGTAACTAAAATTGGTTAATACGTTCTTTTGGGTAACATATTTAACAAGAGCCGTCAGAGACGGGTTATGCTCCCCAACGCCGCTTTGTCACAAATACTTTTTTGTTAGAACAGGAAGAATTTGTAAGAAAGATATTGTATTTGAAAGTTTCCTTTACGATTCGAACAGAAAGCATTTTACAATATTGTACAAAAATAAGACAAAAAAAAATGAGAAATTTCAAAGGGCACTCACTCAAAAATGAATAAAGCAAGAGTTATGGTTCTTGTGCATTGCACTGCTCCGCATTGAGATCATTCTACTTATGAAGTTTCAAGTTCAGAAACTTTTATACTTTGTGAGATATACACCAGATAAAACTAAGTAAGAGAAATTTCAAAGGGAAATAAATAAAAAATCAATAAAGCAAGATTTATGGTTCTTGTGCACTGCACTGCTCCTCATTGAGATCTATCTACTTATGAAGTTTCAACTTCCTAACTCTTATACTTTGTGAGATATGCCCCGGACAAAAAGTAAGTATGGTAAATTTCAAAGGGCAATAACTCAAAAATGAAAAAAAGCAAGAGTTATGGTTCTTGTGCACTGCACTGCTCCTCCCTGAGATCTATCTAGTTATGAAGGTTCAACTTCATAACTCTTATACTTTGTGAGATATGCCCCAGACAAAAAGTAAGTATGAGAAATTTGAAAGGGCAATAACTCAAAAATGAATAAAGCAAGAGTTATGGTTCTTATGCACTGCACTACTTCTCATTGAGATCTATCTACTTATGAAGTTTCAACTTCATAACTCTTATACTTTGTGAAATATGCCCCGGACAAAAAGTAAGTATGAGAAATTTCAAAGGGCAATAACTCAAAAATGAATAAAGCAAGAGTTATGGTTCTTGTGCACTGCACTGCTCCTCATTGAGATCTATCTACTTATGAAGTTTCAACTTCATAACTCTTATACTTTGTGAGATATGCCCCGGACAAAAAGTAAGTATGAGAAATTTCAAAGGGCAATAACTCAATAATGAATAAAGCAAGAGTTATGGTTCTTGTGCACTGCACTGCTCCTCATTGAGATCTATCTACTTATGAAGTTTCAACTTCATAACTCTTAGACTTTGGGAGATATGCCCCGGACAAAAAGTAAGTATGAGAAATTTCAAAGGGCAATAACTCAAAAATGAATAAAGCAAGAGTTATAGTTCTTGTGCACTGCACTGCTCCTCAACGAGATCTAACTACCTATGAAGTTTAGTCTTGATACCTCTCATAGTTTTTGTGTAATTGTCCGGACAATATTATGACGGACGGACGGACGAACGAACGAACGAACGGACGAACGAACGGACGAACGGGACGGACGGACGGACAAAGCGACAACTATATGCTCCCCCGAATTTCGGGGGGAGCATAAAAATTTTGATTTATGATATGGTATTTATTTTTATTATGATATAATGCTAACTTATAATTAAAACTCACGAAGAGGTGTATTTAAACAAAAACAATTACACCAAAACTTCAAATTTATTAACCATAGGCATAAGTATATGATATAACATAATACTAAAGTCGCATATAACTAAAGTTATGGATATTATTAACAATATGTTTAACAAAGTTTACCTTTTAATCACACAATATGTCTTTCAGAGTTTATTTCTTTATAATTTATTTTATTTATAGATAATTTCTTTGCTATCTTTGAGATGGTTTTTTTTGTGCATTTTTTCAGAGATTTTGGTTTTTGGAATTTCCAAATATATGTATTTATTTACATACATTAAACAAGAAGTGTGTCTCAATGTGACTTTATTACATTTAAATACTGCATTCTTATTTATATAACTCCTTAGGAACTTATTTATATTAATAAATTAAACAAATAAAACAGAAATTACTTGCACATGCAAGTAAGAAATGTTTCATACAAGTTTTTAAAATAGGTTTTGATGTTAAGTAACATATCTTAATGACTATTTATAGACCTATACCTAAGGTTGCAGATGTTTTATTGCATTAAAAATTAAAAAAAAAACATCTTCCTGGTGTAGAAAAAATAGGTTTATTTCAGAACTTTTATAATTGCCAATTATTTCTTCATAGCGTAAAATTTTCTCAAAGGTCACATATTCAAATAGGCGTTACGGTAAAACGCCCCACTCGCCAGAAAGCAAACAAATTGCAAAATGCGTAGAATGGTATAGGCTTTCAGAAAAACATAGCCTTCAAAATTCCCCAAGGGGGCGGGGAGGAGGGGGTCTATTGGCAGCTCAAGGTCTAATAAAGAATCATTGTTAAATGGTGTTACTGGAATGTGGTTGAAATTGTACTGTTTTAATGTTTGAAAATATTAGTAATATGTAACTGCATAACTAAATTGAGAAAAAACGTATGTAAAACATGTGTTAGCTAGCTCAGAAATAACATTTAACCATACAAAATATATGATTATGTGGTATTTTGAAATAAACTATTTAGAAAAATCAAATTCGTATCATTGCATTTAATGTAACGTATTGTAATTTAAATGGTAACGTAAATTACTCAGAAAAGGGCAAAATTGCACCCAATTTTGATAATAGCACATTACCTAACACTAGTTTTATTCATAATAAGTAACATTGTACTGAAGAAAATAGTCTTTTAAAAGATAACTGGTCTTGGGTTGAAGCAATGCCTACAGAACAATTATTGGCTCATGTAAAATGGGTAGTGTCCGTTGTCCTTGTTAGACTTCTTCATGCACCACTTTATGAAGGTCTAACAAGTAAATTCTGATTGTAGATATCCTAAGCTTTACAACGGTACCAAACAACCTTTGCCCCCCCATGGGGTCCAACGAAAGTGAAATTTTCCTGGGCCAGGTTGCGTACTAGTATGGTCGCACAATAGAACAACTACCCGATTATGCTTTTTTTACAATGAAAAAACATGTCGATCTTTGGGTAAATCAGCATGTAAATTATTGATAAACTACTAATATGAATGCAATTTTGTGACTTGTGATATTATGTTTTGTTATTAAAATTATATGTGTTCCTATAACTTTTGAACAAGATTGATTATGTTTATTTAACAATGAAGAAACATATCGATCTTTGCGTGAATTAGCATGAAAATTATCGCTGTCATGTATATTTCACTTTGAAAACGAAACGCATGTATGGTCGTGTGCTCGATCCATATAATTTTAGTTTCTTTTTTTGCATAATCACCTTATTTTCAATATCCTTTTGCATATTATTTCTATTAATGTAACAGTTTTATTCTACTCATTCCTTGAGACGAGTGAAAAACTAGGATGTTTCTTGTACTATTCATGCGGTACATGTATTGGGTATGAACAAAATATAGATTATTACAAAATAAAATAATAAAAAAGAAAAATGTATATATATATTGATTTACCATACCAAGCATGTTTCGAATTCTATTTCATAAACTTAATGTTTATCAATGTTTCTGAAAATCACAACAAATATAAATCGATGTAAACTTGACTAAAATAATTGTTAACATATACATTTCGCCGCCAACAGGCGCCAACCGGAATTACGCGAGTAATATTCGGAATCCCCGGAACTAGCAAATCCTACGGAACCGGGCAACCAACTGTAGTATTGTAACCCATGAAAGCCTTGCTCACTTGACCACTGAGCTATCAGCCAAATAATACTTTCAACTGTAATTTGATAAATGAGTATATTTAACTTTAATTACATTCCATTTACAGACAAAAAACGTCGCCATTCATCTGTGTTTTCCAAAATTTATTTTAATAACACAAACACAAAATAAACACACAATTATAATTTCAAATGCAAATTTCAAAGAAAAATCAATTAAAGTCAACAATGGTTCGATTTTTTTGAAATTAGAAAAAAAAGTCTTATCTTCATCTTTTCAAACTTCAAGTCTTTACCTTCATAGGTAAGTCTTTTGCTGAAAAAAGGTGAAGCATGCAAATAAGGAATAGCCAAACTCAGAAAACACAGACTGTTACACAGCCAAAACTCAATGAGGGGAAGAGAGCATTGGTTGTGAAATGATCAATGTCAAACAAGACATCTTAAACAGTTAACGAAAAGAGAACCTGATGAGATACCGAATTGGGTCGAACGGTCAGTGGCAAACCAATTTGCCACTGGGGGAGGGTTAAACCAGGTTCAAGGGTGCACCTCAAACTTGCCCCCACAGGTTCTCAAATGAATATACAAGAACAAGTTATCTTAGTGGATTTCCTCCAACGCACCCATCAACTCGACAATGTTGCATGAAAAAGCACTCGGACATAAAAAATAAAGAGTCTAATAGCATTGTCAAGCAAGTTCGTTGTACAATATTACTCGCCTTTCGCATCACTACCATGACCGCTGTATAGAACTTGAAAGATTAGCATCAACGTATGAGCAACAATTTAAGTGACAAATTGAGGTTGTTATAAGATATAGTTTTCAATTAGCTTAGTAACGATATGCATACACATGTATGTACGTCACTATCCAATTTTGAAACGAATAATTATTTTCAGAGAAGTGAATAGACATAGTTCCTCGCAGTCAACTTGATGGTGTAAAATGGACTATATCGTAATAGTTTACTCGTCGGTTACTTTTGTGGGAGTGGTAATAATACTAATCTGCCTGTGGTGTTTCTGCAACAGGAACCGGTATGTTTGTTTGTCCTTATTGTTTGTTGTTTTGCCTTTCTTTTCCTGGACTAAGTATGAGCCTCGCATTATATAAACAGAAAACTATTGCAGGATAATTATTAATGTACATCTATTCTGACCAAAGAGAGTTAAGAGGATTCCTAATAGATAAAAAGGGACCTTTGAAAACCACTGAACACGACAAATACGAAAATACTGCAAAAAAACTGTTGCTTTCTCTTACAGAAATTGTGATGGATAATCCTTGTCTCGAAAAATTGTTCTATCACGAAAAATGTTTGAGTTATTACATATCAATAAAAGAACTTTTTCAACGTCCCTTCTGTAGAAAGCGGAAACCAACTTATTGGTCGCAGTAATTTACATTTTGACATATAAATATCTACATATTAGTTGCACACCAGTAAAATAATAATTTTATTTATCTAAAGTTCAAATTTCATGCTTGCTAAGGCAGTCTTGTTGAACGGTGACCAGTAACATAATAATTTAAGTGCACAATTTTATTATTCTAAATTAATAAAATTTCTACACATCATTAACTAAATAAAAACTTAATAAAGAAATAAATATTAAAAGAAATGTTAGGAATAAATGCGAGAATAAGTATTTCCTGTGAATTTTTTATGATTTAGTGCTGTAATAGCAATAATTTATGAAAAATCGGTTTGTTGACATATATTGATGATGTCACAAATCATCACAAAATGGACATCATGTTACATCTGGACAAATATTTCCGTACTGTCCGACATTGTACATGAATAGGTTTGGATGCCAAAAATCAAAGTATGAATATAATAGACATACCGTAATTTGTGCCAAGTTGTGATTTATTATTTGTTTTGCAAAGCTGTGGCAAAATCTCAAAATGACATATTGTCTATAAAAAGTATTCCTGATCATAAACAAACTAATGAGCTGGAATATTTTATATAGTCAGAGTTGTAATATGTTTATAAGATATGCCATAAATCCAAAATTATTGTTTTTTTAAGGAAACCATATTTTACAAGAAGAGGTGTTGTTGTCATGCTCGATGAGAGAAGGCCACACAGCATGATTTACTCTGTTACGATGCAAGACGGAGGTGGAAGTTCGTTTTATAACTCAGTGACAGAATATCTAAGAAACACGCGACAGTTCCCAAATCAGAGTGAAAGTAGCAATGATACTGCAGAAAATGATTGTAATAAACATAAAGACTTGCCTTCATATGATGACGTCATTTCCGGAAAATTTGGCGGGAACGTTGAGCCACCGCCACCATCATATATTGAGGCAGTATCAAGTCCTGAAAACAATGGAAAATAATGTTTTTGATGAATACAATGCATTAGTGTTGCCTTTTAAAATGCAACAGGTTCTGGTAGTTGCAACTCGAGGCACGATAAAAAAAGTGTTTCTTATTTTTTCCGATATATTGTTAAGGTGCTACATATGCAATATTTATACCTTTCATTTTGTAGTTTTAGGGTCTCGCAAACATGTTTCTTGCGTGGGATAACCAGACTTCGATCGATTTGGCCATTATATAACTTGTTATATAGTAGCCCCCCTAAAATGATCATAGAATAGAACCACTCTTGATGTCATCATTGATACTTGTATCAAAGGCCCGATAACCACTCTCTGGTTCAGTTCTATTCTGTGGTCTTTTATATTCGAACTTGGCTGCCATTTCTTGTCCTGCCATTCGTATTAGTGTCTTTCATGCACTATTACGCCACGACCATGGCTGCCATGCAAATCTTGCGAACTTTCAGTTCAACGAACTGCCACGGTGGGGTGCAAGCCCCACTGCCTTCGGCCATGGTCGCCTCAGCCTTGATTCGCCAGCTTGCCATAATGGACTCTGATAGTTGAGCTCCCAAAATGCCAAAGAAAGATATTAAGATTGTATTTTGTATATACTTTAAATTTCATTTGTCAGTAAATAAAATCATTTAATCATGCATATTGTTCCTTATACATGGGTTGCTCTTTAAATTGAATGCTAAAATAATACATATCGTCACAGTTAACAACTTGATGCACAGATAAGGGATGGTGATCATAATTCGATATGTCTAATTTTCGTAAAGGTGTTTGGCTCTTTTGCTTTGTTGTCTAAATGTACACCATAAGGTCGTTAGTACTTTCATCCCACATATTGACTGTACTGAGAAATCAGTGCCCAAGGTTATAAAACTGAGCATGGAAACCAGTCTCAAATCTCAAGCATCTGATTGGCTGAAATGGCGACTGGTTTCTCAGGTCTTTATTATGTTCGAAAATTTTAGTCCGGTGAACGTTTTTTTAATGTTCTTCATGCTGCAAAACAAACCGACTAACTACTTAACTGACTTAACCCCTACTTGTGAAACTACTGAAAACAAGAAAGGATGGTCTGAAAAAATATATAGTAAGAACACTTTATAGCTTACAGCAAAACAGCAAAGCAAAACAACATCATGAAGCCAAAAAATCCAGAGAACATTACAGAATTAAAGTTATGTAAATCTCGACACTATAAGGGGTCAGTTACACAGACGATGGGTCTCCAAACGGTTATTTTAATTAAAATTTCTCGTCGTTTATTGTTACGCGTAGGGTTTTCTGTGTAAACTCTGGACATAATTTCACTTAAACAAAACTACCGATCTCTCGTCGATGGCTCTATAATTTATAAATATACGCAATAAGATGTTATTATATATTATTAATATCTTGCTATATATTGGTATCTAACAAAATAATATGCGAATAATGCGAGTTAAATTACTTTTATCATATAAAAATGAACTATATTTTGCATCGGGTAAAGAAGTAATAGCAGACATAAGGCATTTTCCGCAAAAAAATGAACTAACTCAACTGTAAATTTCCACCACATGCATCTAGGAATTTGCATAAGTACATACTCGCAAAATACTTAAATCTTTTATACCTATACTTATATAAAACCAAACAAAGATACGCGATACGCACTTTAAAATGTTCTATTCATGTTATATCATGCATTAAAAAATTGATTATGCATGCTTTGGTATCGTTTTTTTCTTTCATGAACAAGCTAAGGAAGTTAAAATGATTATCATGAGTTAAATCAGCATTTCAATAAAAAAATAAGTAACTGTGTTTGAAATATTTAAACTGAACACTTTTGCATACAACTTTACGATAATACATTTTTATAAAAATGCAATGAAACAAACCCGGAAGTATACTTAAAGAACTTACAGGTATATATTTGTCTTTTATTATGTTTTAAGAAAATGATTTAAACTGTAACGTATGTAAAACTTATATGATCCAGTCACTGACAAAATGATCATTATAAAATTTTAAAAAATGTTTGATGCTTAGTCCCAACTATCCCAACTTTCATTAAATGCTTTTAATTTTAATCTGAACGACACCAGTTCAGAGAATTCAAGTATTGGTTTATCTTGATGAGATGTTAGCAAGTTCAATTCTCAACTTAATTAATCTACTCTACTCTAATCAGTTATTTATTTACAATTAAGAGGATATAAAAAGATGCATTTTATTGTGGCCTAAGAGTCATTTTTCTGAAACTTTAGAGTATCTTTTAAATCGTTGACGGGAACGATCAATTTGTATCTCTTCTACCCGTTAAACTTTGCAGTGCCACTAGCTACGGTCTGAATGATTTCCTTGTTAAATTGTAAAGAAGTTGTGTTGGTTGAAATTGATTTATGAAGGCATTTTGTACTCGTTTATTCATATGACAACCTACCGGATTAAGTTTCAGGAAGTGCATCATAGGACAAGTTTCTGATAATGCTTATACAACAATGAATAAACGTAAATTTAGGTCTCCTGGTGAATCAGCATGTAAATTATTGATAAACTTGTAACTAATTAGTAATAAAAGACCAGTTATGAATTTTAAAATTGTCGTTACATACAAAAAATAATATTTTAATCATCGTATATCATAGAGTAGTCTACATTTTATAACATAAGTCCCGTTGAGGTCTGAAATGTTGTCACCTATCTACCTATATTTCACTTTGAAATAAAAATCAATGTATTGTAGTAGAGTAGTATTTTATAAATTTCTTTTACATTATCACTTAATTTTAAATCTCTTTTTGCATATTGACAACTGAGCTATCTAGCATGTGGCGATTCCTGATATGCATATTTCACCTTTCAACAGTAATTTAAGTAAACAAGTGTTCTATTATTGTGATTTCATTCTATTTATAGACTGAAACGTCGCCAATTTATAAATTGCTCACTTATAGTTATTTTAGCACAAACATAATAGAAACACAAAATTATAATTTTCAAGTCCTAATGTCAATGCAAATCATTTAAAGTCAACAATAATTCGATCTTTTTATTTAGGAAAAAGTCTTACCTTCTTTTAATGTTTTAAAACTTCAAATTTTTACATTTATATGTGAGTGCCTTACTGAAAAAAGTGAAACATGCAAATTAGGAACAGACAAACTCAGAAAAATAGCCTCTTACACAGCCAAAAATTAGAGAGAAGTCGAGAGCATGGGTTGTAAAATGATTAATGTCAATCAAGACATCACAGTTAACGAAAATGAGAACCTGTCGAGTTACCGCCTTGTTTCGAACGGTCAATTGCAAAACATTTTGGCACTGTGGAATAAATCAGGTTCAATGGTGCACAAACTTCACACTTGCCCCATCAGGTTCTCAAATGAACAAGTAAGTACAAATTGTCCTGGTGAATAAGCTCCAACCCATCAGAAACTCGACAATGTCGCATGCACGCATGCAAAAGCACAAAAACATATAAAACATAAAAATGTGAAATATGCATATTAGGAATCGCCACACTCACAAAACACAGCCTCCCCACGCAGCGAAAAAGAAGAGAGGAAGAGAGAGCATGTTTGTCAATTCAAATAACACGCCACAAACAATTAATGAACAAGACAACCCTTAGGGTTACCGCCTTTGAACGGTCAGTGGCAAAACAAATTGCCAAATGGGGTTAAAACCAGGTTCCAGGGTGCACCAACCTCACACTTGCCCCAACAGGTTCTCATATCAGACACTTATAGGATTGTCAATCAAGTTCATTGTACAATATAACTCGCCGTTCGCTTTTATTTTGCTGATAAAACCAGCATCACTGCCATGACAGCTGTATAGAACTACAAAGAATAGACTCAACGTATGGCAAACAATTTTAGCTACAAATTAAGGTTATAATAGGATAAAGTTTTCAGTTCGCTTAGTAACGATATGCATATGTGCACGTCACCATCCAATTTTGAAACGAATGATTATTTTCAGAGAAGTGAATAGACATAGTTCATCGCAGTCCACTTGATGCTGTGAAATGGACTATGGAATACTAGTTTACACGTTGGTACCTTTTCTTGGAGTGTTAATAATAGTTACCTGCCTGTGGCGTCTCTGCAGAAGGTATGTTTCTTTGTCTGGCCGTAAAACGTGTCCCCGTACATATAGTCAGTTAAAAAATAATACGTTACCGATGTCATGCAGTAATGATAACGTATATCAAGACTATCCGATCAACCTTTTTGGGGTTGTCCCGGTTAGCTCAATTGGCTGCGTTGTAGGAAATGCAGGGCTAGGCGCTGTCGCCGTGACGGTGCAGTTTGCTCCCAGGTAGAGGCAATATCATTTAATTGTTGTTTTGTCTTTCTTTTCCTGGGCGAATTATGGGCTCTGCCTAATACAAACAGTAAACTAGTACTGGATGATTATTAATATGTGCATCTATCCCGACCCAAGAGAGTTTAGATGATTCCAAAAAAGTAAAAAATGTTGCTTTGTCTTAGCAATTTAATTTTATTGTTATGGAAATTGTTTCGAAAATTCATTGTGTCGAATAATTGTTATATCACGCAAACTGTATATTGTTATTGTAAGCCAATAAAAGTACTTTTTCAACGTCCCTTCTGCATAAAGCGAAAATCAACTAATTGGTCTCTGTCATTTATATTTTGAAATATTAATATGTAAAGATCTACAAATAAGTTGCACCCTAGTGAAATAGTTTATTAATTCAACCTCAAACAACTTGTCTACGGCTTTCTAAAATTTTAATTTCATGCTTACTTAGGCAGCCATTTTGAATGGTGACCAGAGACATTTTGCAAGGTGACCAGAGACATTTTGAACGGTGACCAGAGACATTTTGAATGGTGACCAGAGATATTTTGAATGGTGACCAGAGACATTTTGAATGGTGACCAGAGACATTTTGAATGATGGCCAGAGACATTATAACTTCGAGTGCATAGTTTTATGTTTCTTGATTTATCTCTACTTAACTTATTAATGATATATAAAATGAAGGGAAGTAATGCGGAAAGAAGTGTTTCCTGTGATTTTATACGATTTAGTGCTATAATAGCAATAATTAATGAAACAAACTCGATATGTTGACATAAATTGCTGATGTCACTAGTCACCAAAAATTGCCACCATATTACATCTGGACCAATATTAAAGATCTCAGAAACCAGTAAACCGATTGTAAAATATTTTCAGTTCTGTGCTCAGTTTCACAATGTCTTTGAGATTAATATTGCAGATTCAGAACTTCGAAACACATTGATGTTTTCAACATTCTATTCATTAAAATAGTCACTTAAACTACTTTTCTTCATAAAATTATTGTGCTTTGTATTTTTATGGCATTTCCGTACTCACGGTGCCTATCCATATCGGCTGTTTCTTTGCGAAATTCGCTATATCGGCTGTTTCTTTGCTTCGGCAAAGATCTTTGCTATTGGAGAGCATATGTCGAAGATTCCAGATGCAAATGTTACAGATATAAGGTATATTGTACAAAAAAAAGGTTGTGCACGGAACATTAGAATGTCTAAACTATGCATTGTAGTGTTTACTTTTTAAATATCGGCGATTGTGGCCGAAATCTCGATGAAACTAGTTGACGATACCCAGACGTAGAGCACAGATCCAGCTTTTCCGCAGTCTATAACGAGTGTTTGCTTTGATATCTAACGTATCAAGCGATATATTATATTCATTTCTTCAATATTCTTCCAAAAAATACTTACAAATAGGTAGAAATATTAATAGATTTATCCAAAACCCTTTACTTTCGGTTTAATTGCGGCACCGGCGGCCTCTCTGCTCACCAGTTTTTGATGCACAGGCTGACTCTCTGCATTGCGCACAGGCAGGCTCAATGATAATGACTACTTAGGCACCTGTTTACTCACTGTATTATGGACAATTTAGAATTTTGTCACTGCATTCTCCTTATTAGAATTTAAATTAACGTTGCATGAGCAGGGGACTTCGAAGTTGAACGAGAAAACTGAAGGTTTATCGCGACTGTGTTAGTATCCTTTTTATTAGGGATGGCAACGAGTAGTTAAATTGGTACTCGAGTACTCGGACGATCGTCCGATCGAGTACTCGAGTACTCGAACGATTTCCCATTTTAATAGAGATAATTCCGTTCGTGTAATATCAGCTTCAACCTACTCAGTGTTTATACCATAATACCACATATTAATAAAGATACTTACACAAAAAGTTGTTTTATATATTTTATTTGTGTCTTGTTCTTTTATTATTTTATATTTTTAAAATAAATCAACAAATTGTATCAAAGTTACAACACAGTCATGCGAACATGTACAAATACGGTGGTCAAAATAATATTATGTCGTGGAATAATCAAATCAAATAAATTAATCGAACTAAAATAAAACCATGAGGCTCGTCTGTCTGCTTTTTGGGGCATGGTCTCGTATCACGTTTGAACTTAAGATGGTTAAGCATGCTTGTAGTTCCCCTGTTGTAGACCATCTCGGAACTACATTTGACTGTTTTTCCGTATGCCGCCCGTTTGAAGTAACTCCAAGCAGACGACTTTGCGGGAGGCATTTTGCTGATGTTATACAGGTATTAATTCGGTGTTAAATTAAAGAATGTGATACAAAACATAATCATCGTTTTACTTTATCTTTTTATTTTCCTTAATTTTCATAGATAAGTTCGCGTCATTCACCAATTTAAAAAAAATAGAAATTATCATCACATAAATAACTCTTATACCTTGTAAATTTATTAATGATAATAGATAATCTGACAGTCATGTGATATTATGCTTAAATAAACAAGTGTGATTATATCGCATACTAGCGATTTGAATATTTTTCAAGTGTGAGCTTCACGAAATGTATAAGGCAAATCAAACCCGTAAAAGTGCTCGCAAAATGGACGATGTTTAATATAAGGCCAGTGTCATGTGACTGTCAAGTTGTCGATAATGCACTATATGCTGTTTTAATTTGTTGCTACTTTTTTCTTTCTTTCTTCCATGAATTATTTCTGTTTGTTTAAGTTTTCTTATTATACTTTTGTTACCATGACTGTGACAAACAAATTATTGACCGGTAACCACAAATCAATATAATTCATAAATTATTTTTGTTGTTCTCCCCCATGTTGTATGTAAATACCTGGGAGTAATAAAAGAAATGTTCTGTTCTGTTCTGTTCTGCAAGTGAACCAATCAATGACTGTATTGGGCGGTCCTGATTTTCTGTATGTAGCGCCAATTATCTAGTTGTCAAACAATACATTTGTGCGAGATGGGCACCACAGTTGATTGGCAAACAATAGATCTGTGTTACCGCTATAAAAACATTGCTAATTGACATTATTGACAAGTGCCAGTTGGGACCCTTATTGGCAGTTTGTTATTTCACAACAATGACACTTCAACATTAAAGCGTCGTATATCGAAACGAATTATAAACATAACAAACGGATTTCTTTTTTTTCATCAAAAATTATATTTTTTTCCGATTACTCGAGTAATAGATTAAGTACTCGATACTCGGACGTTCGATCGAGTACTCGAGTAGTCGATGCCATCCCTACTTTTTATGTTAGGTTAATGCATACATTGCTAAATGTTTATGAAAATGCTAATTGATATGTTTAACAATAATAAAGCTTTACAAAACTTTAACAAGGTTAAAACACTTATTTGATATGTATAGCCTATGTACATTCTATATTGCAGTTTTAGCACAGATCTCTACTTGCCCATTTATTGGTTTATTCGCCGGTTCATTTCGTTCGTCCGTTCGTTCATCGTCCGTTTTTCATCCACCGATCGTCCGTCGGTCGTTCTTTCTCTCATCCCTTCCTCCCTCTCTCCCTTCATTCGTCCTTTTATCCTCCTGAACGTCCCTCATATTTCTCCCTAGTAGTCCGTTTCATTTTATACGCCCGTCGAAAATAGGTCGTTTTATGGGAACACCCATGGCGGCCAGGCGAGCGGGCGTCCATCCTCTGTAGTGGCTTGAGCGATTTCGCTGGTTATCGAATATGGCCAAGATACTATGAACACAAACATTTTTCTTAAGTTTCATGAAGATCGGTCAACAACTGTTTAAGTAATTGAGCGGACATCGCTGTGGACGCCGCCCAGAGGTTGGACGCCCGCTCGCCTGGCCGCCATGGGTGTTCCCATAATACGACCTATTTGCGACGGGTGAATAAAAGGTGATTTTAAAGAAAATTGTTCAGATAATATTATGTAAGGCTATACAACCAAACGATCATTGTATAGAAAAGGTTCAATGAAACGGACTACTAGGGAGAAATATGAATGGACGGACAAATGGACGTTCAGGTGGATAAAAGGACGAATGAAGGGAGAGAGGGAGGAAGGGATGAGAGAAAGAACGACCGACGGACGATCGGTTGATGGAAAACGGACGATGAACGAACGGACGAACGAATGAACCAGCGAATAAACAAATAAATGGGCAAGTGGAGATCTGTGCTAAAACTGCAATATAGAATGTACATAGGTTATACATATCAAATAAGTGTTTTAACATTGTTAATGTTTTGTAAAGCTTTATTATTGTTAAACATATCTATTAGCATTTTCATAAACATTTAGCAATGTATGCATTAACCTAACATAAAAAGTATACTAACACAGTCGCGATAAACCTTCAGGTTTCTCGTTCAACTTCGAAGTCCCCTGCTCATGTAACGTTAATTTACATTCTAATAAGGAGAATGCAGTGGCACAATTCTAAATTGTCCACAATACAGTGAGTAAACAGGTGCCTAAATAGTCATTATCATTGAGCCTGCCTGTGCGCAATGCAGAGAGTCAGCCTGTGCATCAAAAACTGGTGAGCAGAGAGGCCGCCGGTGCCGCAATTAAACCGAAAGTAAAGGGTTTTGGATAAATCTATTAATATTTCTACCTATTTGTAAGTATTTTTTGGAAGAATATTGAAGAAATGAATATAATATATCGCTTGATACGTTAGATATCAAAGCAAACACTCGTTATAGACTGCGGAAAAGCTGGATCTGTGCTCTACGTCTGGGTATCGTCAACTAGTTTCATCGAGATTTCGGCCACAATCGCCGATATTTAAAAAGTAAACACTACAATGCATAGTTTAGACATTCTAATGTTCCGTGCACAACCTTTTTTGTACAATATACCTAATATCTGTAACGTTTGCGTCTGGAATCTTCGAAATATGCTCTCCATCCATTGTTATTAGCAAAGAATAGCCGTTGCCGAAGCAAAGAAACAGCCGATATAGCGAATTTCACAAAGAAACAGCCGATATGGATAGGCACCGTGGTACTGTTCAACAACGTACATGTATAGGTTTGGTTGCCAAAAAATCATAGTATGATTATGTAACGTGTAACCGAGCGGCTATGATTATAAATTACCTGATATCAGCTAACTCTGATGTTCCAACCTAGAGCTGACCACATATAATTTTCCTTGGGCCTTCTTTGACCGACTGATTATGAACAAATGATTTCTAAAAATAATTATGTAAATGTGAAATCAACAATAATTATAAAATAGGATTGTCAGCTCTTGATTTCAAACTTAATTACAGATAACCAAAGTTGACCACTCTACTTGAGTGACTATGATCAAAGGCTTCAGCTAGACGCTCAACTATATATATAAGACTATTAATCAATAGGTGGCCTATTTCATCCAACTCACCAGTTGATGAACTATATATGAGCTCAACTATTATAATGTTGCTCACCAACAGTTAGCCTCTCTCATCAATCTTACTACAGTTGATGGGCTATCTATGCTGTATATGACGTTAGGCGATGTTTACACAATCTTAAGACTGCAACCCGGTATTTATTCGCTATCTAATCTAAACCCTCTCCTGAAAGCAATGCTTTCGCAGAGAACGCGGGAAATAGATTTTGTAGCTTTATTTACTGCAAAGTTACAGCCTTCTGATTACAAGTACTATCTTCGTGAAGATCTAGCAACATTCTAACTTAAAATCTAAGAACTTCACCTTATATATTACTGGACCGGAACTTAATTCTGATTGGTCCTATGAACAAAAACTTCGGCCATCTCCGTCTAATTCCGTAATTCAATGCAAACAACAATATGAGCGTCTACCTAACTATTAACGTTTATTTCTGGTTGTCAGCATTAGAAACTATGAAAACAAATTATATTATAACGTAATCTCTTTCAAAATACTTACTGAGAAAGAGTATATATCTGTCTAACTTGAATATTATTGCTTGATAGACAAAATGCAAACTAACATTAAAGGGGAGTAACTTTGGTGATTTCAGCTAGGCTAAAACCCTGACCATACGGCGTTACAATTATAATAGACATACCGTAACTTGTGCCAAGCTGTGATTTATTATTTGTTTTGCAAAGCTGCGGCGAAATCTCAAAATGACAAATTTTCTATAAAAAGTATTTCATAAACAGACTAATGAGCTGGAATATTTTATATAGTCAGAATTCTACTATTAATTAAATGTTTATTAGATGTTTATAAGATATGCCATAAATCCGAAATTATTGATTTTAAGGAAACCTTCTTTTACAAGAAGAGGTGTTGTGATGCTCGATGAGAGAATGCCGCACAGCATGATTTACTCTGTTACGATGCAAGGCGGAGGTGGACGTTCGTTTTATAACTCAGTGACGGAATATCTAAGAAACACGCGGCAGTTCCTAAATCAGAGTGAAAGTAGCAATGATACTGATGTAAGAACGAGGCAGAGACAATTAAATGGAACTACTGCAGAAAATGATTATAGTAAACAAAACGACTTACCTTCATATGATGACGTCATTTCCGGAAAATTCGGCGGGAACGTTGAGCCACCGCCACCATCATATATTGAGGCCGTATCAAGTCCTGAAAACAATAGAAAATAATGTTTTTCCTGAAAATATTACATTAACGTTGCTTTTTTAAATACAACAGGTTCTGGTAGTTGCAACTCGCAGCACGATAAAAAGGTGTTTCTTATTTCTTCCGTTATATTGTTAAGCTGTTACATACACAATATTTCATTATTTATACCTGTCAATTTTGTTGTTATATGGTTTCGCAAACATTCTCCTTGTGTGGGATATTGCAAAAACTTTGAAGGAGTTTTTGTAAGAAATTAGAGTTATTTTCAAAAACAAACATAGACATTATTACTATTACAAACACTATTTTGAATACTACGTTGTAGAGTCTATATATTGTAAATGTGACACACCTCAAAAGATAAACACAAGTGAAGTTTACAGGTTAAAGCATTTGCATGCATCTACAATAAGGAAGATCACACTGGCAAAAGTAACATTTGCAAAAGCTGGACAATATATCCGACTACAATATGTTTCGAGATAAAACTAAAATGAAAAGCCAACTTCTTAAACAACTGTTAACAGTATTCATGAATTTTTCAAAATTAAAAAAGGACAACCATTTGTTTTCATGACAGAAGTCCCACATGAAGAAGTATGGTGTTCAATAATATCCATTTGTAATGCAAAGTATCATATGTGTTAAAAAAGGTATGCAGTATTTCTGGAAAATGTTCATTAAAAATATAATGGTGATGTTAATAATATCAATATTACACTAGCAACATGATTAAACAAGACCTCGCTATTCAAAACTCTCGGTCCACACTAAAAAAGTACATTTTAATAACCTTTATTATTTTCTCTTTGACATAAAAAAGTGAAATATGCATATCAGGAATGGCCACATCCAGCAGACAAAGCCTCCCCACACAGCCAAAAAGTATAAAAGAAAAGAGAGCATGGTATTACAATAATCAGTTTCAAAATGGACGCCACAAACAATTAACGAAATTGAGAACCCGAGGGGTTACCGCCTTGGAACGTTCAGTCGCCAAACAATTTGCCACTGGGGGTTTAAACTAGGTTTTAGGGTGCACCAACCTCACACTTGCCCCAACAAACAAGTACAAGTTGTCTTGGTGAAATGACTCCAACTCACCCATCAGCTTAACAATGTTGCATGTAAAAGCACATAAATATATCAAACATAAGAAGCTAATAGAATTGCAGAGCTAAATGGGAGAGTACTCGATGATCTTACCGAGACCAGAGTCCCTGGAGTCAAATTAGCAAGAACACGATGACAAATAAAAGAAACAAATCGAGCTTTTAGGTTCTATAAAGAAAAGATTTCCCAAAGAGCATTCATAAACTCTCAAACTCCTGCCACCGTCGTGCAACCAAAGAGGTAAGCATTTTGATCAACTTCTTCTTCTTCTTCTTGGCGTTCGCTCTACACGACCACTCCAGCATCCGCGATGAAAGTTGTGGTCCTCCGTAGGTCGTCAACATCTCCATACAGTTTCTGCTGGATTGTTGCACCTTGTGGCCACGTTGCTTCTCGCTCTTGGTCATATCGTTTACATCGTTGGAGGATGTGCTCTGCAGTCTGGTCCTCTTCTCCGCAAGGACATATTGGGGATGGCACCAATTTATACTTCCTACACATGTGTGCATTCAGTCTGTTATGCCCTGAGCGTAACCTCACCATCATCACCTGCTCTGGTCTATTTAACATGTGGTAGGCATCTGCTTCCTGTCTGGTCTTTGTGAGAGCCTTAATGATGGTGGTTTTCTCCTTGTATGTCACCTGGTTATCTGGTTGCTCTAACTGGGCTCCTTACCTAGCCAGCTTGTCAGCCTCCTCATTTCCGGGCACTCCACAGTGAGATGGTATCCACTGAAGGGCAACATTGCGGGAAGACCCAAGCTTGTTCACCGCTTGTGCTAGTTCAGGAACATTGTTGCTTTGCAGAGCCTCCAGAACTGATCTTGCGTCTGTGAGGAAGACTACAGAGGTTACCTCTTCTGCTGAGTCTTCAATCAGTTCAGTCTTTTTGTTGAAGACTCCTTCTGCGTTCCAATGCATCACTTTGAAGTGTTGCTGTTGGACTTTCCTCCTCCTTGGCTTGTTGTAGCCCTTTGTTATCCTCTTGGTATGATAGAAGGAGTGACCCCCAGTAGCTTTGGGTGGACTCTGTCGAGACTCAGAGCCCGGCACTGTATCTCCCTGGAGGGATTCCAAAGATCCAGCACCACATCGATGAATACCATATGATCGTGTAGTCATAGCGTAGTTACGTGATGCCATGGTTTGTTTGAGAGTGCCAATGGCCCAGCATCTCCGATTTTAACTC
Organism: Corbicula japonica; assembly: GCA_038501625.1. NCBI lineage: Eukaryota > Metazoa > Mollusca > Bivalvia > Venerida > Cyrenidae > Corbicula > Corbicula japonica. The sequence continues at coordinate 2,628,625 of JAZAYU010000020.1, read as the reverse complement.
TCTAGGTTGATTAGGGTTACCTCTCCCAAAGCCTTTGTCGACCCAACGACTGACCACAAGGCAGTGGTGTTTATTGGAAGGGTTGTCTCCCTTGGTTTGGAATAAGAGTTTTCCTTCTCCTAGACAGACTGCCTTCCCTGGCTAACGAGCTCCATCTACCCGAAGCAGTGGTTATGGCGCCACAGGTCCGCCTTTGTCCCTTCTCCTGTTAGTAGTAGCAGGTCCGCCGGGCTAGTTACAAGCCACGCGTGCAGGCCAGGAGCTGGACTTGGTAGTCAGATGCTATATTTTACGCAAGCCATTGGGAGCACTTTTAAGCAATGGGAGCTTATCCAACATTGCCACCCCCGGCGATGTCAACCCTTGGAACCCATTTTGATCAACTGTAGATGGGTTAATCACAAGGCTTGCAGAGCGCTGTAGAATATTATGTTGGTAACCTTTTTTTTGAATTTACAGATGGTTTTTACGAATAACCGGGGGAAACTTATATTGCCTTTTATTTTCTTAAGTTTATTAATTAAATCCCAATAAAAAAAACTGGCTGTGCAATACCTTGTTTCAATAGTAATTTTAAACTGCACCTGTATCTTTGAATTAAATCTGGCGCTAAATCTTGCAAAAGGTTTTCCTTAATTTATGATACCGATAACCTTGTTTTAAAAGTTTTTCTGTTATGCAAAGATTACGTTCATTGAAATCTTTAACATCATTGCAAGCGAACAAGCTGTAAGATGTTGCACGAGGAACATCGCCGTCTAAAAACGGAAAATTTACTATATTAAAATTAAAATCGTCTCTTTTATCACATATTTTAGTATTAACGTATCCATTTTCAATAGAAAGATTAAAATCAAGAAAGTTTGCTTGTCGATCCGAAGTGTTTGCTTTATTAAAAAGTTGTAGTTCATGAGGGTAAATTTTATTAACCAGAGATAGAAAATGGTTATTATCTATATTCAAACAATCATCAAGGTACCTCGAGGTGTTGTTAAAGGCTGTAATAATGTCATCTTGATGTTCTGTAGAAAGAGATAACATAAAATCTATTTCATAACAGTATAATAAGAGCCCTACAATTCCGACGACGCAACCAAATCAGCTATCCAAAAAAGAACAACGCCAAAAAAAGGTTAATCGGATAGCCCTGATACGTTATCATCACTGCAAGACATCGGTAACGGGTTAGTTTTACTGATTACAGTACTGACGATATGTACGGGGAGACTTTTGACAAAAAATACTGCTTATGTCGTGGATGACGGTGATCACATCAACTCAGCGATTTCAGGCAAGCTTCGGATAGAAGCGTGATCCAAATGGGAAGACAGAATAGTTCAGAAGAAACACATATGGAATCTAAAAAATCTCGGAATGAAAATTTTAAGAGAAAAACAAATTTGTACATGTTTGATATGTATGTTTTGTCCACAATGGTAATGTTGATATGTTGTTGTTTTATTCTAACCGATTTTCAGCATTTGAAGAGAAGCGAAGAAACAAGTCACGGAACTAGGCCTAGAGAGAACAAAATAACCATAATAGCACGAACGTTAAAAGACTTCGTTCTTTGGTTGAAGAGTTCAAAGTGATAGTCCGAAATATGGTTGGCGAATGCAAGTATTTGAAATTTCAATAAAGTGTTCTGAAATGGTGACCCGGTCGGCTCACAGGTCACTATACTGAATAGCTGTGCAGCAGTTGTTGTTCGATTCGCTTAAACAACTTTTTGTCGCTCATAAATTATTGACACACACTGTAATGTAGATTTCAAAACATTTTATATTAATATTTTACCTTAAATTCGCAGCCATCTTTTTGCAATAATTAATGTCATTATTTTTCTGCAGTATGTAATTTTTCTTAATTCTTTCTAATTTCAGAAAATTGACCGGGGAACACTTGAAACAGAAAAAGAAGAAATTCATCGTTTTGCACAGAATTCTTAATGTTAAAGTGAAACATTAAAATTATGATTAATTGTTCATGTTTACTTCATAAGGTAAAAAAGAAAGGGTTCTAGGTTATATTGAATTTAGAAGTAGCTAGAACGTTTTCACACTCGGAATTTGTTTATTACATGTACTATTGATCAGCGTGAGATGTTGCAACATTACCAAAAAAAGACACATGTCCGTGAGCCTAAAATATCGCATAAAAGGTTCCATGTTCACCGTTTTATGCATGTCTTTGGCATCCATTTTGGATGGATCAAAATTATTGTAAATACTGTTGTAAATATTGAGTTGCGCTCAACCCATGGCTATGCAGCGGGGCAGAAATATTCATTCCCATTACTGCCCTTGAGCAGGCTCGATCAAGCCCACAATATATTCATATTTGACGTGTTCGATGGCTTTCTGTGGGGAGCAAGACATTTCGACCCCATGGCATTGCGACCTCAAGATAATTTATTGGACGTTTCGACCCCAAGACGTTTCGACCCCGGCATTAAGACATTTCGTCCCCACGTCATTGACATACAGTTAGAATCAGGCGGAACAGGTGCCCGGCGACGTGGAAACTCGAGATGACTCGGTTTCCGAAGCTGCGTAAATAGCTTTGTTTTATACCTAACCAAAAATTATAAATTTCCGACTGTGACGTCATCGGCGGAACAGGTGCCCGGCTACGTGGAAACATAAGCAAAACAAGGAAAGATTATTACAAAAGTAAAGAAAACCGCTGATTGAAAATGCATATGCTGAGGAGAGACAAAAAAGAAGAGGAAGATGGTAAGAACACTTATCGAACGCTTATTCTTATGTCGCGAATATATCCCGGTCATTGAAGTGGCATGAATTTCGGATAGTACGATTTCGGATTATCCGATAAATCAATTAATCTGAATATCTATGCCAGATCGAGAAGCAAATCTAGACTTAATGTTTCGTTTCTTACTGTCTGTCAGTCCGTAAACAAAGTTGTCTGTCAGTCCGTAAACAAAGCAGATGTGCACATTTATTAGGTCTGAACCGGTGCATAGAATCACCGAAAACAACCGAAAAGGACCGAATAAGACCGAAAAAGGGACCGAAAACCACTTTATAAATCAAATTAAACACATAATTGATGTACAAATGTAAATTATGATTGTTAAAATGAATGCTTTTTTAAGATTTAATGAAAATTAGACATAATAAGGCCAAATCAGGGACCGAAAACAATATAAGTCGACCGAAAACCACTTCTAAATGTATAATTAAGATATAAATTCCAAATTTAATCATTTAAATTCGTGATTTTAAAAGGATCTTATGAAAATAAATGGTTAAATACCGATCATTAAGACCAAATAAGACCAAAAGATGGACCGAAAACAACTTCTTAATCAAAAGTCAATGACCAGAACAGGGACCGAAAACCACTATTTGTTGACCGAAAAGCACTTCTTAAACAAAACTCAGTGTTAAATTAGATATATATCCCAAATATTATCATTAAAATGAAAGGTTCTTATAAAATAAATGGTCAAATACCGTCCATTAAGACCAAATAAGACCAAAAGATGGACCGAAAACAACAAGGATCATGGAGTTTCCTCAGTACGATTTTCCTTGTGCGATATGCAACACAAAATGCTCTCAAAATGTGATTGAATGTAATAACTGTAGGAATTGGGTACACGCCAAATGTGCAAATTTAAGTTCTAATGAATTAAAATCATGGTCTGGAAAATCGCTTTTAAAAATATCTGTGCAAGTGTTGTTCTTTTAAAGGAGAGGATTATGATGCTGAAGGTGCCTTGTCAAGGTCAGTTAATTAGTTTAAGAAGAGAATCGCATAATTATTTGATTTAGGGTGATGTATAAATAAATAAGGCCTAAAAAATAGTTTTGTTTCTGGTGGCCCGACCGACCCTACTTTTTTACCGCCCACCGTAATTTTTTTTTGACTCGGAAAAATATATCGATGCATCGTTGTGGTCTTCGGTCGTCATGGATCGATTGGCCGAAGACGACAACGATATTTTGTAACGTCGACATTTTGTTTAATTCGACAACGACGTTTTGTTTTATTCGTCTGCGAAAATCACAACCGCCATAGTAAATAATCATGGCGTCCAGCGTTACCGATAAAGAATATTTATTCTTTTAATTTTGATCTGCCGACGATTTCATCGAAGACTTACGAAAGCAAATTGATTAAGATTTCGGTTCAAGATGCAGACGTGATACGATGAAAATCCAAAATCATTGAATTTTGGCGCAAGGAGTTTACGATCTCGGACTTAAGTATGGTGAAATAAATGACAAAAAGCACTTATCAAATTATTAAACTCAGCTTTGGTGGTAGTGATAAACCTTTTACCATCATTGAAGGGTTATGAATTAATTTGATTATGTGTTGATTACAACAATATCATGAAAGTAAATCTGTAGATGACTTTGGTACATATTGAAAATGTGGTGTGCTTTATGGCTGTAAGAAGTGATAGACCTAGGTAAGAAAATTACATATAAACATATTTTTTTCAAACATGGGCAAATCTTCAATACATATGCATTAAAAAACCTTACGGTATTATGCAAGGTACATGGATACAATTCTTATTATTTAGAAAATCTAAAATTTATGAAAATAATATGTTAAAATATTTATAGATATAATAAATAGATCTACACTTCTAATAAAACTGCAATTTAAATATATACAGTGTAATATAAGTTGATGTCACAAAATACAGTCTAAGCAAGCTGATTTTAGATCTACACTGTATACCCATATGATTTGTTATGTATCTTTTTCGTATCTGGAGTAAACGGTTAATACAACTAAAGGTTAGTAAAGACTAAAGTTATTCACATACAATTTTGATTTCAGAATCTTGTTCTGTCTCACATTATTAAATGACCATTGTAATGTTGTATGTTGGTATGAACCACATTTGGACATAGTGGATTTTTTTTTATGTCTGTCACTTGAAAAATCTCACAAATGTGCTATTTAAAAGCAATGGTCAGCTGAAGTTGATATTTTGTCAGAAACTATTCAAGCTTAACAGTTTTCTAGTTATGTAAAGAATAAAACAGGTTGACTGAAATGGTTTTGGTGTTAATTTTGATATTCCCTCAATAGCGAGAATATACATGCTGTAATATACATGAATAACAATGGAAATAATTTTAAAGTTTAATTTTTATTTTCAAGTATTTGTGTTCATTACAAACAGTACAAGAACATAAAAACATGTACTTATCAGTTATTATTTTTTGAGCTATTGACATAAAAACAAAATGTTAAGAATAACAAGCTTAACCCTTTTATCCATTAATAATAAATTAAAAAAAAAAAAAAAAGCCTACCTACCGACCCTGTTTTTTTTTTGCTAGGCCACCAGAAACACAAGTATTTTTTTGTTAGGCCTAAATAAGAAACACAGCTACTTTAAACACGATACATAGGTCGCGTTTAAGGTAATGCGTTTCTTATTTATTTAATTATATTTCCAATATCTGTGTACATTTATATAATATCAATTAATAAAAATCATGTATAGTTTAGGTATAAAATTAACAAAATTAGTCATTACATAATTTATGTCTAATCATGGCAGTGCCGTCACCAGTCGCTATTTAATGATAAGCTGTTTATTGTCACCGAGTTACTGTTTATTGGGGATTAGTGATCCTTATCGGTACGCGTGTCATTTTAACCTTAATAAACAGCATTGAAATTCGTAATTTGTTTTATCTTGATTTTAATTTTTTTTAAAAGTTGACAAAATGGCATTTTTTTATAAATCAAATTTCATCATTTTATGTTTTATTTTGTACGATATAATCTAAAACAAAAATGAGCAATTTATTAGGAATTATTAAAATCAATGTTATTGTAGCATTTACAGTAGGTGTTTTTTTGTTGTTGCAATTATCGTGCACATATCAGGAAGTGCCAAACCAGTGACATTATAATATGACAATTTATCTGTAACCATGCGATAAAATGAATAAAATGGATAACACGATTTAAAAAATTCATTATTAAATTTACAGAATGCAATCTGCAATTGACACCAAAAAGACAAATATTATCCTGACTGCTGCCAGATCTGAACACAAACTTTTGGACACACACAATGTTAAAATACCAAGACTAGCCTTCTCTATTATCCAGAACGATGTAGACTTTGTGGCATCGAACATTTTATCTATGTATCATCCAGTGATGCTTTCCCAGTATCAGCCACTGAAGGTCGTAGGTGACGGCAATTGTCTATATAGGTCTATTTCCAAGTCAATTACAGGGACGGAGGATTATCACAAATTGCCTAGGTTAAAAACATTATTGGAATTGATTTTAAATGAAAGACATTACTGTGCTGACAATAAAAGAAGTTGACTCTAGAATCGTTAGTAGTGACTTCAACACATTAGTATTAGCAGGGTCTATTTAAATAGACCCTGGTATTAGACACTGTGAAATTAAACTCTTTTTCTGAATTGGCCCACATATATGCTTTGAGTACTGTTATCGGGGAACCTATCAAATCATATTACCCACCGCAACAAAACATTGAGTATTCTTCCGAGCCAAAGACTCGTCGGGTAATAGGGTGAGGCGTTAAAGACGGACCAGCAAAAGTCACTATTATGTGGTCCATGATGGCCAAGCCAACAAGTGTGACCGAATTTCGGCCTAATCACTTTGTGCCCCTCATATTAAAGGAAATTTCTAACACCTGTGAAATCAAAACCTTTGTAAATTGTATTGATTTGGACTCTTCACAAGCAAACAAAATTGAAAATCAGAATTTAAAGGGAATGTATAAGTGCACACCGATAGACAATGTTTCTAATGTAGATTTAAAAGTATATTTATACTTTTTTCTGCTTTTGTGACACTAATTACACAAAGTGCTTCTTATAAAAAAATCTCAATAATGAGTTAAACATAATTAATGTTTGCGATGTATGGCATCCATAATGTTTGAAAAGTGTTCACATGTTAACAAATGACATAGCTTGGCGTTATTCGCAGATTGCATACCAATTAATGTAATTAAGTTATTTTATAGATATGATAGTAATATTAAAATCCACATTAATGATTAAAATTAATCTTATTACATTAATTATACGTCAATTAAAGTGTTTTCAGTCGGAAATACTGTTTTTCGGTCCTTGTTTTTTTGGTCTTATTCGGTCTTTTATAATCATTGTTTCACAATGTTTTTTTATGAGTGCAAATTTTACATTAATTGTTTTAATTATTTTTTTTTACATAAATTATACATTCTTTTGAAGAAGAAGAAGTGTTTTTCGGTCCCTGTTTTGGTCTTATTCGGTCTTTATGTGTATTCCGGTCCTATTCGATCTTTCATATACGTAGTTTAACCTGTATTTCATAAGATTTTAAAATAAAGATAAATTTTAATGAGATAAATTAATTAATTTTATAAATTTTGTTCATAAATTATATATTTACTTATGTTTAAAAAGTAGTTATCGGCCAATTTATATTGTTTTCGGTCCCTGTTTTGGTCTTATTCGGTCTTTCATAAAAATTATATCATTGTTTCACTTTTTTTCCATATAGATGTGATTAAGATTCAATTTTATTCAAAAATTATACATTTATTTTTAATTTAAAAGTTGTTTTCGGTCCCTTTTTCGGTGTTTTTTGGTCGTTTTCGGTGATTCTATGCACCCGGTCTGAACATTGCCATAATGGTGCTTTTGGTGCTTCGGAGAAGAAACCAGTTTTTTCCACAGACAACTGTTTAGAGGTCCTTTTCTGGCCATTATGTCAGTAGAGCTATATAGGCTTAACAGAGCATTAGTACCAAGTTTGGTCAATTTCAGCTTGTAAATGGGCAATCTGTATCACGAGATGTAACTACAATCACCCAGAACTCAAAATATCCCCGTTTTCGAAAATAACACATTTCTCATTATCCTTAATCATCTAAAGATAACCAGGTAAACATGTCATGGAAAATATGCATGATATCATTTACATATTAATTTCAAAAACAAAATCATAACTTACCGAACAAATGTTGATGGCTGTTGATAGATTCTTTTTTAATCTCTCTTCTGACACCAGTAATTAAACATAAATTTGTCTATTACTAGTATTGGTGGAGAAAAGGCAAATTTATTATCAAAATTTATGGAAGTTTTCACTCGGAATCTCTTCTATTCAGATTAAGCCCTGTTTATTTAAAAAACAAGTTGACTGCGCATTAGAGCAGGGTTAAAAAAGTTAAATTTGGCGGAAACTTCTGAACGTCCACAAAACATTGTTATGTTTCCTCTATGTACGATGTGTGATTTAAATAAAAATCAAATAAATAGAATGTTGACAATCAAAACAATAGGCACTTACATTGCATGTTATTTTCAAGGTTTATTTCTAACAATTGTCAAATAATTTCTACATTTTTTTTTATTTAATGTACTCACTTTTTGAAACTCTGGCCATTTAAGAAGTAACCTAAATTGCATTTTTTTCGGAAAAGAGCAGATTCCACGGACAAGATTGTGAAAATCTCAGTGGTTTTTATCATAAATTTGGATTAAAGTTTGAACTTTCTGGTGTCATCGGAAAGATAATTTATTTATCGACCAACACTGTAATCAATATTTGTTCGGTAAGTAACGCTTTTGTCTTTGAAATTGGCGTGCAACTTTGATGATCTATTTTTCCGTGATCTGTTTATCTTGTTATCTTTAGTTATTTAGGATAGATGATTTAAGTTGGTCATTTTTTTTCTTAAATTAGGGCTATTTTGGCTATCAGTTTGCAGAATCTCCAAAATCATTTACAAAATGACCCTTTTTTGTATATACAATTTTATTTCAGGTGGCGGAAATCCATATCATAACTTGGACAAGACGACAGTTTTACAAGAGGTAGGTGGCCATTTCTTTGTTGGTGTACCAGTCCAGTGCTCATTTTTTAGCTCACCAGAGCCAATGGCTCTGAGTGAGCTATTTTGATCAGAGAGGGACCAGATGTCAAGCGTCTGTCGTCCTTCGTCCGTCAACATTTCTTTGTTAACACATTAGAGGCCACAATTTTTAACCAATTATCATCAAACTTGGTCAGAATGTTTCTCTTGATGTTGTGGCGATCCCTTTTGAAACTGGGTCATCGTGGGTCAAAAACTAGGTCACTAGAATAGATAAAAGCAAAAATGTTAAGCAATATAGGTCACATTTTTTATCTGATTATCATCAAATTTGGTATGAATATTGATATTGATGATCTCTACTCAAATTATTAAAAACATGTTCTTGAATTGCCCAGGGTTGTTTTTTTTTGTTTTTTTTAAATCTGTTTTTAACCTTTGATTTTCTACAGTTATCAACCAGATTTTGGCACAAACTTTATACCATCTTAAAATCCAATCTTTCCTGAACATTTCACTCACTGGTTGTTCGTTGATAAAATTTGAAACAAAAATTTTAGTAGCAGGGTGAAAATTTCAAGTGTCAAAATTCCAATAGTTATACCTGTCTTCAGCTATATTTAGATTCAACCTTAATATGTTAAGATGTATTAGTTCATTCCTCCTGTTGCCAGGGTGGCTATACCACGTGACTTTTCGGATGTCGTGCACATATTTATATTGGAAAAATCGCTCGCTTCAGGTAGGGTTTTTGCTTATTTCTCAGTAATTACTTGGCCGATTTTGACCAGATAAAGCGCACCGTACTTCTGTTACCAAGCATTTTCATCCACACTTAGTCTCTTCTTTTAGTTTATGGCCGTTTTCTCAAACATTCAAAGACAAATTTTGTCTGAAGCGTCGAATGTTTTGATGTCGTGCACACCCAATCATAAAATCCAATGATTCTCGCGCATAAAACTTTGTTAACGCTTACCATGTTATTTAGCTTGTGTCATTTAATATTCTGGAACACACGCATGTTGTATTTCATCCGGACTCGGGCTACTTATTGAGCTTTTTACATTTTTTTAAACGGATGTCGTACACACCTGGAAAAATAGACGATGTCGTACACACTCTGGTTTTCTTATTTAGTCACCGGGTGCAGTGTTTGTACTATTTCTCGTTATTCTGTAAACAAATCATTTTATTTTCATATGTGATCCTTCTGAATATCAACCTCTCAGTCCCTACACTAAATAAAATAGTTTTGAAATATGGAAACACTCTGGAATGCAGGTTTTCAGTCTACGGCTCATTCAATGGTTGTGATGTTTTATTTTTATCCAGCTCAAAGTCGGTTATTACCAGTTTAATGTAGTATAAAATAACCGCGAAATATAACATGGTAATGCTTCATCATAACCAAAAATGAATATTTGTTTCTACAGCACAGATTTACACATTTGGTCAAAATATTCCTGTGTTTACAATTTTCCAAATTCTGTGTGTTTCAATTGATTTTTAAATGAATACGTTTTTAACATTGTCAAATAGCATCTATTTTTGAATAATAAACAGCATAACGTAAATATATACATATTTAAAAAAAATAAAAGTCAGTAGCTGTGTATTCGCAGATGAAGTTTGTATGTTCCAACTATTAAAATATTTGTCCAAATTCATATCTGTGAGCCTTTTAAATCGATTAGGTGGGAGGCTGGCTTTTAAAGTGTGAGATCCGGATGAAAACAAAATAATTTTGTGACTTGATGTATCTAAATTAAACGCTGTTTTTACCGATGCACTGTGTATTTTAACGCAATCTTAAAGATGTTCTTTGTATAAGAAAACTTTGCCTCCGCTAGACCTCCGAGCATTACGATGATGAAACTTTCTGTACAAATTGTGGACTATAACCATTAAGAGCAATATTACTAGATGATTTTGACATTGATTGAAACAAAAAAAACCAACAAATATCAGCATAAGAAACGATATTTATAAAATCTGGCGATTGCTGCTTCTCTTAAGCAAGTACTCCTTAGGGAACTGCTCGAACATTTGAAAGTCTGTACCCCTAAGTTCATTCCACTGTCTGTGCAAAATCTGTTTTGTGTCTGATTCCCCTTTATATCCATTTATATAGAAACTATGTAACACTTATATCTCATTCACGCTGGTAATCTAGTCTTTTATTTAGATATGTCTTTTCCATTTGTGTGCTGTATTTGTGACATTATTTTGTATGATTTAAACTGCAATATAGACATCGTACTTTTTACACGTCTTAATAAAATATCTGTTCTGTTCTTTTTTAACGCAAATTTACAGAAAATCTGGAACGATGTCATATCGTTTATATTTTTAAACTATAGCATTTATGTCAAACAAAATTTTGTGAAAGAATGGAAAACTTTTACCACACCGTTTTCGAGAAAAACTGGTTTACGTTTTGATCGTGCGTAAAATTGCGAATTTTTAATGTTTGACGTCGCTTTTAATGTCCGTTAAGTACGACTAGATTGTAATTTTATAAGGAAAACGATATGTAAATAGTTTCTCTATCAGAAACACCTTTTACAAACGATTTAACGTTATTGTTTGCAAAGTTATTCAAGTTTCAATGATACACGTTTGTTCACAGACAGCTACCGCTAGGTGGCGCGTCATTCCCAAAAATTGCTAACTAGGCAATGGGAAAATGCTTTTTTATACTATTCAAAATTTCAAACGTCTACCAGTATTTTAATTTCATATTTTGACGTCGTTTTTCGTAAATATAGGGTGCAAACTACCTTAAGAAACCGATCGGGATGTGTAATTCCATTTATATCGATTTTTGTGAGGGCTTATTTAAGAAACCAGAATTGAAGTTCAATTTTAAATATTTTTAACTTTCACACGTACATAGTGTGTATTTTTTGCCATGCCAACGTTAATATGTTAGCGAACAGCGAATCTTCCATGGCCAGAATGTACAAATAGCACTAGAAAGTTAGTTACATCAATTTCAGCTGAATTTTATAAATTTAATTAAACTGAAACTTTTGATTTTAAAATTTTCTATTTGACATATAGTTTATCGTCAATTCACCAGTTTAACAAGTTTGTGTTTTTTGACATATATATTTTTCTTAAAAAGAAAATTAGCACAAAATTTCGCGATCATGCTTGAAACTGCCACGAAATGCTTATAGTAGCTATCACAATAACTATTCTACGCTTTCCAGCAAAGCTGGGTACTTTCTAAAACCATTTTAATATCGCGAAAATTATTTTCATTAATTACATGTATCGTATTAAACAATATTTCCATGAAACTTTCGTTTATTAAGATACATGTACACGTTTTAGAAATGTTTGAAATATCAAGATAATATCTGAAATTATCGAGGAAGCTTTCTGGCTAATAAATGGCAGCGTTAAACACTAACGCAGCCTGTATTATCTATGTTTTGGTGATACTTTCAATTATCGAAATATCTTTTTTCATAAAAGAGTAGATTTGCATGACGATGTTTTCAGGATATCGCGTCAGCTACCTAACTACATGTATCTCGCGGCAGAAATATGCCACCATAATATTATATTAGACCTGCAAATATAATGAAAAACGGTGCCTTCTGTATTTTCACTCGATCATTCTATGGCAGAACTACATCAAAATTCGTTATTGGCATAACTCTGTGGTGTTTGTCTAAAACTGACTTATATCTTACTTAATTTTGGATAATTTAACACCTTTGAACACAAATGAACTCCTTAGAAATGTTCAACGGAAGTTGAAGCTTTAAGATTTATAATAACGTTGTGGAATGCACGGGGTCCGAGAAAGTTGATTTTGAAAGTCAAGTTATAAAAAATGCCAATCTCACTAAAGTCAGATCTAACAAACTGTTAGATCTGATGAAGGCCCGCAGATACCGTATATAAGCTATAGCGGTTTTCCCCGATTACTATTTTTAGAAATTGTCAACACAAGAAGCATGATTTATAACGCTAGCAAAGATCTAAATACGTCATTACAGTAGAAATTAATGCAATACTACATAAAACACATATATCTTCAGTAAAATATGTCTTACGCAGGTTGTAAACACTTTCAATGGTTTAAAACACTGTGTTTACTCCCACTTTTGCGATTTTGTAGGCGACAATCTGATTGGTTTATAGGTTGGTGATAAAAGCACGTTTTAGTTACTCATCGTCAGATCCTGATAGCGTAGCGGTTTTCAGGAGATGATTTTAATCAGATTGAAAAAATGAGTGCTGTAAACGACTAATGTATGTAACATTCAAAGATTGTTCTGAAAGTCTTACACCATATATAATTTTAACTAAGTCATATTTGGTTTGCAGTTGACAAATTTAACAATTAACAAAAGTAAAACACCACATTTCAATTTCGAAGTATTCATTTGCTTGTACAATATGTACTCTTCTTATTCAAACTATTACTGCAACTTTACGATCACTAACCAGTGATTCATTTCAACAGCCTCAAATATAATATTAAAACATCGACAAAAGAACTGAACATTTATAATGAAAAGGTTTCACACGGAACATTAAACACATTTTGTACAAAATTTACAAATTCAATAATTGACAAGATTGATAAACAATACGTTCTGTTGTGATCAAGATATTTTTTTCAAAAATGTGGTAAACGAATTACAGACACGGAGAGATAGAGTAAGGTTGAACGACGATAATAAATATCTGTCTTCAAAGAATATGAAATACCTATACAAAAACACTGCACCCGGTGACTAAATAAGAAAACCAGAGTGTGTACGACATCGTCTATTTTTCCAGGTGTGTACGACATCCGTTTAAAAAAATGTAAAAAGCTCAATAAGTAGCCCGAGTCCGGATGAAATACAACATGCGTGTGTTCCAGAATATTAAATGACACAAGCTAAATAACATGGTAAGCGTTAACAAAGTTTTATGCGCGAGAATCATTGGATTTTATGATTGGGTGTGCACGACATCAAAACATTCGACGCTTCAGACAAAATTTGTCTTTGAATGTTTGAGAAAACGGCCATAAACTAAAAGAAGAGACTAAGTGTGGATGAAAATGCTTGGTAACAGAAGTACGGTGCGCTTTATCTGGTCAAAATCGGCCAAGTAATTACTGAGAAATAAGCAAAAACCCTACCTGAAGCGAGCGATTTTTCCAATATAAATATGTGCACGACATCCGAAAAGTCACGTGGTATAGCCACCCTGGTTGCTGGTCAATGACCTACTGAACTTTCCTGCTTAGATCTGTGTTATGCAATATTAAGAACTTTGCTCTGGAAGTTTTTAAAAGGTAAATTTTGTCATTTTCTATGGATACTGACCAAATAAACATTCTTACTTTATAGCACTTTGAATATCAGGCTTTTTTTAATATTTTATTCACTGTTTGTAAGTAAAACAACAACTACAACAAATTTGAAGCACATTCTAAACATGTTCAGACTATATTAACCCTTTCCTTCATAGACACAACTTTATTACGTGGACGAACAGTGTAGATCCAGATCAGCCGGCACATCTGTGCCATCTTATCAGGATCTACACTGTTCGCTTTTTGATTCATAAGGTTATTTCTGACCAAATTGGGACCAGTGCAGATCCTGTTCAGACGGCACGAATGTGCCGGCTGATCTGGATCTACACTTGTCGCAGATGTGTAAAAATGGGTATACAGGGATCAAGAATCAAGGCGATTCGGGCGAAGAAGGCGCCCAGACCGGCTTGACTTCGCTTTATTTCCATAGAAAAGCGAAGTTCACTTCGCCCTCGATTTCCTGTTGAATTTGCCTTAGGGAATAATCAAACACCTGCCAATAATCCCCAATGCTCATTCACTCAACATTGACAAACACGTGCCGTAAACAAATTCGGCCTGATTACCTAATCAGTCTTCACAAAATGAGATTTTATTGGATGGTGTATACAGAATAAACCAATAAAATCGCTCGTTAGTCTTCAGCATTTTCTTATTGTACATGACATAAGCGATAATGATGTAAGTTACCCCCCCCCCGGATGTTGAAAATGACAGCTTGTTTATTTGACAGTTAATTGCGAGTTTTATGGCACTTTGAAAACCTGTACGAGGTGATAATTGGATTAAGATGATTGTCTATGATCAGACTGGGAGAAATAAATAATGCAATGGACCTTTTGTGTGATTTGTTTGCTGTCTCGATACTCGATTGAAGAAGACATCTCCAGATGATGTCAGCTAGTAAAATAATTGCAGAAAGGTGAGTATTGATTTTTAAGAGAAAATATGACTAAATAATCACACAGGAGATGTTTTAATTATAAAAACCTTATAATTCCCCTAAAACACCAGAATACTTTCAGGAAAAATGACAGACTGAATTTCCATTTGTGAATTATGATGCTAAAATAAAATAAATGAATTGTAATTTGTGTCTGATAGTCAGGCCTCCAATATATTTACAACTGGTTTTTTTTTTATTTTGTAGAACATAAGACCTCTGTTGAGGATGCAAGTTCCAGCAACAGATGCAGACTGCTAGACAAGTTTCAGTGGGAAAAAGTGGGGTTGCTGTCCAAAGTGCCAAGGCAAATTTACATTTTCTGCCACAGGAATACCTTGCCATATTTATTATTGTCATTTTTTGTAGAATAAAATAGATTAAATAATCAGTATTGTTGTTTTATAATATGTATGGGTGTAGAAGAGAAAATAAGAGCTATTTGGTTAAAACCCAACCGACCGCGTTGGTCACTTCTCCCTGTTTCTGAAAACTTCTCCCTAAATTTCCAGGAGGGAGAAGTCACTTCTCCCTAAAATTTGCTCCTAGCTTTATCCCTGGGTATATATGGAGGAAAGGGTTAAAGAGAGGTATCAGCTGTATACAGTGTATGTACACAAACTGGCGAATTACTAGGAGGTCTCAGAACTCATGCATTTGATTTTTGTGTCGCCTGCGATAGCAGGACACATAGGGATGCTATTGTCCGGCGGCGGCGGCGGTGCCGTCGTCCGGTAGTCCCCCAACTTTAATCTGAAACTTAATGTTGCAAATAACTTTGAAAGTACTTCACCGATTCACTTCATACTTGGAATATATCATCAGCATGAACAATGCCATCTGTGACGACAAGAATGATAACTCCAGTTTCAATATTTTTTGAGTTATGCCCCTTTCAAATGCAACTTTAATCTGAAACTTAATGTTGCCTATAACTTTGAAAGTACTTCACCTATTCACTTCATACTTGGAATATATCATCAGCATGAACAATGCCATCTGTGACGACAAGATTGTTAACTCCAGTTCCAATATTTTTTTAGTTATGCCCCTTTGAAATGCAACTTTAATCTGAAACTTAATGTTGCCTATAACTTTGAAAATACTTGTCCTATTCACTTCATACTTGGAATATATCATCAGCATGAACAATGCCATCTGTAACGACAAGAATGATAACTCCAGTTCCAATATTTTTTGAGTTATGCCCCTTTCAAATGCAACTTTGACCTGAAACTTAATGTTGCCTATAACTTTGAAAGTACTTGTCCTATTCACTTCATACTTGGAATATATAATCAGCATGAACAATGCCATCTGTGACAACAAGAATGATAACTCCAGTTCCAATATTTTTTGAGTTATGCCCCTTTCAAATGCAACTTTAATCTGAAACTTAATGTTGCCTATAACTTTGAAAGTACTTGTTCTATTCACTTCATACTTGGAATATATCATCAGCATGAACAATGCCATCTGTGACGACAAGAATGATAACTCCAGTTTCAATATTTTTTGAGTTATGCCCCTTTCAAATGCAACTTTAACCTGAAACTTAATGTTGCCTATAACTTTGAAAGTACTTGTTCTATTCAATTTGTACTTGGAATATATCATCAGCATGAACAATGCCATCTGTGACAACAAGAATGATAACTCCAGTTTCAATATTTTTTGAGTTATGCCCCTTTCAAATACAACTTTAACATGAAACTTAATGTTGTCTATAACTTTGAAAGTACTTGTTCTATTCACTTCATACTTGGAATATATCATCAGCATGAACAATGCCATCTGTGACGACAAGAATGATAACTCCAGTTTCAATTTGGAGTTATGCCCCTTTCAAATGCAACTTTAACATGAAACTTAATGTTGTCTATAACTTTGAAAGTACTTGTCCTATTCACTTCATACTTGGAATACATTATCAGCATGATCATCAACATTGGTAACAAAAAGAATCTTTTTTTTATTTTTTTTTTATTTTTTTTTTTTGGCGTTTACCTTTTCGGCGTGTAAGCGTGGTGCTGCGCTTTTTGGATAGGTGACCGCCATATTGCAGGCTCAGCACCTCCGACTTCGGATCTCCTTGCGGGTCCTCCTATACCGACACCCGCCGAATCGGTCGTAATGCTAACCCTTAAACCCTGAGCGCCAAGGAGGGAAGCCATTACTACCATTTTTAAAGTATTTGGTATGACCCGGCCGGGGATCGAACCCACGACCTCCCAGTCCGGAAGCGGACGCTCTACCTACTGAGCTATCCGGGCTGGTTAAAAAAAAGAATCATAACTCCTGTTTGATTATACTTTGAGTTATGCCCCTTCCAAATGCAACTTTAACATGAAACTTAATGTTGACTTTAACTTTGAAAATTCACTTGATATATTCGAAATAAATCATCTTCATGAAAAGTGTCATTATGAAGAACAAGAATGATAACTCCTGCTGGACTATTTTATGAGTTGTGTCCCTTTAATATACAACTTTAACATGAAACTTAATGTTGCCTATAACTTTTAAAGTACTTGTCCTATTCACTCATCAAATATATCATCTTCAATAACAACAACAACATTGGTTACAACAAGAATCATAACTCCTGTTTGACTTTTTTTTTCAAATGCAAATTTCACATGAAACTTAATGTTGCGTATAATTTGAAAGTACTTGCCCTATTCATTGAATACTTGGATTGTATCATCAACATGAACAGTGCCATCGACAACTTCAAAAATTATAACTCCAGTTTGAATATTTTAAGAGTTATGTACCTTTCAAATGCAACTTTCACATGAAACTTAGTGTTGCCTGTAAAATGGAAAGTACTTGTTCAATTCACTAAATACTTTGAAAAACTCATCTGTGTGCACAAACCAATTTTTGAAGATGATAACTCGGGTTTCACCATTATTATAGTTATTCCCCTTTTAAATGCAATTTAGATGACACATGTGTTCTGTGGTGTAGTATTGAAATCAACTTAAATAAAATATTTTTATTATATATGATTAAAAATAGGCCCACATTTCAACTTTTTCCATGCAGGCGACACATGTGTTCCGCGGAACACAACATTCTAGTTTTTCTAAGACTAGTATCAGTTTTCGGCAGTCAGATGCTTGAGAATTGAGTATGGTCTCTAGTCTCAGTTTTATTGTCTTTGGCCCTTATCTTGACCAAACCAGTCTTTAACCCTTACCTCCATATATACACATTTTTATGCAATGCCAACAGTGTAGATCCAGATCAGCTGGCTCATTTGTGTCGTCTGTTCAGGATCTGCACTGGTTGAATTTTACTAATTTAGTCAGAAGTAACTGAACAAATAAAAAAGTTAACAGTGTAGATTTTGTTCAGATGGTAGGGATATGCTGGCTGATCTGGATCTACACTGTTTGTCCACGCAATAAAGGTATATGTATGGAGGAAAGGGTTAAGCATTTTTGTAGGGAAAGCAGGCTGTCAACCGATTCCTATATTCCTATATTTCTCCTATATTTTGGATCAGAATCCTTTATTCTGAAAAGCCTCCTATATTCCTATATTTCTCCTATATTTTTATGTGTATTCCTATATTTTTTAGTATTTGTTTTTGCCGTTTAATGAAGAGAGTAAATATTGCTTTGATACTGCTTTTGCTTTCTTCTTTCTTTTTTCAAGAACAAAACTCAACTTTTAGATTCGTGAAAACTTGGCGGGTGGCATTTACTTAAGTTTTAATCTGATTCTCTAACAACTTTGTAGCAGATTTCTGTGTATTAAGGCTTACCTAAAAAAAAGAAATTTTCACTTCTATGCAGAATTCTTGTTGCAGTTGCAACCAAATGCAAAAAATATTAAAGATCATTAAATTTTATTCACCAACTGCAAGGACTAGAGAGCTTATATTTGGTATGGTGTATGTGGTTGTCTAAAACGTCAAGATGGACACCTGGGAAAAACATGCTTGACTGTGAACAAGAATTCTTCAGCTGACTTTTTTGGTCAGTTTTCCAGTTTGAAAAGAGTGTTATCAATCTCTGTTGGAAAAGAGTGTATGCAAAAGAAAGTGTATGCAAAAGAAGGTGTCTTTACAAAAACAATAATTTTCAAAAGGCAAAGTCAAATAAAGGGAGGTAATAAAAACAATACTATTTGATTATTTGCAACAACTGTTTGTTAAATAAATTGAGATAACTTTAGAATTTTTTTATTAGGATAATCTGCAAAATATTTGCATAGTTTTCTAAAATTATTGTTTTTTTATGAAACCACTCAATGGATAAAAGTTAAATTACTGTTACACTTAAATGAACCTGAAAGGAATAATGTCCATCTATTCCCAAGAAGGTTTTGGCTTTTGAATATTATTGCTTTTGTATAGAAATTTAATGGCAGTTTGAATTAAAGATCAGTTATGGTTATAACTTGATAAGTTTTTATCATTTCTCTTGAAACTTGCAATATTCTTTGTATTTTGGTTTACTAACTTATTTGCAGTACTGTTCCATGCAGATTCAATAAATAAATGGAATCATATTCTGGAACTTCTAGAGTAGTGAAGAGCATATAATTTTGTATGATGTATTGCCTACAGGTTCTCAATAGAGTTTGACCAAAGTAAGGCCTTGGGGTCACTTTTGACTGAACCATTTTGGACATTGTAACCCAGATTTTTACACACAAAGCAGTATGACTATGAGTGGATGGGTCGGTGCTGTGTACAGTACTATATATCATAGAAGACAAACTAAAACTGAAAAATCCGACTTTGTTAATGCATTTTCTGCATTTTCCCCTTGTGTGAATAGTCATTCAGATGCTGGTGATGTGCTTGATGGTGCTGATGTTAAAGTTAATGGTTTCCATCATTTTTACAGTGGACATATTGGACATTGATAACTGTAGAAACAGTAAATTCACATGTGAAAATCATTTGTATAAGTGCAAGTAAATAAAACTATTATCAGTTCCAAACTCCTATATTTTGCCTCAAAATCAACCAAAAACTCCTATATTTGTTGCAAAAATATTCCTATATTTTTCCTATATTTTGGAGATGACCTGGTTGACAGCCTGGGAAAGGTATATTCTATTAATTTCAACCAAACTACTGCCTCAAAAGAAAACAGGTTATTTGCATTTATGTAATGGATTGAAGACTAGATGCTTCTTGGAATTAAACACAAGTTTGACAGTATGAAATGATCTAATACACCAGCAAATGAAGTAGAATCATCATCTCATGAAATGTGAAAACAAATCTTTGTGTGATGCTATAAGGCCCATTATTTAAATTGTTGCAAAGTCAGCTGTGTATTTGTTATTTTCTTGAATATTTTTCTACCTTTCATTTTTGTGTAGCCCTTTCGAAGAAATGGCGATAAATAGGGACCGCTTCGTCCATCTGTCCGTCCATCACGAAAACTTAACATTGGCTATAACTTTGCCAATTCTTAATATTTCTTCATCAAACTTTCAAATTATATTGCTTATGACAACACGCTCTTGATGATACCAAATTCTCAAGGTCAAGGTCACATTTGATGGAGTTATGCCCCTTTTTATCCCCCGCCGATGAAATCGGGAGGGGGATATTGTTTTGGCGTTGTCCGTCCGTCACGGTGTCACGTCGTCACGGTGTCTCTGAATTTCGTTTCCGGGCTATTTCTTTGCAACCACTGGATGGATTTCAACGAAACTCTGTGGGAAGTATCAGTACCAAGAGGAGATGCGCATATCGTCGTCTTGTTCCGGTCAGACGATTTAACACAGAGTTATGGCCCTTTGATAACTTATGCATAATGTATATAGGGCAGTATTCGTTTCCGGGCTATTTCTCTGCAACCACTGGATGGATTTCAACGAAACTCTGTGGGAAGTATTAGTACTGAGAGGAGATGTGCATATCATCGTCTTGTTCTTGTCAGACCATTTAACACAGAGTTATGGCCCTTTGATAACTTATGCATTATGTATATAGGGCAGTATTCGTTTCTGCGCTATTTCTCTGCAACCACTGGATGGATTTCAACGAATCTTTCTGAGAACCATCAATACCAAGAGGAGATGCGCATATCGTTGTCTTGTTCCAGTCAGACCATTTAACACAGAGTTATTGCCGTTTGATAACTTATGCATTATGCATATAGAGCAGTGTTCGTTTCCGCGCTATTTCTCTGCAACTACTGAATGGATTTCAATGAAACTTGCTGAAAACCATCTATACAAAGAGGAGTTGCGCATATCTTTGTCTTGTGCCGGTCAGACCATTTAACACAGAGTTATTGTCCTTCATTAACTTATGCATTATGCATATAGAGCAGTATTTGTTCCGCGCTATTTCTCTGTAACTAGCGGATGGGTTTCAATGAAACTTGCTGAAAACCATCTATACCAAGAGGAGATGCGCATATCATTGTCTTGTTTCGGTCAGATCATTTAACACATAGTTATTGCCCTTTGATTACTTATTCATTATGCATATAGAGCAGTATTCGTTTCCGCGCTATTTCTCTGTAACTAGCGGATGGGTTTCAATGAATCTTTCTGAGAACCATTAATACCAAGAGGAGATGCGCATATTGTCGTTTTGTTCCAGTCAGACTGTTGAACACAGAGTTATGGCCCTTTGATAACTTATGCATTATGCATATATAGCAGTATTCATTTCCATGCTATTGCTCTGCAACTACTGAATGGATTTCAATGAAACTTTCTGGAAAACATCAATACCAAGAAGAGATGCGCATGTCATGGTCTTGTTCCAGTCAGACTGTTTAACACAGAGTTATTGCCCTTTGATAACTTATGCATTATGCATATATAGCAGTATTTATTTCTGCGCTATTTCTCTGCAACTTTTGGATGGATTTCAATGAAACTTTCTTGAAACCATCTATACCAAGAGGAAATGTGCATATCATCCTGTTGTTCCTGTCAGACTATTTAACACAGTTATGGCCCTTTGATAACTTATGCATTATGCATATTATAGAACAGTATTCTTTTCCTCTATTTCTCTGCAACTACTGGATGGATTTCAATTAATCTTTCTGAGAACCATCAATACCAAGAAGAGATGTGTATATTGTTGTCTTGTTCCAGTCAGACTGTTTAACACAGAGTTATTGCCCTTTGATGACTTATGCATGATAGAGCAGTATTTGTTTCCGCTCTATTTCTTTTCAACTTCTCGATGGATTGAAATGAAACCTTCTGGGAAACATCAATAAAGAGACGAGATGCCCATTTTGTCATCTTGTTCCGGTCAGACTGTTTAACACAGAGTTATTGCCCTTTGATAACTTATACCTTATGCAAATAGAGCAGAATTTGTTTCCACGCTATTTCTCTGCAACTACTGGATGGATTTTAATGAAACTTTCTGGGAACCATCAATACCAAGAGGAGACACACATATTGTCATCTTGATTCAGTCAGATCCTTTAACACAGAGTTATAGCCCTTTGATAAGTTATGCATTTTGCTTGTAGAGCAGTATTTGTTTCCTTGCTATTTCTCAGCAGCAATCTATGGAAACCATCAATACCAAGACAAGATGCCCATATTGTTGTCCTGTTCTGGTCTGACCGTTTAACACAGAGTTATGGCCCTTTGATAAGTTATGCACTATGCATATAGAGTAGTATTCGTTTATATGCTACTTATATGCAACTTCTGCATAGATTTCTTTTAAATACAGCACTAAATTTTTACTACTGCATTCTTCATTTCAACAACTTGAAGACTTTTTGTCTCATTTTTATATTCTGGTGAGCTGCCCAACCCTTTTCACCATCTGAAGTTTTTTTTTCACCTTTTTTGCCATCCATAATAAATTTCTAAATAAAGCCCTATGACTTCAGCTGTTGTGTTAGTAATAACCAGTACTCGGCGGGGGATATAAATTCAACGAATTTGCTTGTTGTACTTATATTTAGACACGAAAACTTAACGTTGGCAATAACTTTGCCAATTCTTAATATTTCTTCATGAAACTTTCAAATTATATTCCTTATGACAACACGCTCTTGATGATACCACATTCTTTAAGTCAAGGTCACATTTGATGGAGTTATTTCCCTTTTTACGAAAACTTAACATTGGCTATACCTTTGCCATTTCTTAATATTTCTTCATCAAACTTTCAAATTATATTCCTTTTAACAACACGCTTCTGATAATACCACATTCTTTAGGTCAAGGTCACACTTGATGGAGTTATTCCCCTTTATATGAAAACTTAACATTGACTATAACTTTGCCATTTATTAATATTTCTTCATCAAACTTTCAAATTATATTCCTATGACAATACGCTCATGAAGATACTATATTCTTAAGGTCAAGGTCACATTTGTTGGAGTAATGCCCCTTTTTGAACTTGCATTTTTATTTCCTACAGCACCAGAGGGCGACACAAGTGTTCAACTGAACACCCATCTAGTATGAACCCAAGAATCTGGTGAGCGATAGGGCTATTGGCCCTCTTGTTGTGGTCTAGTCACTAGAAAGTTATTTTTTTCTCTTCTTTCCTGTGAATTATATATTTGCTCAATGAAATTGAATATCCACTGTTTCTTGATATTCTGCAGTGGGTGGCTTCAAAAGTGGGGGAACAACATTGTGAATTTTGATTTTGAATTTGAAAAATGTTGATTTTTCAGGCGAGGACATTCAATGAGACCCCAATTAACCCTCGGAAATGTGCTCTCATCCTGACCAAGGTTCTGTACACCATCAACCAGGGTGACCAGACTATTGGAAGCACCGAAGCTACTGAGGCCTTCTTTGCCATGACAAAGCTGTTCCAGTCAAAAGATGTATGTTTAACTAACCAACTATGAAGGTTTTTATAATCTCTACTCCATATATACAGGATTTATGTCATGTTTGAACAGTGTAGATCCAGATCAGCTGGTAAATCTGTGCTGTCTGATCAAGATATTCACTGTTTGCTTAATTATCAGAAAAAACCCAGTTTAACAAAAAACTGAGTAGATCCTGATGGCATCTATGTACCAACTAATCTGGATCTACACTGTTTAATAGCAGATGCGATAAAACCTGTATATATGGAGTAAAGGATTAAAGCAGGGTTCATTATTATAAAAGACCAATCTCAACCTGTGATTGGTCAGTTTGGAGACTAAGCTGAATTTCAACCAATCATCTGCTTGAGATTGGAGACTGGTTTCTGCTCTTGAGCCCTGGAGCCAAAGATTACACAGCTGAGACTGAGAACCAGTGCCCAAGGTTATAAAACTGAGCATGGAAACCAGTCTCAAATCTCAAGCATCTGATTGGCTGAAATTGCGACCAGTCGCCATTTCAGCCAATCAGATGCTTGAGATTTGAGACTGGTTTCCATGCTCAGCTTTATAACCTTCAGACCAGTCTCCAGTCTTTGATAGATTTCAGCTGCTAGATATTTGAAAATGGTAGTCTTCCTTCTTTGAAATTTAAATTTTAGTAGAACTTTTTGAATAAGTGGAAGGGTGTTCATTGCAAATAGAAGGGGTGCTTTGGGGGGTCATAACAATAAAATGACAGCTGTTTCACTAAAGAAGCTGTGATCAGTTTTAGTATTACCACCCCAGTTTTCTTCTTAATGAAACCAAGGCATATAAATTCTATGTTTGTAAGGAATAAAAGAAAAATATAATATTATCATTTTGTTACATAAATATGGAGATAAAAATGTAATGTCTTTTTATTATTTGGTGTATAGCCCACTCTGAGAAGGCTGATGTATATGGGAATCAAGGACATGTCTAAAATAGCTAATGATGTCATCATTGTTACAAGCAGGTGAGAAATCTTTTATACAAGTCTATCTTATCCCTTTAAGGATTGAATCAATATTGTATGGTTTTCATTAGGGTATGGAAAACAGTTGGGTTGCTTAAAGGGTGTGAAACCTAAAGGTCTTCTCTCTACTTTAAACAATCTGTGGCGTCCCAACTATATTAAAGTCACACGAAAGCTATAAGAAAGTTAATATGCCGGCGGACAAATCTTGATCTCAGACTATAATTTTGGTAGCGATTTGGTAGGGTCATTGTAGGCTGGGGCAGGGACGGATCATGCTGGGGCATGGGGGGCAGGGTCATTGCAAATCAAGCTGTTTTTCATACCCAAATGAAAACTATCAAATATTGATTCAATCCTTAAATTTTCACACACAAATACTCTCATTAATACCTAAATTTTGAGAAGAATTCGTGATATTACAGCTTTTTTAAATGGCTACATTGACAACAAAGTGAATGATGGCATGCTTTTCGCAGCAACTCGTGGCAAAATGTGCGTGCTCGGCGTCGTCACACGTCAAAACATTGTGCAACATCCAATAAATTGTGAACAGTTTTACTGAAACCTCGCCTTTGAAAGAAAAACATTGCACTGTTTACCATCAGAAATTATGATTTGTCTGATGAATAAGACTTCATCGTAGAGGACGAAGTTGAAGTGTGAATATTTATCGGATGATTAAATCAATGAAGATATCTGTCAATTTATTACAGTATAACAGTTTATTTATGGCTCATGTAGGAGTGTTTTTAACTTGAAAGCATACAGTGCAAGGAACATAAAGAAGTTGTCTGTCAATTTATTACAGTTTATTTATGGTTCATACATGTATGTGGTTCTAAGAAAACACAAGTTTTCAGTTAAACCCCTGTACAATTTAAATAACAATGTTGTTATGTAAAGAATATTATTATTCCAATTGTTTGTCACTGTTACAAAATAGAAAAGAGCTTTTGTTCAAATAATGTAAGTAGTTACACAAATCAAAGAAATAGTATCTCAATTTATTCCCATAAAATCTGTCCCATATTCTTGGATTGGATTGTAACTCAAAACATTTTTTATGAGTGAGAACTTGACAGCTGTTCATAACAGCCAAGTTAACAGTTCCCTCTGGCAGGATTTTCCCCATCCCAAAATAATACATTTGGAAGATACTTGTATTATAATCTGACAGTTACAAATTAACCCTTTCCTCTATGTATGCGCATTTTTATGCATGTGCGACTAGTGTAGATTCAAATCTGCTTGCCCATCTGTGCCATCTGATCAGGATTTGCACTGGTTGCATTTTGGTCAGAAATAACGAATCATAAAGTGAACAGTGCAAATCCTGATAAGACGATCTACACCGTTCACTCATGCAATAAAGGTGTGTCTATGGAGGAAAGGGTTAATTGTTGATATGAAAGTTCTGAATTTTTTGTGTTGCTACTTCAGCTTGATGAAAGATATGACAGGCAAGGATGATCAGTTCCGAGGTCCAGCTATCCGTGCTTTGTGCTCCATCACTGATGTAAGTAATATTACTTCATACATTTTGATGATTGTAACACCTGGTTTTCTTTGAAAAACCCTGGTGATTAGATTGAGGCATGTTGTCAGACAGGCATCAACATTTCATTAAGTTTTTTTGTTATGGTTCACTTTTTAGCTCGACTATTCGAAGAATAGGGGAGCTATCCTACTCACCCAGGCTGTAACTTTGTTTTGAATGGAGGGATTTCGAAATAACTTGACACAAATGTTCACTATGACAGGGTGGTGTGTCGCGTACCATGCCCATGCCTGTAGGTCAAAGGTCAAGGTCAATCTTACAAAAAATAGAATTCTCTTGTCCGTGCTGTTACTTTGTTATGAATGGAGGGATTTCAAAATAACTTTGCACAAACGTTCACTATGACAAGGCAGTGTGTCCACACAATACCCAAGCCTGAAGGTCCAGGTCACTGTTACTTAAAACAGAATTTTCTTGTCCGGGATGTAACTTCATTATAAATGGACGGATTTCAAAATAACTTAGCACAATTGTTCACAATGACAGGGTGTTGTATCCCATACCATGACCATGCCTGTAGGTCAAGGTCACTGTTACTAAAAATAGAATTCTCTTGTCCGGGCTGTAACTTCGTTAGGAATAGAGTGATTTCAAAATAACTTGACACAAATGGTCATCATGACAAGTTGGTGTGTCCCGTACCATGCCCATGCCTGTAGGTCCAAGGTCACTGCTACTAAAATAGAATTTTCTTGTCAGGGTTTTAAATACATTAGGAATATAGTAACTTGCCAGAAATGTTCACCATGACAAGCTGGTGAGTCGTGTACCATTTCCATGCCTTTAGGTCAGTTCTTTTCTGTAACATTACTGAAGTGATTGATAATTGACTAAAAGTAAATATCTCTAATAAAAAAATTTCTAACAAGTTTTCTAACAACTTCAGAAATATTTCATAGTTATTCCCCTTTTCAGTTTAATATTTATGGTACATTAAGAAATTATTTCTGTTATTTGAAATGAATTTTTCCCTTACCATTCACTTGTTAATATTTGTTAATATTTTTACTGATTGCACATGAATGTATGGCCATAGTTGTTACTGTTTTAATCTTCAAATTGCATTTGTTTCAAATGATTCGAATAGTCGAGCATGCTGTCTCCTCTGACAGCTCTTGTTATAAGTAACGATTCAAGGTAGAGTTTTGAAACTTAGCATAGTTGTCTGACATCAAAATAGCAAGTTTCATAATTCTTGACTATATTCTGTCATAGTTATGCCCCTTTTTCACTTAATTTAAGAAGAAAACTTGATTTGATTAGCCTCACTTTTAACATGAAGATTTCTTTTTCAGAACACCATGTTGCAGAGTATAGAGCGTTACATGAAGCAGGCGATTGTTGACAAGTGTCACGCAGTGGCCAGCGCCGCCCTGGTGTCCTCACTGGTAGGTATTGTTATTTCAAGGTACTGTTAATCCCCTTATTTGAAGTGGTTATAAAATTTCAATGTTTTTTACTTGAATGACAATATGGAGGGTTCCTAACAGGGCTTTTTCAGCCTATCTCACGTTCCCAAACCAAAATAGCGACCATTTTACCCAATTTCAAGAAAAAAATTCCCAATCTCGTAAATTTATTCCCCTTTTGAACCGAAACGCAGTTGTCTTAAAATATGATAAACGAGAAACTATAATATCGAGACTTTTCAAGTCCGAATCATTTGTTTATCGGCGATCTGTGAAAACTTCTTTCCGTGAAAAATGTATATACTGGTGTAAAACCCGGTATTTACCGTAACGCAAGTTGAAGATGGAGCGCGGCGCCCATGATTCCAGATAACTTATATTATGGTCAAATTATGGTTTGAATATATATAATTATATTTTTATTTAGTTAACAAATGTTTTTTTCGCAATAATCATTCGACCGCGTACAAAACAGAAAGGATGAATCAAAAATGGTTATGTGCAGTACCGGCTTGTGTACTGACCCGCGAAAACTAGTGACGAAAATTTAAAAATGTCGTATAATAGTAAAAACTATGCATAAAGGCCGCGAAAAAAAGATGCCAAGGGTACTCAAAAACTAAACTCTCTGTGGAAAACTAAACTCTCTGTGTTTCAAAAGTTCTTTCCCAGTCAGTTGAAACTTGCCAAGTTTCTAAGAATCAGATGATGGCCATTCTACTGTATAAGTGATACATCTGTTAAGCTGTCAGAACAAACCCTGGTAGAGATTTGTAACATTTCCAGGAACACTAAAGCAAGGCAAATCAAGCAATAATGCAGATAAATGAATGTTGAAATTTCCCAATTTTGTTTGATTTGTTGATACTTTTTTTCCAAAATTTGACTATTTACCGCGTCAAAAATCCCCAAGTTGGGCAGGGGCCTTTTTCCCCAAAACCCCCGAAAAAGCCCTGCCTAATGTCATGGTTTTGAGTTGTCTTCAATACATTTTTGTTAAAAAAAAAAATTTAATGTTGGTTTTAAATTCCACAAAATCCACAAAAATATATACCCCACAAAATGTGTGACTTCACAGCATGCAGTAAGAACAATTCAGAGCTGTCAGTATGTTAACCCTTTCCTGGATATATACGCATTTTTACGCGTGTGTGACCAGTGTAGATCCAGATCCTCCGGCACATCCGTGCCGTCTGATCAGGATCAGCACTGGTCACATTTTGGTCAGAAAAAAACCTAATGAATCAAGTAGCGAACAGTTCAGATCCTGATCAGACAGCAGGGATGTGCCGGCTGATCTGGATCAGACTGTTCGACCTAGCAATAAAGGTGTGTCTTTACAGGAAAGGGTTAAAGTCTTAAGAGATAAAGAATGATGACAAGGATATATGTTGCAAAGGGGGTCCTTTCAATGCAGAAATGAAGCAGTTTTCCTAAAAGTAGAAGTCTTTAGGGCAGTTTAACCTGGAAATTTCACATATATGTCTAATTAAATGGATTAATTTAAATCTGGTGGAGGTATAACCTCATAACCCTTTACTCCATATACAGGTTTTATCACATATAATTTGCGATTAGTTTAGATCCAGATCAGCTGACACATCCTTGCCATCTAATCTGGATTTACATAATTATGTGCTTCTTGTTCAGAAATAACCTAATGAATTGAATCTAAAGTAAACAGTGAAGATCCTGATCAGATGGCAACAATGGGAAAAGCCATATCCCAATTGAGTAAAGAGTTAACTTATTGTGGCATGAATATGTCTTTGTTGTGCACATTCAGTCGAAAATGGGTTTTTTTTTCAAGATAGGCCTTTGTTGGAATGAGCTTAATGTTTTGACAGATTAAAAGGCAGATTAAAAGGCAAATAGACTTTAATTGAGTGTCTGTTAAATTTATAATTTAATCCTTGACTCCATACATTTTGGTTTTATTGCATGGGCAACCAGTGTAGATCCGGATCAGCTCGCACATCTGTGACATCAGAACTTGATCTACAATAATCTCTTCTTGTTCTGAAATAACCTACTAAATCAGAAGCTATTGTTGCAGATTCTGATTAGATGTCATGGATGTGCCAGCTGATTTATACAGTTAACCCATGTGATAACAGTTTTATAACTTTATACAAATATCTGTATTGTTGTTGCAGCACTTGAGCAAGGGTAGTCAGGATATTACGAAGAGATGGGTGAACGAGGCCCAAGAGGCTGTGTCCAGTGACAACATCATGGTCCAGGTAAGATACTGGAGCTGATTGGTTTTAACACATGTGTTATCAGAAATAATACAAAATGGAATCCTCACTGAGAATCTTCTCAAAACCAGAAAACTTTTTTGAACCATTTTTGTTGTTCCTTAATTAACTATTACAGCAAAACAGTAAAATATTATGGAAACCAGACTTTTATGTCTTGATAAAAATATTGGTTGTCTTTATGAACCAGACTGACTGATAGTAAATATTCAACTGATAGTTAATATTTAACAGATAGTAAATATTCAACAGATTTAAATGAAATGTCACAAGAGGAGTTACAAGATCATAGTTCACAGTAAGTTAAAATGTATATCCAAGGGTTTAACTTTACTCCTTTATTTCAGTACCATGCCCTCGGCCTGCTGTACCACATCAGGAAGCATGACAAACTGGCAGTGACGAAGCTGGTCAGCAAATTCAGCAAGCACTCCCTGAAGTCACCCTATGCTTACTGCCTCCTGGTAAGTTAATACTATATCTGTGATAATTGGAAGATGGAAAATATTTGTATGAAGGAATGCTGTCAGGATTGAATCAGTATTTTACCGTGTTCAAAGGTGTACAAAAAAATGGGGTTTCAAATGTTTAAAGCCTGAAAGGCTTTATGTTAACTTTAAGTGTTTTTCATATCCTGTTGAATGTGATAAAATACTAACGTATTGCTTATATTTACACTCCTAAATATCATCAATTCTTACCAAAATATTTAGAATTTATGGTATCGAGGTCTTACAAATAGTTGATGAAAGATTCAGTCAGTAAACCATACTTGTTGGTTCTAGAAAATAGCTCAGATCCTTCCTCAACGTTGTAAGTCAAAATGTGTGAATACAAAGCCCAAGTACAATTCAAATAGCATTTAAGTTGACCGTGAAATCTAAAAACTGCTTATGATTGTTAGCTCTAAATAGTAATTGTGTAAATATTAGTGCCAGTGAAATTTGCTATAACCCAAAGAGATTTTCCTTGACTACTGTGGTATCATTTAGTTTCACAGGGACTAATTATCGCGCATATAGTACAATTGGCATTTTCACACTGACATAAATTCGCGCAATTTTATTACTCTTATAGGATATTATATTATGTCGTTTATTTTCACTTGGGTTTGATTTCGGGCACATCCCCTAGAGCAAAATACGCAAAAATTAAACTGACGCGAAAATTATGATATCACAGTATTAAACTTACCTCTGTTACACTGATTTTCAGATCAGAATAGCAAGCAAGCTGATAGAAGATGGTGATGCAGGGGAGGGAAGTCAGATGTTTGACTTCATCGAGAGTTGTCTACGCCACAAGAGTGAGATTGTTATCTACGAGGCCGCTCACGCCATGGTCAACATGAAAGGGATCACTGCCAAGGAGCTGGCACCTGCCGTGTCGGTCCTTCAGCTGTTCTGTAGCTCGCCAAAACCAACACTGAGGTTTGCAGCAGTCAGGACTCTCAACAGGGTAAGCGTCTTATTTCTGTGTTTATGAGCTGTCTTATTTCTTGTATACCAGTTAAGGGTTTTCACATGTTTTACCGGGGCAGAAGAATCCTATCTTTTCTTTAGGGAAAAGATACCATTTGTGTGCTTAACCCTTTCTTCAGTGCCGTCTGATCAGGATCTACACTGGTCGCTTTTTGGTAAAAAATAACCTAATAAATCTAATACTGATCAGTGACGATGAGGATATGCCGGATGATCTGGATCTACACTGCTCACCCATGGCATAAAGGTGTGTATATGGAGGAAAGGGTTAAGCCTGTGACTTCACCTCATCAAGTCTTTGATGTCATGTTATCAGGTTAGTAATTTCAATTAGAAAATAAGGTTCATTAAAGTCAACATTACAGCTAGGCTTGTTCTCGCAAAAACAGATCACCCTTGGTGACAACATTCCTTCTTCACCTAGCTGTTGTGCAAGATACTTATATTCTGTGTTAATGAGATGTCATTAAACTGAGATCCTAGACTAGTCTTGTGTCATCAGAAGCTGATTGGTTTAAATTTAAATTAGACTTAAAACTGCCCGATTACAAGCCTGTGTTTTTAGAATGGTTTCGAATCCTTTTTTAATTATCTTGGTCAAAGCATTTATTTTGAAATGTTGACTTATTTGTATTTTATTCATAATAACTTCTCTGTCCATTACTAACCAGTAATATTTTGACAAATAGACAATCTGGTGATGTTTGTATAATTCATGGCTCGACTAATTGATGTGAATATATTATTTTTAGGTACACATGTGTTTATACATTCTTAACCTTTAAAACACACTGTGCCTAATTCTATCAGTAACTTATCATCAAACACATAAAGAAATATTCTTTGGAGTATTATTACAAATTTTATCTCCATGTTTTTGAAACGAAAAAGGTGATATAACTGCGAAAGAAATTGACCTTTGATATAATGCCATGTAAATGTTCATAGGTTGCCATGAAGCATCCAGCTGCAGTGACAGCATGTAACCTTGACCTTGAGAATCTGATCACCGATAGCAACCGTAGCATAGCAACACTGGCCATCACCACCCTTCTGAAGGTATGTCCTAAAAAATTCTTATCAAAGGTTGTAAATTAACTGTTTTGTCATGGACATATTTCAAGTGAAGAATAACAAGGTCATTAAATTGGTAAAAACACTTGAATTGCTGATCTGAATGAACATTTGTTAACACAAACAAACAAAGGTTTTGTAAAACTTTTTATTGTTTTCTTGGCGTTTTACAAGAAAAATGGGTATGAGTTATTTCTTTTCTAATTATTTGTAATATGTATCATTTTAGACTGGAAGTGAGAGCAGCGTGGACAGGTTGATGAAGCAGATCTCTTCATTTATGTCGGAGATATCTGACGAGTTCAAGATTGTAGTAGTTCAGGCGATCCAATCCCTGTGTCTGAAATACCCACGTAAACACACCGTCATGATGAACTTCCTGTCCTCCATGCTTCGTGACGAAGGCGGCTTCGAGTACAAGAAGGCAATCGTTGACAGCATCATTACAATCATCGAGGACAACTCTGAGGCAAAAGAGGCAGGGCTTGCTCACCTGTGTGAGTTCATTGAAGATTGCGAACACACAGTACTTGCCACGAGAATCCTTCATCTGCTTGGTAGGGAGGGACCTAGGACACCCACACCGTCAAAGTACATCAGGTTCATCTATAACCGTGTGATCCTGGAAAATGCAGCAGTGCGAGCAGCAGCGGTGACTGCGATGGCCAAGTTTGGGGCTCATTGCGACGAGCTGCTAGACAGTTGTATTGTACTTCTCGAGAGATGTGAGCTTGATTCGGACGATGAAGTGCGGGACAGAGCAACATTTTACGTGAGAGTACTCCAGGAAAGGCAGAAGGCACTCAACTCTGCCTACATTCTTAACGGTAACATACACATTCATTACCTTGCCATAATGTCAGTTGCATATATACAGTTGTGTACCCTGAAAATTGTTAATGAAGGATTACTAGGTGAACATTGTACACTTTAAAAGTACAAGGCACTTAACTCTGCCTACAGTCTTAATGGTAACATACACATTCATCACCTTGCGATAGTGTATGCTGCATGTATACATGTTCTTTTTAGGAAAAGATTATGAAGGCACTGGCAATCAACTTTGCACATTTCAAAACTACAATAGACCTCTGTCATGTCACTGATGCTTTAGCAATGTATATTAGTGTTTAATTATTTAAATTGATGGAAATTTTGCTTCAAAGTTAAAAATGTGCTTCATAATGTTGTTTTTTACCAGAGAGCTGAGTCGTTCACCCTCTTACACCCTTTTGGTTTGTTTCGCTTCAGAAATAAACACAGAATTATATTCTTTTTTCACTTATTCTTGAAAAAAGACATGAATTTGAAAGTTTGAATCAAATAGCGAAAATTTACATAGCATTACTGCTGTCTTCCCCTTTTGACAGATAAATGCATTTGTGTATTGGAAAAAACTTTACTCACATTTGCATTAACTGGACAAAAGGTTTCTCTTATACTTCTGTTAATCAACCTTACTTGTGTCTTTTTGCTAGGCTTGCAAGTGTCTGTGGTTGGTCTGGAGAGGGCGCTGCATCAGTACACACTGGAGCCGACAGAAAAACCTTTCGATATGAAGACAGTACCACTTGCAACTCAACCCATCACCGAACAAAGAGCCCTGGCCGGTAGGAGCTTTGTGAACAATATAATCTTGTTATTAGTCAAATTGTAAATAACATTATATGTGTATAACCGAAAATTCTCCATTGACTATTAACCCTTTATTCCATATATACAGGTTTTATCCCATGTAGATCCAGATCAGCCTGTAAATCCATGCCATCTGATCAGAATCTACACTGTTCACGTTTGAGTCATTGGGTTTTTTCTGACCAAGAGGCAAACAGTTCAGGTCCTCATCAGATGTTGCCAGCTGACCGGAATGTGTTTATATTTATATGTGGAGTAAATGGTTAAATATATAAAAGTAAATCAGAAAGATTTATAATTTGTACAATGTAATGACTTTGGTACACAAGTTTTTTTTGTTTTTGTTTTTTTCACAATTTTATAAATTTACCATTTACTCCATGAATACACCTTTTATCAGATGTGTTACCAGTGTTGATCCAGTTTGGCCTGGATTTTCATCAATTGCTTATAGGATAAAAGCTGTGTCCATGCAGTAAATGGTTAAACTTTCTATCTGTTGAATACAGGTAAAGAGGTAGGAGATGTGCCAGGTTCAAAGCCCTCAGAAAAAGTGGCATCTTCCAGACAAGATGTGTATGCTGGTAAGTATAACTAGTGGAAAATACTTTCTCAACTCTAAAAAGTGGAACTTTTTCATATCAAGCTGTTGTGTTCAATGTTAAAAGAGGTGTTTTCAGTTATCTAAATAATATGTAAGACAGAATCAGACTGTGTTTGTGCAATATTGTTTGTGTCAAGAACTGCGTCCCTACCTCAAAACTTGAAATCATACTTGAAGTTTAATGGCAATCTTTTTGGAAAAAACATATTTTTAGGCTGATAACCAGACCTCAGGAAAACTGAAAAGTTTGTCACACTGTGTTGACCTGCCACTGTTGACTGTACTTTTCCAGTTTGATGACTGGTTGTGTCTCACAAGTATTCCTTAAATAATTAATTAATGTTGTAGATTATGACATATGTCAGCATTTGTTCAGGAAATATACATCAGGAAAATTTGAAAGAAACAAGTTAAATTTCACTCGATCTTTGATTTACTTCATGCTTTAGAGCAACTGGCTGCTGTGCCAGAGTTTGCCAACCTAGGACCTCTGTTCAAGTCGTCCACTTTACCGGTTGAACTCACCGAGTCGGAAACAGAATATGTGGTGAGATGTATCAAACACACCTACTCCCACTACATTGTGTTCCAGGTAATTATAACAAATTATATACAGTGAAACCCCGTTATTAAGAACGCTATTGGGACTGAGAAATAGTGGTCTCAATAGTGAGGTGGTCTTAATATAGGGGTAGAAAATAGTGCAGAACTGTACAATGGGGACACTGAAATAGTGGTCTTATTAGCGAGGTGGTCTTAATTTCGGGGTGTCTTAATGACGGGTTTTACTGTATAATTAATCAGTACTTTTAAGAGTAAAAAAATTGGTAACCAATGTCCTATGTTGATGATTACATTTATCAATGTTATTCTGCATACCCATTTTTTATGCCCCCGCCATGAAATGGCGACGGGCATTAAGAGTTGCTCCTGTCCGTCCGTCCGTCCGTCTGTCCGAGCGCACCGCAAGGCATCTGTTGGGTACCATAATACCCAACAAATGCCCATCTGTGAGAACTTTCCATTCATTCCGTTAGTCTCTTATTGGGTAGTTTTTCGCTTGTTGGGTAGTTTTAAACAAAAGAAATACCCAACAAATGCCCATCTGTGGGAACGTCCGTCCGTCCGTCCGAAATTCTCGTGAACGCAACTCCTCCTAAACTACTGGTGGGAATTTCATGAAACTTTACCACAATGCTTGGCTTGATATGTAGTTGTGCATGAAGGTGGGGTTTCGCTCTTACGTGTTCCGTTCAGAAGTTATGGCCCTTTGATACTTCCATTTACATTAGTTTTAACAGGAATATATCTTGTGAACGCAACTCCTCCTAAACTACTGGTGGGAATTTAATGAAACTTTACCACAATGCTTGGCTTGATATGTAGTTGTGCATGAAAGTGGGGTTTCGCTCTTACATGTTCCGTTCAGAAGTTATGGCCCTTTGATACTTCCATTTACATTAGTTTTAATAGGAATATATCTTGTGAACGCAACTTCTCCTTAACTACTGGTGGGAATTAAATAAAACTTTACCACAATGCTTGGCTTGATATGTAGTTGTGCATGAAGGTGGGGTTTCGCTCTTACATGTTCTGTTCAGAAGTTATGGCCCTTTGATACTTCCATTTACATTAGTTTTAAAAGGAATATATCTCGTGAACGCAACTCCTCCTAAACTACTGGTGGGAATTTAATAAAACTTTACCACAATGCTTGGCCTGATATGTTGTTGTGCATAAAGGCGGGGTTTTGCTCTTACATGTTCTGTTCAAAAGTTATGGCCCTTTGATAATTTCATTTACATTAGTTTTATTCTTATATTTTGTGTTAAGCAAAATATGCATTTTGCCCATAACTTTAAAACTACTTGAGATATTGCCTTGAAACTTGAAATATATTTTCACCATCAAAATCTACATCATAACCAACAAGATCCATAACCCTGCTTCCAATATTTTTCAAATTATGCCCCTTTTTCACTTACATTTTGTGTTAAGCAAAATATACACTTGGCCCTTAACTTTCTTATGAAAGGAGGGATTTCAAAATAACTTGGCACAAATGTTCATCATGACAAGGTGGTGTGTCGCATACAACACCCATGCCTGTAGGTCCAAGGTCAATGTCACTGTTACTAAAAATAGAAATTTCTTGCAAAATTGTGTCGGCTCTGTAACTTTGTTATTTGTCATTGGATTTTTAAATAACTTGGTTTAATCGATCACCATATTAAGACTGTGTGTCACATACATTCCCAAGCCTGTAGGTCCAAGGTCAAGGTCACTGTTCCTAAAAATAGAATTTTCTTCTCCAGGCTGTAACTTTGTTATGAATGGAGGGATTTCAAAATAACTTGGCACAAATGTTCACCATGACAAGGCAGTGTGTCCGCACAATACCCATGCCTGTAGATCCAAGGTCAAGGTCACTGTTACTAAAAATAGAATTTTCTTGTAATAGGAATATAATTATCTCGTGAACACAACTTGTTCTACACTACTGCTGGGAGCTTTATGAAAAACCTATAGCGGGGGCATCCGTGTCCTTTGGACACATTTCTAGTTTTTACCTGAGACCATCCTTAATTGATTCCCAAGTATACATAGAAATTCGCTCACTTTCCAATAGATTACTAAAACTGTTACATTTCCTTGAGACAAAATACCTGACAGGGCTTTTTTTCACCGCTAGGGGAAGGTACCCATGCCCGATAATTTTGGGGAAAATAGCGATTTTTTTCTCTGAATGGAAATGAAAAAACCTAATGAAAAGTTACTTTTGGGGGAAAACTGCATGATTTTAAAGAAATTTTCTGAGGGGAAGGCGCCCATAAAAGGCCCCTTCTCAAGAAGGAAAAAAGTCTGGTCGTGAATATTTGGTCATATCACTGGTGTGCACATACATCTCCTAATGTTTTGAAATTTGACATTACAGCAATTGTCTCGTAACTTAAAAGCTTTTTATAATTCTTGTCATTGATATTTTTTATCATTTAATATTATTATCAAACTTTGTGACTTAGTGAAAACTCTGAAATAGTCTCAATAACAAAATAATTTTTTTTACTTGCAGAACAAAATTGTGCTACACAAAAATCTTATTCTTAAGTTTTGTCTTTACAGTTTGATTGCACAAACACATTGAATGACCAGTTGTTGACAAAGGTAACTGTTAGCATGGAACCGTCGGATGGGTTCGAGGTGCTGAAGTGTATACCATGCCCAAATCTGCCGTATGATACCCCGGGAACCACGTACACCCTGGTCAGGCTACCAGAGGATCCAACTACTGGTTAGTAATTTAATTTAGAATAGAATTTATGGTATTAATCTGATCTAATTTTGATAAGAAAAAGGTATCTATATTTTTAATATTGTCATTTAATGTGTTTGGAAAGAGCCTGCTTGCGGTGGGCTTGACTTTGTTGTCATTGAGACAATGTTGATTCGATTTATATGCATGCATCAATTGTTTGAATTTGTCTGGGCTATAAATGCGACGTGCAGTCAGCATGGAATGAAAATTAACCTCTTTAAGACAGAGTGTCATGTGCAAACCCAAGGTTCCTATCTCAAAGATTAAGGTCTCAGTTGCAGGTCAAATGTCATTTCTGATCATGTGCTGCCTATTTCTTTAAAATGCTTTGAGCAATCTTGTTGATATTTGATACGAATGTTAAAGGCCTGTCTTAAATATCAAGGTCACAGTTAGGGGTATGTCATTTTTGAGCTGCTCCGGCCCACAACTTTGATAGGAATTGAGCAGTCTTGTTCAGTGAGACAGACTGTCACACACAAACCCTAGGGTCCTATCTCAAAGGTTAAGGTCTTAGTTTCAGTTGAAAGGTAATGTTAAGTCTACTTTTACATAACAGCTGTTGTCTGACTTTTGTTGGTATGTCCAATGGGTATCAATGAATTTGTAACCTACTTACAGTGACAGGAACTTTTAACTGTACCTTGAAGTTTGTGGTGAAGGACTGCGACCCAAATACAGGAGAGGCAGATGAAGAGGGGTATGATGATGAATATGTGGTAAGTAATTGAAGAAGCTAATCCTGGCCCAGTCATGAAAGAAAGTTGGATTTAACCCTTTACTCCATATATATGAATTTCATATCATAAATTTTGCAAGTAGTATAGATCCTGATAAGATGGCATGGGTGATCTGGATTTACACTGTTTGCCCATGGATCAGCCATATTCCATTGAGTAAAATGTTAAGCTCAAATAAAAGTAGTGATTATACATTTGTTACTTGTGAAATACATTTATATTTTAAAGAATAAGTGTCACTTTTTTGTTTCAAATTTAGTTAAGAGTATTTGTTTGTAATATATTCCATTTTATAAAAATTACAGAGAAGATCAGTATTCTGAATTTATTTTTGGTGTTAATATCAGCAACACTACAAAAGTGATAAATAATAAAAGTAAATCCCAGACATTCGGCTTCTTCTACCATGTTCTTAACCAAAGCTTAATAAACAAAAATGAAAGACCAGTCTCAGACCAAGCATCTTATTAGCTGAAATGGAGACAAGTCTTCATTCTCAGTTTTTAGCTCGACTATTCGAAGAATATGTCGAGCTATTGTACTCACTTGGGCATCGGCGTCCCGCTTTGGTTAAAGTTTACGTGCAACCTACCTATATCTTAAAAACTACTAAAGCTACAGCTTTTAAACTTGGCACACTTGTTCGTCATCATGTCCCGAGTGTGTATGCCAAGAACCATAACTCTAACTTTCATTTTGATCAAATTATGGCCCTTTTTTGACTTAGAATTTCAGGTTAAAGTTTGCGTGCAAGCTACTGTACAAACTCATAACTTCAATACTACTTATACTACAGCTTTAAAACTTGGCACACTTGTTCATTATCATGTCCCGAGTGTGTATACCAAGAACCATAACTCTGACTTTCATTTTGTTCAAATTATGGCCCTTTTTCGACTTAGAATTTCCGGTTAAAGTTTGCGTGCAAGCTACTATACAAACTAATAACTTCAATACTACTTATACTACAGCTTTGAAACTTTCAACACTTGTTCATCATCATATCCCAAGTGTGTATGCCAAGAACCATAACTCTAACTTTCATTTTTATCAAATTATGCCCCTTTTTCGACTTAGAATTTCAGGTTAAAGTTTGCATGCAAGCTACTGTACAAACCCATAACTTCCATACTACTTATACTACAGCTTTGAAACTTTCAACACTTGTTCATCATCATATTTCAAGTTTGTATGCCAAGAACCATAACTCTAACTTCCATTTTGTTCAAATTATGGCCCTTTTTCGACTTAGAATTTCAGGTTAAAGTTTGCCTGCAAGCTAGTTACTTTCATACTTCTTGTACTATAGCTTTGAAACTTAAGACACTTGTTTACCATCATGACCCTGACTATTTATACCAAGAACCATAACTCTTTCTTTCACTTTTAATCAAATTATGGCCCTTTTTCAACTTAGAATTTCAGGTTAAAGTTTGCGTGCAAGCTAGTTACTTTCATACTTTTTGTACTATAGCTTTGAGACTTAAGACACTTGTTTACCATTATGACCCTGACTATGTATGCCAAGAACCATAACTCTTTCTTTTATTTTTAATCAAATTATGGCCCTTTTTCGACTTAGAATTTCAGGTTACAGTTTGCATGCAAGCTACTGTACAAACCCATAACTTCCATACTACTTATACTACAGCTTTGAAACTTTCAACACTTGTTCATCATCATATTTCAAGTTTGTATGCCAAGAACCATAACTCTAACTTCCATTTTGTTCAAATTATGGCCCTTTTTTGACTTAGAATTTCAGGTTAAAGTTTGCGTGCAAGCTAGTTTCTTTCATATTTCTTGT
This sequence comes from Corbicula japonica, assembly GCA_038501625.1. Classification (NCBI taxonomy): domain Eukaryota; kingdom Metazoa; phylum Mollusca; class Bivalvia; order Venerida; family Cyrenidae; genus Corbicula; species Corbicula japonica. The sequence continues at coordinate 2,587,807 of JAZAYU010000020.1, read as the reverse complement.
ACTATCGAGCTTTGAAACTTAAGACACTTGTTTACCATCATGACCCTGACTATTTATACCAAGAACCATAACTCTTTCTTTCATTTTAATCAAATTAAGGCCCTTTTTCAACTTGGAATTTCAGGTTAAAGTTTGCGTGAAAGCTAGTTACTTTCATACTTCTTGTACTTTAGCTTTGAGACTTAAGACACTTGTTTACCATCATGACCCTGACTATGTATGCCAAGAACCATAACTCTTTCTTTCACTTTTAATCAAATTATGGCTCTTTTTTGACTTGGAATTTCAGGTTAAAGTTTGCATGCAAGCTAGTTACTTTCATACTTCTTGTACTATAACTTTGAAACTTATTCACCATCATGACCCTGACTATGTATGCCAAGAACCATAACTCTTTGATTTTTTTTCAAATTACTGCCCTTTTTAGACTTAAAAATAAAGATTTAAAACTTTGTATACCTTTATTTTATCTTACATCGGGTTTATTTTCAAAGGCCCATAACTCATCCTTGCTTTTTTATATTTGATTTTTGCCCCTTTTCATTTGAAATTAGAATTAAGACTTATAAATAATTGTTAAAGTTTCAGTGTTAGTGTTTTTCATATGTAATGCTATATAAAAGGTTTAAAACAGATGTCCTTAACATACTTTGGTTGAAAGTGTTGAGTAATTGTGGGGTGGGTGGGTGCAAAGACTATACTATACTATGCTATGCTATGCTATGCTATGCTATGCTATGCTATACTATACTATACTATACTATATACTATACTATATACTATACTTTATACTATACTATACTATATACTTTACTATACTATACTTTACTATACTATACTATACTATACTATATACTATACTATATACTATATTATACTATACTATATACTATACTATACTATACTATATACTATACTATACTATATACCGTATAGCGGGTTATTTCTGCGGTCATAAATTTCTGCGTTTTGCCCTCAAAAATGGATGCAAAAATTTCTGCGTTTTTTATTTCTGCATTTTCGGTTCCCATGAAGGATAAATTTCTGCGGTTCATATTGGGTAAGGTGACGTAAGAATAACACGACTATGACATACGCATACTATTTGTTTTTCACAGATATTTTATTCATATGTAATACCTGCTACTCAATTTATTTTATCAAAAAAAACAACAACAAAGATATTAATCATCGATGAATAACAACTCTCAAACAACTATTTAATTGAATAGAATGTTTGAGAAATGTTTGAGCAAATGTCGCGTTTATAGTGTGCCTATATGATAACAATGTGCGGTAATTGATCGTAATTATTTTACCCTGTCTGTATTATAAAAACGGATTATCTCGGACATGGCCACTCCGACGATTTTCGCTTGAAAATGAGATAATATTTTGCGATTTAAATTTCTGCTGGTTTTTTATTTCTGCTGGATATATTTCTGCGATTTCATCCAAAGACCAAGAAACGCAGAAATTTGACACCCGCAGAAATTACCCGCTATACGGTACTATACTATACTATACTCTACTATACTATATACTATATACTATACTATACTATATACTATACTTTACTATATACTATACTATACTATGCTATGCTATACTATACTATGCTATACCATACCATACTATACTATACTATACTATACTATACTATACTATACTATACTATACTATACTATACCATACCATACCATACCATACCATACCATACCACTGTACTGTACTGTACCCCCACCACCCACCACCACCTCCACATACCATCACCACCAACAACAACAACTAACACCACCACCACCACCAGCAACAACACTACCACCACCACCAACAACACCAACAATGCCAACACCACCACCACCAACAACAACAACAACAACACCAACAACAGCAACAACACCACAACAACAGCAACCAGCATACCATACTGTACTTCACCACGCCACACAACTATAGGTGGGCAAAGATAGTGGGTTGATGGGTGTGGGATCAGGGGTTTATGGGCTGGGTTGTGTTAACCCTAAAAAAAACTTGGATTAAGAAACTTTTGTTCATGTGTGTTTGTTGGGGGTGTCATAAACTCCTGAATCACTCCCCAGTTTAAATGAAGCCCAGTTACAATGTGCTTAATAATTCTGACTTTTCGAATAGTCGAGCGTGCAGTCGTTTCCGACTGGCTCTTGTTTTTATTTTGGGGTCCTGTTTCAAACCCATTTACATTTTTTTTCTGATGAAATATATTTCATTGCAACCCAGTAACCTCATCTCCATTTGTTTCCAGTTGGAAGACGTAGATGTGGCTGTCGGAGATCACGTGCAGAAGGTGATGAAACCCAACTTTGGTGCATCCTGGGAGGAAGTAGGTCCTGAAAATGAAATGGAGGACACATTTGCTTTGTCAACCATGAAGACCCTTGATGGTATACCTATTTTTAAGAATTTAATTTAAATGATTTTGTAATTGTGTTATTGAAAGGATGACCAGCTTGTAAAGAATATTTAATCACTTCTTGACCCATAATCACATGACTTTGCAACCCATAAAAAATCTCTTCTTAGTGCATTTTACAACCAATCAGATTGCCTAGCATTGAGACTTGTTTTCATGTAAGTTTTGCTACGTTAAGAATTGGGTCCAAGATAATAAAACTAAGACTGGAGACCAGTCTCAAATGTTAAGCTTAAGGCCAGGGCCCATTATCATAAAACTTAGACTGGAGACTTGTTTCAAATCTTCAGCATCTGATGGGATGAGATGAAGACAAGTCTCAAATTCAGCCAGTCAGATGCTTGATATTTAAGACTGGTCTTCAATCTCAGTTTTAAGATCTTGTGCCCTGTTCAGGCACTTCACTGTTAGCTATTGCTAGAAAATAACCTGCCAAACAACATGGATAACACCCTTACTCCAATGCTATGGTTAATACCCCATGAGTGAAAAGTGTAGATACAGATCAGCCTGCGTATCCGTATTCCTGTTTGTCTTTTATATTATTTAAGCCAAGAAGCGAACATTTGGGCTGATCTAGATCTACACTCTTCATAGAAGATATATAAGGGATGCCATGAAGTAAGAAGTTAAGCAATTGCCAGTATTAAACTTAAAACTTACTACACAAATTGTGATTGTAAAGATTTAATTTATATACCCTTCTTCATTTTCAGATGCAGTCAAAAATATTATTCAGTACCTTGGAATGCAACCTTGCGAGAGGTCCGATAAAGTACCTGAAGGGAAGAGCTCGCACACACTGTTCCTTGCTGGAGTATTTAGGGGCGGCCATGATGCCCTGGTGCGCGCTAAACTTGCCATGGCTGATTCGGGTGTCACCATGCAGCTGACAGTGCGATCCACAGATCCTAGCGTGTCAGAAATTTTGGTGTCTGCTATAGGTTAGACGAGTCAACAAAGGACTTTATAAAAAAAAAATAGAAACATTTATGAAAAATTCCTAAGTTATATTTCTTTATTACTATTATTTGATGATTGCTTATGTAATATTTTAAATGTGTGGGCTTAATGAATCACCAACTATCATGTTATATTGTCTGATCATCAGATGTTAAAAATCTAGGTGGGGAATCATGGGATAACATGTAATTACTAAACAAAACTAACATAATCTTTAAACAAAAATAAATTTAAGAAAAACAAAATATATATTTAATTGTGGTTTATTACATATACCACTGGCAAATATTATTTTACTTTAATATATGTTTCTTTTACAACTTCTTTTATTATTGTGAAAATAATAGCACTTTAGGAACTTTAAACTTTGGAGGTAATCTGTTAATCTAATAAATAATTTGACTGCTTTCTGTCATGGTTCCGCACAATGTGTAATTAAGTAATTGCATAAAACAAAATCTTAAAACATTGCTAAATAAAGTAATAATAAATATGAATTTAGTAGCTATTCCATTTTAAGATGTTTTCTTGTACCATGAAATTCATTGTTAATGAACATTGTTAATGAGTGTAAACGGAACTCGATTTGGGGTTATATAAATCAATGTTGAAGAATTTCTTTTGTTTATGGTAAGGTTCGGTCGAGTATGAATACCGAAACCTGTTGAGGCAAACATGACCAACGTTATCTTAAATTAAAATAGCTAGAATTGAACTGAAGAAAATAGCTTGTAAAAGAAAAAAATAATTTAAAAAGTAATAAAATTTGTTTATGCTGTCGAAAAATAAATCAGATAAAGTTTAGTGTAAACAAATATTCTTTTACAAATATGAGGAATTATTTATGATTAAAACTAGAAAAAAGGTTTGTTCTGTTGCTGTTTATGTGTAAGTGTGGTCTTTTGGACACAAATGTAGACAGAAAATGCACATGGGTGCTTGATGCCAAATCTGATTTGAATGATTCCGCGGAGTTTATGATTCAAATGTACTACATTTGTTGTTGGCAATGCCTCTAAATAGTAGTGTAATTAGAAAATGGAATGTCAGATTCATGGCAAATGCATGTTATCACAGGTGTGAAGTGCAAAATAGACATGATTAGACAAAAATGTCGGAGTAAGGTCAATAACGTGTAGATATAATGGGCAATGAAGGTCATTTGTGGGAAGTTCTTGGTCATTAAGAAATATCGGAGAAGTGGATTGGGTACACCACCCCCACCCCAAAGACAAAATAAAAAAAATTCAACATTTCAATTGAAACTAAAACAAGAGTGCCAAAGTTCCACAAAATATGCCCGTCAACAATTTTTGTAAATGGTTGGAAAGTTGGACAAAGGTGTGTACATGTATTAAGTTTAAGGAATCCTTACTTCCCAAAGGAATTTGATAACCAACGAATTTGATCCAAAAGAATTATGGCGTTTTTGGAGAGGTGTCGATTACATCACAGGAATCATGTACTACTATAATGGAATTGATAACCAGCCACATTAATAGTAAGTTACTTGGCATTTAAATCATGGGAGCCCTTATTACCATAATGAACTATCAAAACAAGCCAATATATTATTTGAGAGAGCAAACAAGGTGAATTTGCCATTTTTTGTATAGAGAGCCCTAACTATAAAATGGCTGAAGCTATTTAGCTCATGGAACTTGGCCAACATATGCCAATTAACATTTTCCTGAACTTTCATGAAGATTGGACAACAACTGTTTTAGAGAGAAGACAAGGGGTATTTGCCATTTTTGTATAAATAAAGGGCCATTACTCAAAGTGACTGAAACCTTTTAGCTCGTTTATTAACTTGGCTGAGAAATTATGCCCATAAAAATTTCCCCCAAGTTTCATGAAGATGGAACTTCAACTGTTCAATAAAGAGAGTGGACAAACAAATATGCCATTTTTTTGTATAAAGGGCCATAACTTTGAAGTGGCTGAAACGATTTAGCTGGTTATTGAACTTGGCCCAGATAGTTTGCCAATAAACATTTCCCCAAGTTTCATGAAGATCAAACAACAGCTGTTTGAGTGAGAGAAGTGACATCGTTATGTATGCACCCTTCCTGTTTGCATAACGGTGTTCCCATTAGAACCCAATTGGTTCAGTGAAGAATAAATACAAGATAAGTTGATGATTATGGCAAATATACTTTATTTTATTGCACAATTAATACATTTATTATTGGTGCATTTCATACTTGTTCACAAATGCAGCTATATGTATAACAAAATGAGAACTAGAGATGATGAGAGATGGTATATCTGCCCAATAAGTGACTTAAAAATAAGGCAGATTTTTATTTCTAAATAATGCAGACTCTTTTCATTTTAACCCTTAACTTCATTTGATATATGGTAATTACAATTTAATTCCATTTTGATTCATTATTTCAGAACAAGAAGCAAACAGAGTAGATCCTGAGCAGATGGCACAGGTGTGCTGGCTGTTCTGAATCTACACTTACTGCACTCACAAGAAAATCCATATATGTGGAGTTAAGGGTTAAAAGATTTGTTGCTACAAGAAGACCATAGTCAAAGATCCACGACAGTCCGATGAACTTACATTAAAGGAGTTACGTTTTGTTAAGTGAAAAAATGTAACATGTTTTTAGCAATCATGTGATGAGTTTGGTTTACAATACATAATCATTCCAGATAAAATCACTTTCAATTTGCTTGGGTGAAAAAAATCCCTTTCAGACAACTTTACATAAAAAACATTATGTTGATTCTGTGAGAAATTTAAAGTTTCTGCTGACCCTATCCATACTTTTACCTGTACTGGTAAAATCATGAAACAAATATTGTCCACCTAAGTTTAATTCAGGAAAAATGATTTTGTAATTTTCAGACTGGTTATGGATAACACCACAAATGTTAACTATGTACTCCATATAAAAGTTTTATAATATCCGTGCTGTCAGAAATATAATACATCTAATAGTGTACCATGCAGATTCTGATCAGATGGCATGGATGTGCCAGTTTATCTTGATTTACACTGTTCACACATGCCATAAAAGGGTATATGTGAAAGAAAGAGTTAATCATTCCCTGTACAGTAGCTGAATTTAATGTTGCTCTTCCTGATAATGGGTCTCTTCTCCAAATTTCTATGTTCAATGTTATAATTCATCAATTAGGTGCTTTGTAAATTCCCATTGTAATGTTCTCTTCTTTCTTTATTAAAACACTCCTGAAAAAAGAAGCATATTTTTACATATCATACATGCTTAGTCCAGTATTCATCTCGTTTATGACTACGGGGGCGGTTCCAGAGGGGGTTCAGTAGAGTTGCTCAAAGCCCCGCTTTGGGCAGCAATATTTAATTTACATGGAGGTTTTGACTAGAAATTTTGAAAATTACAAAGCAACTACTCTAAGACTGCACTTAACAACCCCCATTTCTGGAAATCTTGCATCCGACACTATTAGTGTAGATCCAGATCTTCCTTTGCATCACCATGAAGAACCAAAGTCTTGAGGTCAACTTGCCATGAAGAACCATGGTCTTGAGGTCAACTTGCCATGAAGAACCATGGTCTTGAGGTCAACTTGCCATGAAGAACCAAAGTCTTGAGGTCAACACAAGCGCTGGACCACTGACCTGGAGACTTGATTGGAATTCCATTAGATTATTCTGTATATCATTCAGTCCACTAGTGGCATAATTAATGTTTTCAACCCAGGAATTAACTTGTTTCACAATTGATGTGCAGTAAATTATAACTTCAACCCCTTACTCATAAGCATTTTAATGCATATAAAACCAGTGTAGATCAAGATCAGCTGACACATTTGTGCTGTCTGATCTGGATCTGCATTGGTGGTCTCTTGTTCAGAAAAAATCTAGTAACTCAAAAAAGTAAACAGTGTAGATTCTGATCAGATGGCATAGATGTGCCTGCTGATTTTGATCTACACTGTTCACTTATGTCATAAAGGCAAATATATGGAGTAAAGGGATAAAGCTAAATAATCTGTGTGTCAGTAACATCTGATCATAGTCTAAATTTCTTATTATTCCAGACAACAGACTGTTAATAGACCTGCTGGAATTGACAGAAAGCTCAAATCCATTACATTATTACAAGACGTAAACAGTTTAAAAATGTAATAACAGTAAAAAAGACTTGAAAGGATTAGTTTTCATGCACTGGCTAATGCTCATATTTTAACCCTTTCCACCATAGATACACCTTTATTGCGCCGGCGAACAGTTTAGATCCAGATCAGGATCTGCACAGTTCGCTTTTTGATTCATTAAGTAATTTCTGACCAAAATGCTACCAGTGCAGTTCCTGATCAGACGGCACTTATGTGCCAGCTGATCTGGATCTACACTGGTCGAACATGCGTAAAAATGCATATTTATGGAGGAAAGGGTTAACTCTGTTTACTTACCCGCCTTCGCCTTCTATACATATAACAGGACTCGGAAGGTTTGGATACAATCTGGCAGCGCTTTCTGCAATGTTAGCTATGTGGCCTGCTGACTCTTTAGTTGCACATCCTTTAGCTGAATATATACAACACAAGGTCCAAAGTTATCTTAGACAATAAAATGCCACAATGTAACTTAACCAGTCTTTCTTAAGTGAAAAAGGCAATAACTTTGACAAAATAGAGTCAAGAGTTATGAAACTTGTCCTGATAATTGCTATTGTGAATCACTGACGTCAAATAACTTTGCAAAGTTTCAAAGCTCTATCTTGAATGTTTACTGATAAAAAATGATCTTAAACAAAAAACTTAATATAATGTTGATGCCCACCCGTCCAAGTCCAAAGAAAACCAAGTTAAACTAGAATGTGTCCTTGGACAATGCAACAAAATTTGTAATAACAAAGGGCCATAACTCTGGTTAAAATGGCCCCAGGTAAAATTCCTTTCTTTACAATCATTTACACATCCTGCTTGATCATCTGTGCAAGTTTTAAAAAAATCCGCCTTATAGTTTAGGAGGAGCTGATGCCACAAGATTTGGGGACGTACGGACGGATGGACGGATGTACCTACGGACAGACGGAAGAGTGCAACTCTATATGCCTCCCACTTTGTTTTCGCAACTTCATATATCTATTACGATCACAAGTTTGATGTCCCTTTTTACAGTTCTGCAATATTTTCCACTCCTTATTAGTGGGATTTTATGGTATTCTCTTTGGACATTAAATTGCAAATATGCAAGTACTTGAAAGAGTTACTGACTACATCAAAGTACAATGAATTTTACTTCCTGATATGCACAAGCCTATGTGATTTACCAACTGATCCACATTATTTGCAATAGATGGTGATTGTGAGTCTTAAATCTGGTTTGAAAAAGGTCAATATCAAGACTGGACTCCATTTCCACCAATCAGCTGCTTGGAAACTGAAGATTAGTCTACGTGTCGGTGGCAATTCAAAGACAGGTGCATCCTAACAAATGTTTATATTTCTTCTTCGCTCAAGTTAATGCTTAAACAAATGGAAACTGAATTTTTTCATTAGGTTATGGTGTTTACCTCCAAGACACAGGCCATGTTCATCTGTACATATCACACCGGCTACACCAGGTACTCTGAATCTGAAAAAAGGAGATAATTCTCAATGCTGCTGTAATTCGGTTTAATTATAGTCTGCCATTTTCTTGCCTTTAAAACAACAATTTGTGTTAAATGATAAGAGTCTTAAGACTGGCATTAAGAAAACTAAGATTTATGATCTCAATCATGAAACCAGAAAAGTGCTAATTTTGTTACCATATCTCAACCCCTAATCTTTTTGGCCCCTACTTATTTTCAGAGACATCTTAACTCCTTGTCATTTCAACCCCTTATTTGAAGACACTTCCACCCTTACCTGAATGGACACTTCAGTCAATACATTAAAATATGCGTTCAAATAAAACTTCAGCTCAAAAAGCTACATAAATTTGAAGTATCGCAAGACCAAATTTCTAGAGAAAATTCTTTAAACATTATGACATTGATTATGGCAAATAATGCTACTTTTGAAACTTTGGGCAATACCTCCTGGAATGAGGATAATGGAGGAAAACATAGAAGAGACAGACACGAAGAATAAAAGAAGTATGAAACGATATCCAAAAATCTTAATCCGAAAATACTGCAACTTTACACCAAATTTTGTAAATTACAACTTTACAAGTAAATACTGAAATCATCCTTCGAAAATTGGATATAATTTTTATTAAACTTATTATTCAAATGTAACTGATTCAAATTACGTGTCGTCGAGGTGTTTTTCTAAATTTCTTTCCATAATTGCAGATCTCGTGACTTTTCTCGCAGAAAGTAATTCTCATGAAAACACCGCTTGGGCCAAGTGTAAAACCCCGGAACCAGGTAACACAGACCTCACGCAACCATATACATGTACATGCTAAATTTCGTAATCTTGAGCGGATCTTAGCTCAGTTGTTAGTGCGGTTGAGTGCCTGAGTCCATGGAACGAAGACTCGATCCCACGCAACCTCTACTAGATACTCACAGTCTTTTAGATGGAACTTTAAACCGAGGCCCAGTACGTGTAGTATGTGGTGCTATACACCGGGCACTAAAAAGAACCATGGATGATTCTGGAATTGAAGAGTCTTCTGTATCTTCTGCACTATCCTCCAAAATCGACGATAAATATACCTAAAATTTAAAATTTCTTGCAAAAACTTGCATTATGTTTGGTATAAAGTTCAAGCTTTAATGATCATATTTTACAGGCAGTAAGAGCAATTGTTTTTTTAATTTTTATATTTTATAAGCACTTAATGTACGCCAAAACTTGCAATTTATTAACCGAAATATCTCAAAGATGCATATGATTATGTGACAATAAATTTGATATGTTGCTAAGCTGTGAAAAGGTGCTATAGTTACTCTCAATATTCGTTTAAATTCAATTTGTATTTGTAGGCCTATGTTAAATTAGTACCCATTGTTGCTGATCTTTATTATACAGTTATGAAAGTGACTGTTATCAACATGACATTTTCACAGCTTTTAACAACACATGTTTACGATTTGTTAAATATAGATAATATCCATTCTCCCTCTTGGTTCAACAAAATATATATCCTAATTAATAAACTCCAACCACTTAATAAACTTATAGTCAGAAATTCACAAAAGCTAGCTAAATCTCTATTGAAGGTGGCTCCACAAAACTTCAAAATTGTATGTTTAAAGAGGTGCAACATCTGTAGTTTATGATTTACAGCTTGGTCGCTTCTTCTAGAGCGTGTAACAATGTAAAAGATGAGCGTAATGAAAAAAAAACACAACTTTAGATGAGGCCTGTGGTATCGGTACCACAGTTTATACCGAAAATCGTTTTGCAATAACCTGGTTCAAACCAACTGTGTCAATTTGTTCTGCTTGTGACCGTTCCAAAGCGGCAATCCCTCGGTCTCTCGTTAATTGTTTGTTTTGTTAATTTTAAAATAAATCACTTCATAAACTAGGTTCCATTTTCCTCTCTACTTTTTGTCTGTCTGGGGAAGTTTTGACTATTAGATGAGTGATGGTATTTGTGCAGTGTTTTAAATTTCAATGTTTTACAGCTGATGTCTTTAAGGTTGGAATTTTTAAATTGTGCTATTTCTCCTTCGCAGAGTTGTCGTTCCTTACTAAGGCTCCAACGTTTACACGTGTAAACGGTAACGTTTCGATTTCGGGCCGTAAAGGTTTACAGAATCTCGGACCGTCAATACGAACGGTCACGTGATTGTAATGGCGGCAAAATAATTACTGAACATCGGCAGCGATACATTAAGAAAATATTAATTTTATTTACACCACTAAGTACACAATTGAACTTTAAAATGTAATTTACATTGTTGAGGTTTAAAAAAAAGACTCGCGCGCTTTGTTATGGGTTTCCGAGATTTCCAGGGATTTCAATAGCTTTTGAAAATCAGGGTTCATCTGATCCCTGTTGAAAATGTTCATGGGGTCATAATCAGATCGCCACTAGTCATATCTTGTGTTTAGTGAACTTTACTACTTATAAACTTGCTTTAACTTCATTTTAATTTACATTTAGTGGTTTAGTAATGGTTTTATTCATTTTTAAAATGGATTATACACAAAAGTTTTCTTCATGTTTCTTTATTCTTGCAAAAGTTGACCACTTTTAAAAATTCTCCTGCATCAAAATGACCCCAAGAATGAGGTGGAGTCAAAAGTGGAAAAAATCAAATTTGCTTTCACAAAATGCAAGAATCTACATCAGTTGAAATCCCTGGATGTCGTGATCATATCGGTGAGTGTAGCAAAATGACAGATTCGGAATTTCACAGGATTCCCCCAGAAGTGTAGCGATCCAATAAGATCGCGTTATAAGGGAGTTGCATTGTTATTTACAACTTACAAAGTTCAGTGAAACTTGTCACGTTGCTACCAGGTTTGTAGGATATAAACAACGTTAAATCGGCATCGTTTCGTTTTCATGGTCCGTGTAAACGTTTACAAAAAAATTTAAACGTCAGAGCCTTATTCCTTACACTCACTTTACACCTCTGCGAAAGGCTCAATGTCAAGATCTTTTAGCAAACTAAGAAAGTTCGTTTTATACATTGAAAGCTTGTGATATAACAACGGACAGAAATCTTCACTATTTTTCATTAAATCCGAAGAAACCCAAGTAATTTATATTGTAGTCGGTAAACTATTTTTTTAGTAAAAGTAGTTGAAAGTAGTCCCAGCCGATAACAGACTGAGGCGAATGTATATGAGCCGATAGTGTAAGAGAGTGCTATTTGGTTTGGAAGAAAAAAAGAAAACATATTTAACCTCCTGTTTTCATACAAAAAGCTAAAAGCAAGCCAGAAATAAATTATGTTATACCAATAACAGATTCGTCGGCAGTGTAAAAACAATTCAAATACGTTAACATACTAGAATTGCATACTGTTAACCTGATGACTGAATACCCTCCTTAACTTTCATGAATTCGTTTACCAAACGAGAGAGAGTTGTTTTTCATTAAAAAAGAACGTCTGGCTTAGGCTGAAAATGCGAATGAAAATCTTGACAGGGTTACCACAACTGACTAGTCAGTTCATATTCCTACCTTAAGATGATGTGTTTGGCATCATGCGTAACCAAATATGTTAAAATTGAGTCTACCCTTCACATATTATATCTGAATTGGTTCATTTAACAGAATTAAATGTGTCTTTTTTGCAGTGATGGAGAATTAAATAATAAGCTTCATTTCATTTAGTAGAAAACAACAAACATGCAATACCCAATCTGTTAACTGTTCACATGAAAATACTTCTTTGACCCTACTACTGATTTTATATTGACTTACAATTTTATTTTTTGGCGGTGAAAATTTTTCAGCTTAAATTTGAGCTTTTAAGGTAAAATATAACAAGAGTAAAATAAATTGCACAACCAGATCAAAAACTGAGCAAGAAAACAGACCACAACACATTATCAATCGTTTATAAAATGACATAAAAAATAAATATATGATATACATATTAAGTTACAGTGGATGTTACTCCTTGTGCACCAGGATGTTCCGTAGTTTTTTTGTGCTGGTTAAAACGGCCTCAGGTAAAAACGGCCTCGAGTTAAAACGGCCTCATTTTGGTTAAAAATGCCTCACTATTTGATCAAAATGGCCTCACATTTTTTGTTTGCTTAAAACAGCCTCACTTTTAGTCAAAACGGCGTCACTATTAGTTAAAACAGCCTCACTTTTTGGTCAAAATGGCCTCAATTTTGAAATAAATTTTAAATATTATTGTTATAATTTAGCGCAATTATACAGACGTTATATTTGGCGCCTTTTACGGCGACGTCACCAGATGTACTTCTTGTTTATGTGTACTACGAATCAGTTGTTACAAATACAGTCACCGAACCAGACGAGCTTTTATAGTATGTCATTCCGACAATTATATAAGTAAAATAACAAATAATTAAACATAATTAGGGATCTTTTATAACGCTTTAATACTCTAAATAAGTACATGTCAATTCTTTAAATTCATGGTTTGTTCTTTCTATCAAATTTTATTTATTCCGTTATTGGTCAAACTTAGTAAAAAATATTTGTTTTATTTTCATAAAAAATGAATGACCAAAATAAAAATAATGCATATTGTTCATTGGAAAAGACATACAGTATCTTAAATCTACCACCGCATAAGTAGTATTGATAGTTCGTATATTTTCACATCACTTATATAATTCGACTTTAATTAATTTAATTAGGAAACTACTTTGCGATTCGTTTTAGTCAATGATTTTAGTATTGTTATACATTTTATGCATATTTCATTTTATTTAAATAATAATGTTTGACTGCGACAGCATAAAGAGCAATGTTGTAAGGAAAATGGGAGAGAGGACATTGCATATGTGTTATGACACGGGGTATAAGCTACCGATTTTGTTAATTCTATTTAAAAGCTTTTCTTAATTTTAACCATCATCAATTTGTTTAAGAACTTAAAGTCACACTGTGTATACAATTTTGAAAACCACTCCGTTATTGTTAATTGCCAGTCTTTAACAGAATAATCTCACTCGCCAGTCAGTCCCAAAAATAATGGTGTCATGTTGGGTAGGTGTGAAAACTATGCACATTGGAGGAAAGATCATAATACCCAGTTTTACTTTATACTGAAAATAACTTAAATTCGATAATTCAATTCTAATATTTATTTGCATTAAACATAACACAATGCTTAGAGCATTACAAACAAAAGAACACTACAAGTAGAAATGATTGTCCAAGTTTGTCTATAATAAGCGGTGCAATGCCCGGTGTATACCTTAAATTCATTTTCAGTAATATAAACATGTTTTTCTATTGCTAAAATAAATTGAACCTTTTCGGTTTTATACTAACATCCTTCTGTATTGTATTTTAAAGCAAATGTAACACAATTTACTAAACGAGTCCTAAAAGTCTTTAGAAGAAACTAATGCAAATTTCTATAAATTTAATAGTTAATTCTTTTCTTTGGCATTTTTTTGGTCATCATTAAACTTTTGGTATAATAATTAAACGTTTAATTATTTTCCTGCTGTGTTTATTTGATTATCAGTGTACACCTTCTCCAGTATTCTGCTTGAAATGTTTTCTATATTAAGGGCCGTCTTAAGTCGTCATTGCACTGACACCAGTAAAATAAAAATATCAAAATCTCTGTAATGGCAAAATGCCCTTTAATGAAACTTTGCACACACAAATGTAATTAATGTGTCTTTATTTTTGAATTTATTAACGCACGTTCGAACAGTATAGAAAAATAGCTAGATCAAAAATGCCCGTTCTATTTACATAAATTAATAAAATCTAAACAACACACACAAAAACAACATTTAAAATGTGCACACGAGTAATATGATACTGGCTGCAATATGTTGTGTCCTTTCGACTTACATATTTCTCTCTTCACATCAATTCACTACAATATGTTTAAAAAATGTAATTCAAACAAGGGTCATCTGCTTAAAAAATAGCGAGGCCGATTTAAACCAATGTTTTCTTTCTGAAAGTGAGGCCGTTTTAACCAAAATGAGGCCGTTTTGACCTGAGGCCGTTTTGACTGTAATCCTTTTTTTCCCTCCCGTATTATACCGGAATCCGGGAGTTTCACCTGGCCCACCTCTTCCGGTCAAAACAAACTTCACGTGTAACTACATAAAAATGGTGAAATTAAGTAAGAGAATTTATGAAACATATATTATAAACCCCAAACGCACGCGAAACTTTTATTTTAAATAAATTCTTCCAAAACATACAGTTTCAGGTGATCTTACCGTCTGCTGCTAATTAGTTATTCTTATTCGCGACCCTTCTTTTTAACGTTTTTTATGACGTTCGTTTCAAATTAATGCGTATGCTCCATGTAGGTGTTAAATAAAAAAATATGATATTCATCATCACTGCAATTGTTCAATCTCAGGTAATAAACCAGTGATCTGTAACATAAGATGCAACTACAATTACACAGACCACAAAACAGGTCTAGGAAACGGCTGTTTTTACGGACTGTCTGTAAATTTACAGACTGTGGGTTTATTTATAGATAAATGTGTCTGTAAATTTATGGACAAGGGTTGATACAAAAGTTAACTCATTTTAGAAATTCACAAACCTAAAGCATTTTTGTTAATTCTGATAGCAAAGAGCATAGCATAGGACATAAACAAAAAGAATGAAAATTTGTTTACACTGCTATTTCTACTCCAACATGGTCATCAATGATCTAATAACATTCCACACAGTCATTTGAACATAATAATGATCTCTTAAAAAAAGTTATGTTGATTTCCAATAATAGATACTAATTTATATCAGGCGTGTAGGAGCAGGAGCCGCGACCGCGGCCCCAATATTTCGGCAAGTCGCGGCCCCAACGGCCTATGCTAAATAAAACAATCCCTAAAAGAATCTTTTGCGCCTATGCATAAGCAGTAAACTCAAACCAAAAGATCATCGTTTTTTACCGGAAATTCTCATCGGCTTAGCTAATACACAGTCAAGTCAACGTCAAGGAAACGGTGATTTATCGGGGGTTGCCTAAGGGTGTTAAAGCCACGGTTGAGCTAATCCCAGTTAAATGTATTTAAATAAGTAGCGCTAAACACAAACAAACAGCGCGAAACAATGTCGTATTCTAAGGCCATAATGGCCAAAGTAAAAGAAAGTGGTTAATTATGAGCGCTCCAAATTTTATATTTTTTTATTTGATATTGAATATTAAAATCATTTCCTAAGAAACTATTCAGTAAATATGTATTTGACATTATATTAATGATGCATCTTTTGTTATCCGGTCTTTGTACAATTATTACTTTTGCATATCCAGATCTATATATTATGATCTTATTGCTGATTGCAGCGTTTACTCGAAATCTGATGAAACGTTAGATATACATCAATGACTACATATAATTGTTATATAAAAAACGAACTTATTATATCGACATATTAGTTCTACATATGGTGACAAAATCATCTCTTCCGCGGCCCCAATGTTAAAATCGCTTCTACGCGCCTGTATATGTAGAATTTCATTCATTTTTATCCCAAAGTGGTGTAGAACCAAGATTTAAATGTTTGACAACTTTTGAAACCACCATTGTCCATAAATCTGACAATGTCCAAACTAGGCACTAGAGTGCTGTTGAGCCTATATAGCTCTTGTGACATTTTTAAATGAGAGCCAAGAAAGGACTCCTAAACAGGACTGTCAAATATCAAATAGTGAACATAAAGTATTTCAGACTGACACATGGGTCTACACTATCTGCCTATGGGATTACAGCCATATACCATGGCATAAATGGATAATGCTCATAAGTGCTCACAAACTTAAGTTACAATCTGTTTATCTTGATGAGATAATCATTGATTAGTTTAAAATTTCAATCTATGAATGAAATTCCTACCTATAATTAGAACTCAGCAGGGTTTATACAAACTCTAATGTCTACATATTAATGACGCACCTGCCGTTTCCAAGTCAAATTAATTCTACTTTGATGAAATCCTCAAAAGTCAAAATAAGTTTTTCTTGGAGCATTGTTAGTCAAGACCCTGTTTCAGAATCAATCAGAACTCTTCAAAGTTTCTTGTATGGTGAAATATATTTCTTCGGAGGATGAATATGTGTTGAAGACGCCTCAGGTAGCTTTCTTAGCGCAATGACATCATTGATGACATTGATACATACTTATTGTTTTGTAACGTTGAATCTAAATATGACATCTAACCAGCCTTGATGTGTTTCTTGTAACATCATACACAGCACAAGAGTTCCAACGCACACTTTTTGGTGCTGTGACCATTATTCAAAGCATTGAAATAGACACCTGATACAAAGGAAACTATGTTTCATACAACATTATGGTTTTTTTACATCATTTTTGCTTGTTTCAGAAAAGAAAAGTAAGAGACAGACCACCAGACTGAGAGCCAAGATAGAAAAGAAGGTAATGCTTTGTCCAAATTATGGTTTTTATGCCCTCACAAAGTGGGAGGCATTTTGAGTTGCACTTGTTGCACATACATCTGTCCGTCAATCCCCCAAATCTTGTGGCATCAACTCATTAATTGTCAGGCAGATTTCTTTCAAACTTGCACAGATGATCAGCAGGATCAAAAAGAAAGGATTTTTTTCCTGCGACCAGAGTTACAGCCCTTTATTATACCCCCACAAACGAAGTTTGAGGGGGTATATAAGAGTGAGCTTGTCAGTCGGTCGGATTATTTGTTTCCGGATGATAACTCTTGAAAGGCTTGACAGAATCAAATAATTTTTGGTACACAGGTATATCGTCATAAGATACAGGTCAAGTACGATTTTGGGGCTGGTGGGGTCAGTGTCAAGGTCACTGTTACTAAAAATAGAAAAATACTTTCCGGATGATAACTCCTGAAAAGTATCAACTATTTTAAAAAATTTTGGTACACAGGTGTAACATCACAAGATACAGGTCAAGTTTGAATTTGGGGCTGGTGGGGTCAATGTCAAGGTCAGTTTTTACTTAAAATAGAAAAATGGTTTCCAGATGATAACTCATGAAACACTTCACAGATTAAATCCTTTTTTGGTAAATAGATGTAACATCAGAAGATACAGGTCGAGTTCAACTTTGGGGCCTGTGGGGTCAATATCAAGGTCACTGTTACTTAAAATAGAAAAATAGTTTCTGGACGATAACTCATGAAATACTTCATAGATTTAATTATTTTTTGGGACACAGATGTAACATAACAAGATACAGGTTAGGTTTGACTTTGGGGCCTGTGGGTTCAAGGTCAAGGTCACTGTTATATATAACTTCAAAATTTCATTTCCACTCAGCTAAGCTTGGAATGAGATTCTTAAATGAAATTTGGTGTATTGGTGGTTTTGGTGAAGATGACTTTTGGGATTCAAAGTAAGGCCTGTGGGGTCAAGTTCACTGTTACTAAAATAGAAAAAAAGCTATATATGCTCAATAACTTTGGTTCTGAATGAGATATTGTGATGAAAATTGCTATATAGGTAGTGTCTGTGAAGACGAAACTTGGTATTGAAATTGGGCCTGATGGGGTCAAGGTCACTGTTCACTGTTACTAAAAATATAAAAAATGGTTTCTTGATGATTTCTCATGAAAAGTTTCACATATATAAACAATTTTTTGGCACACAGTTGTTTGATAAAAGTTAAGTAAAGGTCACTGTTACTAAGATATTCAAACCATTTATGCACAATAAATTTAGAAGGAATGAGATATTGTGATGAAATTTGCTGTATATGTGGTAACTTACTGTGAAGATGACACTTTGGATTGAAGGTGGGGCACATTATGCCATTGATTCAAAGCATTCCCAGTTCAAGTATCAAGCACACATGTGGGGGTATTTAATCACTTTCAGTGATAATTCTAGTTACAAATGTTGTTCAATTAGTGGCTGGGCAGCAGTATCCGAGGACACATTCTAGTTTTTTAATTTATTTATTTTAAAAGCTAATGTTAAACGGCAACATTCTTATTAAAATCAAGTTCTGGTTTGTGATAAAATCATATAAATGAACACTTAAAATTGAGTCCTGGTAGGAATTATCCAAGGAGATAATTCCAGTTTATCTGTAAGCATTATCACTACATCTATAGGCTTTCTGTTTTGTAGGCCAGATAATATGCTTTATTTTTAGCTCGACCTGAAGAATATGTCGAGCTATTGTACTCACTTGGGCGTCGCCGTCGCCGTCCCGCTTTGGTTAAAGTTTACGTGCAACCTACCTATATCTTAAAAACTACTATAGCTACAGCTTTTAAACTTGGCACACTTGTTCGTCATCATG
This sequence comes from Corbicula japonica, assembly GCA_038501625.1. Lineage (NCBI taxonomy): Eukaryota > Metazoa > Mollusca > Bivalvia > Venerida > Cyrenidae > Corbicula > Corbicula japonica. Next base: position 2,568,550 of record JAZAYU010000020.1, on the reverse strand, counting down.
TCCCGAGTGTGTATGCCAAGAACCATAACTCTAACTTTCATTTTGATCAAATTATGGCCCTTTTTGACTTAGAATTTCAGGTTAAAGTTTGCGTGCAAGCTACTGTACAAACTCATAACTTCAATACTACTTATACTACAGCTTTTAAACTTGGCACACTTGTTCATCATCATGTCCCGAGTGTGTATACCAAGAACCATAACTCTGACTTTCATTTTGATCAAATTATGGCACTTTTTTGACTTAGAATTTCAGGTTAAAGTTTGCGTGCAAGCTACTATACAAACTAATAACTTCAATACTACTTATACTACAGCTTTGAAACTTTCAACACTTGTTCATCATCATATCCCAAGTGTGTATGCCAAGAACCATAACTCTAACTTTCATTTTTATCAAATTATGCCCCTTTTTCGACTTAGAATTTCAGGTTAAAGTTTGCGTGCAAGCTACTGTGCAAACCCATAACTTCCCTACTACTTATACTACAGCTTTGAAACTTTCAACACTTGTTCATCATCATATTTCAAGATTGTATGCCAAGAACCATAACTCTTACTTCCATTTTGTTCAAATTATGGCCCTTTTTCGACTTAGAATTTCAGGTTAAAGTTTGCGTGCAAGCTAGTTACTTTCATACTTCTTGTACTATAGCTTTGAAACTTAAGACACTTGTTTACCATCATGACCCTGACTATTTATACCAAGAACCATAACTCTTTCTTTCATTTTTAATCAAATTATGGCCCTTTTTCAACTTAGAATTTCAGGTTAAAGTTTGCGTGCAAGCTAGTTACTTTCATACTTCTTGTACTACAGCTTTGAGACTTAAGACACTTGTTTAACATCATGACCCTGACTATGTATGCCAAGAACCATAACTCTTTCTTTCATTTTTAATCAAATTATGGCCCTTTTTCGACTTAGAATTTCAGGTTAAAGTTTGCGTGCAAGCTAGTTACTTTCATACTTCTTGTACTATAGCTTTGAAACTTATTCACCATCATGACCCTGACTATGTATGCCAAGAACCATAACTCTTTGATTTTTTTCAAATTACTGCCCTTTTTAGACTTAAAAATTAAGGTTTAAAACTTTGTATACCTTTATTTTATCTTACATCAGGTTTATTTTCAAAGGCCCATAACTCATCCTTGCTTTTTTATATTTGATTTTTGCCCCTTTTCACTTGAAATTAGAATTAAGACTTATAAATAATTGTTAAAGTTTCAATGTTAGTGTTTTTCATATGAAATGCTATATAAAAGGTTTAAAACAGATGTCCTTAACATACTTTGGTTGAAAGTGTTGAGTAATTGTGGGGTGGGTGGGTGGGTGCATAGACTATACTATACTATACCATACCATACCATACCATACCATACCAGAACACTGTACTGTACTGTACCCCCACCAACCACCACCACCTCCACATACCAACACCACCACCAACAACAACTACAACAACACCAACACAAACAACAACAACAACAACGCCAACACCACCACCACTAACAACAACAACAACAACACCACCAACAACACCATCACCACCACCAACAACACAACCACCACCAACAACAACACCACCATTAACAACACCAACACCACCACCAACAACAACTGCAGCACCACCATTTACAACAACAACACCACCAACAACAACACCAACACCACCACCAACAACAATATCAACACCACCACCAACAACAACACAAACACAAACAACAGCACCACCACCACCATCAACAACACCACCACTAACAACAACAACACCATCACCACCACCAACAACACCAAAAACAACAACACCACCACCAACAACAACACCAACACCACCAACAACAACACCACCACCACCAACAACAACATCATCACCACCACCACCACCAACAACAACAACAACAACACTACCAACAACAACAACAACACCACCAACAACATCAACACCAGCACCAACAACAACACCACCACCACCAGCAACACCCCCACCAACAACAACACCAACAACATCAACACCACCACCAACAACAACATCAACACCACCACCAACAACAGCAACAACAACAACACCAACAACCAACACCACCACCACCACCACCAGCAACAACACTACCACCACCACCACCAACAACACCAACAATACCAACACGAACAACACCACCACCAACAACAACACCAACAACAGCAACAACACCACCACCAACAACAGCAACACCACCACCACCAACAACAGCAACACCACCACCAACAACAGCAACCAGCATACCATACTGTACTTCACCACGCCACACCACTATAGGTGGGCAAAGATAGTGGGTTGATGGGTGTGGGATCAGGGGTTTATGGGCTGGGTTGTGTAAACCCTAAAAAAAATCTACAAGAATAAATTAAGTGTAATTTATTGATTTCCTAACTTGGATTAAGAAACTTTTGTTCATGTGTGTTTGTTGGGGGTGTCATAAACTCCCCAGTTTAAATGAAGCCCAGTTACAATGTGCTTAATAATTCTGACTTTTCGAATAGTCGAGCGTGCAGTCGTTTCCGACTGGCTCTTGTTAATTAATGAAAGGGACTGGGTTATGCCCTTCTTTTGGTAGCAAGACCTAATATGGTAATTTATTCATAATTTCAGGTCAGAGAACACAAGAGAAAACAGAAAAAGGAAACAAAAAAGAATCCTAATGCACATAGTAAGATTTAATTGGTTTACATGTAAATTAAGATATATATATTTTACTCCATGGATATCGCAGCCAGCATAGTTTTAGATTGCCTGCACATTTGTGCAGTCTGATCAGTATCTAAGTAAACATGTGGCTTTTAGATTCATTTCTGAAAAGGAAGCAAATAGTGTAGATTCTGATCAGACATCACATATGTTCATGCTAATGTAGATCTACACTGGTTGTCGATAAATAAAGAAGCATCAGTTAAAATTCTGATTGAAATTTTTCCTTAAGGGAAGGTTAATTATTAAATCTGAAACAAAACTCCAGTTTACCGACAGAATTTTTGATGATGCTCTCACTCTCTTTCAGAAAAAAGAAAAGATCCAGGGGTACCCAACAGTCTCCCATTCAAGGAACACATCCTGAAAGAGGCAGAGGATAGAAAAAGACAGGTGGGTAAAAAGGGCAGCAATCCTTAATGTTCCTTTTTCTACAAAATAAAAAGTGAAAGTTGATTTTAGAGGGAAGCATATGCATCAGTGAGTTCAAGAAATCAATTAGTGCAGTGATCCATAATGTATGTAACATTTCACAAACTAAAATCAAATCCAGCAGTTTGGGGTGGGGGTTGTGAAATATACAGAAGGGATAAAGAAAGACAGGGTGACATTATATACAAAATCTTGCAAATACCTTGATAAAAAATAATGAAATTCTGTAAAAATATCTAGGTTACAGTGTACATGCGACTGAATCAAATGTAGTATAATGGCATTGCTTATCAATGTCTCCTGGGGAAAGTGTGAAACAGGAAAAACTGGATTCATCCCCAAAGTTTATCCTGTTTTTCTTTATCCCTTTAGTTGAAGGGCTGCTATTAAAGTACAGTCTAACCTGTGCTAACCTGTTAACAAAGACAACCTGTGAATTATAGCAATACATTGGTACTTTTGTATGACTTTTCTCAAATATATTATATTTATTATAAAGAAAAAATATAACACTAAAACTGAATACCAGCCTCAAATCTCAAGTATCTGATTGGTTGAAAAGAAGACTTGTTTCCATTTCAACAATCAGATGCTTGAGATCTACTCTCCATTTCAACCTATCAGATTCCTGAGTTTTGAGACTGAATCTTATTAAGCATCTGAATGGTTAAAAATGTATTGGACATTAACCAATAAAACATGCTTGAGATTGGTGTCTAAGTTTAGCTTACAATCTTGGGTCCTTGTCTTTAATGTCTCTTTGCTTAATGTAGCTTGAGGAGGAAAGACAACAACAGAAAGAAAGACGGAAGAAGGACAGACAGAAGGTGTTGGACAAGAAAAGAAGTCTTGACGGCCTCGTGAAAGATGCACAGAAGAGAGCTAATGACTTTGAAAAGAAGGTACACTTTATAGGGTATTATATAGTTATTTGGTTTCTTGACAGGGAATGTGAGGATGTATTTCTGGTCTGGGTGTCATAAAACTCGAGCCGCAGGGGAGGGATAATATGACACCCAGACCAACAATATATTCTCACATACCCTTTCAAGGAACCAAATAATTGTTTTATTATACTGCAAAGACTTTTTCAAACAAAAATAATAAGAAAACATCGATTTTTCATTTATTTCGCTTATTTAATACCGAACGGCTTAATTCCTCTTTGAGAACCTCAATAATTACATGTCTGACGTCATTAATTTACCTGCATGATGTCACTTCAATAGAAATTGAATGGAATCGATTTAATATTTATTTACAAAATTTTAGAATAATATGATCGTTTTCAACGTTAAAAACATAACACAAATATTTTCTGTAACAATTTAAGTAATCCCTTAGCATACACTTTATAATTTATAAGATCGGCTTGAAAGTATGCATTTTTAACAGAAATTCAAAACAAAATGGCGGACGACAAGAAAAGGTCAGAGGCCAGAGAGGGAAATTATGGCACATGCGTTCATATCTATGGCCAATCCGTAAATACGGATATACATGAATGGCAAATTATTTAATCAAATTCAAGCAAATTTTTTTGCAGTATAATAAAACTCTTTACTCCATTTTATACATGTTTTTACGCATTTGTGACTGGTGTAGATCTAGAACAGTCTGCACATCAGTGCCATCCTACCTGGATCTGTACTGGTCACATCTTGGTCAGAAATAACCTGATGAATCTAAAAGCCAACAGTGTAGATCCTGATAAGATCCTGATATGTGCTGATCTCAGTCTACGCGAAAACTTTTTTCCCTTCACAGGACATTGCAACAGGTAACCACCAAAATTTTACCTGTCGCAACAACTTTTCGCCTGTCGCAATTTTATCAGCTGTATTTCGTGGTAACGACTAAAAAGATGTATTTAAATTACAGTTTTATTATAAGTATGTTTATGTACTATATCTAGCTTTAACTAGAGATATATTTACATATTATTTTTATTAATTTTAGATTTTCTAAATAATCACGATAGGAACCAAGTCCCTTGCTTAATGCCAATGTTGTTAATGTATGGATGTTGTAGACTGGTTTATGGCCATGTTTCTAAAAATGTGTGATGGATTTACTTACAATAAGTTTCATGTACCTACCACTTCTTATAGGCTGCCATAATTATATCACACCACACTTCAAATCGTATCAAAATCATCTAAAGATATCCTTTCATTAAATTGTTGCAATTAACACATAATCAAATTAATTCAAAACCCTTCAAAGATGGTTAAAAAATATCACTACCACCAAAGCAGAGTTTCAACATTTGATGTGCTTATTTTTTACATTTGTCATTTGATTCACCAAAAGTGCGTGATTGTAGACTCCTTGTGCCATCATTCAATGATCTGACATTTACACCGTATCACGTACATGTATCTACATTGAACAGAAACCTTAATCTATTTGCTTCCGTAATTCTTCAATGAAATCGTCGGCAGATCACAAAAGACTAAATAATTTTATTGGTTCTTCAAATGTAGACCGCCATTATTGTTTACTATGGCGAATTGAATTATGGGATACTTAGCAACCTTGACCCGAAAACTTTTTGAATCTTGCCGGAGTAGTCAAAAACAACGTACTGGGGTTTACATATAGTGACTCACAGATAAAAACACGCAGAACAATCATGATATTTCAGTTAAAAATAACACTGGAAATGAAAATGAATGTAATTTTTAAAAAAATGTAACGGTGCTGACTGTAATTTTGCATTGGACATTGTGTCCGACAATAACAGACGTTTTCATCGGTCAACCTGCAAAATTACCGGACATGACCGGCTGACTGACGGACATTTACATTGACTGTGATCTGGATCTACACTGTTTGCTCACTTAGAAAAACCAATCTTTGGAGTAAAGATTTATAAATATGGCTGTACCCTAAATTTGAGCAAAATCTCAAGATACAAGGTATTTTAGGAATATTTTTGATGTTTTAAGATTTACTTGTTAACCCTTTACTCCACTGATCCAACTTTTTTTTACATTACATGGTCCACCTTATCCTGATCAGCTGGAACATTAGTTTTTTAGTCGGAAAATACCTAAAGAATCTTAAAGCAACCTAGTAGATCCAGATAAAAAGGGACATGTTTGCAGTTTTTAAGCAAGCACTAATTATTTTGTTTTCACTATGATGCCCCCTTCAGCTGCTTGAACTGCTGATGTTAATTAAATGAATTCTATTTAAGGCTAGATGTTTATGTTTAATATTTTAACAAAACACATCATGCTTGATAATGACTGTTAAACTCATTCTGAAGACTGCGAATTCATTATAAATATTCTTGGGGTATTACTTTTTGTGGATTTTTTGGGCATATTAAGCCACAAAATTAAAATTACGGTGAATCAAAAGGATTGTATGCATGTAAAGACAAATTGTGAACTAAAGAACCTACAAACAATTTCTATCCTCAGAACAATCCTGCATTTACAGAATTTCTGTGAATTTCTTGTAATAACTTGTTATTGTTTTCTTTCAGCAAAGTCACAAGGACACTTCAGGGGATAGGAAAGGCAAAAAAGTTGAAACATCCTTGAAAACATTCTACAAGGAATTCAGAAAGGTTTGTCATTCGACTTGTATTTGACACCCATTAACCTATATAATCCATGAGATATAATTGAAATCCCATGGGCGACCAGAGTACATGCAGATCTGACTGCAAAGTCTGTGCAGTCTGATCAGGATCTACACTGTTCCCTTCTGAGTCTGAAAAAAACATAATGAATAAAAAAAGCACGGTGTAGATCCTGATCCATGCTGCCTGATCAGGATCTACTCTTTTGGCCCATGGATAACAGTCATATCCCATAGAGTTAAAAGTTATCAATACATGTATATCAATATGATGTTAGCAAAATGAGTTATTCTAGTTGGGAAATTGGGTAGGAAGCACAAAATCAATATTCATATCCAGGATTGTTTCACCCTAGCTAGCACAAAAATTTCTGTCTCTCGAAAATTGTTTTGAGAAGTGTCTGGTTCTTTCAGATTGCTTGGACTTAGTTAAGCCTGATAATGTTTTAAATGCAAGAAGCTGAAAGATTATTGATAAATTTATAACTCCATCCAAATAAGTCACTCCATATATACGAGTCCAGGATCTACACTGTTTGCTTCAGAAATAACCTAATCAATCCAAACATGAACGCTGCAAGTCCTGATCAGATAGTATGAATGTGCCGGCTGATCTGGATCTACTCTGTTCACTCACAGACAATAACAGTTTGCCAAGGAGTAAAAGCACTAAAAGCAACAAATAAAAAAAAAATTTATATGTAATAATATATATAATAAAATCAAATCATATAATTTTAATGTTTTATTACTTTGTTATTGTTATTGTTGATAATCATATGCAGGTGGTAGATGCAGCTGATGTTGTGTTAGAAGTTCTTGATGCACGAGATCCGCTAGGCTCACGGTGTCAACAAATGGAAGAAGCTATTATGAGCTCGGGAACCAACAAACGACTTGTCCTTATATTAAATAAAATAGGTATGTGATAAATACTATAATTCATAATTGCATCTTGAACACTATATGCTTCTGAAGATCTAAAGCATAGAGTACAGATCCTGTCAGATGCATGGGTGTGTCAGCTGATCTGGATCTACCTTGCTCTCACATGGAATAACAGCCCTATAACATGGTGTAAAGGGTTAAGTGAACTTGACATATTCTGACTTCCATGCTGTAACAGTAAGTTGCAATAAAAGCTTATGGTGCATTTTAGATCTGGTACCTAAAGAGAATGTAGAAGCATGGTTGAAATACCTGAAGAACCAGTACCCTGTCATCGCCTTTAAAGCTTCCACACAGGCTCAGAATGATCACCTGGTAAGTTGTACCATATTTAACGATTGAATCGATATTTGATGATTTTCATTTGGGTATGGAAAACAGTTGGGTTGTTTAAAGTGTGTGAAGCCCAAAGGCTGTTGGAACAGCAACGTTGACGACACACTGAATGACGGCACGCTTTTTCGTAGTTACTCGTGTCAAATAGGTGCGTGCTCGGCAACGACACATGTCAAAACATTGAGCAACGTCCAATAAATTATGAGCGGCTCTACTGTAGCCACGGCTTTCAAAATAATATCTCACACTGTTTACCAACAGAAATTATGATCCGTTTGATGAATAAGACTTTATGGTAGAGGACTAAGTTGAAGTGTAAATACACTGCGGACTCTTTATAACGCGGTATAGGGGGTCCATCTTCAGGACCGCGTTAATAAGTGAAATCGCGTTAAATTTTTCCCACGGAAAATACATGTCCCGATTTTCCCGCACAAACATAATCCTTGTACATGTATTATTGATTACAAAACTGATTATATTATTACACAAATACGGCAACATTTACGATCGTAATGTTAAATAAAAATTAAAACACTAACAAACGCAAACGTATTCCATAATTAATAAATTACATCCTAACTTTATCTCAAATATCACATCTTGGTATTATTGCAATATCAACTAGTTTCACCCAGCTAAAAGTCACGTCACTTGCACAGTACAATAAAGATCAAACGATTTGATAGCAGTTCTGAAAAAATCACACAGTCTTGTTATGAGCCAATTCCGTCTTTGATGTTGACTTGACGAAATAAACAGGGGAGTGGATCAAAGCACAATGTGAATAAATGAACTTCGTCGGTAATGTTTGCGTTAAAAAAATTGTGGCTGCTTTGAATTGTGCGAATCATGTTATAATTAAAAAACCGATAAAAAAATTATTTAGATAAGTACTTACAAAAAAAACAATGAATCACAACACAGGAATCGGCAAATGATAATTTGTAATGAACAACGAAATATGCAGATGGCGATTCATAAATTTTATTTATTTTAAGCAGTAGATCTGAAGAAGCAGAGATACCAGCCCGGTTAGCTCAGTAGGTAGAGCGTCCGCTTCCAGACTGGGAGGTCGTGGGTTCAATCCCTGGCCGGGTCATACCAAAGACTTTAAAAAAATGGTAGTAATGGCTTCCCTCCTTGGCGCTCAGGGTGTAAGGGTTAGCATTACGACCGATTCGGCGGGTGTCGGTATAGGAGGACCCGCAAGGAGATCCGAAGTCGGAGGTGCTGAGCCTGCAATATGGCGGTCTCCTATCCAAAAGCGCAGCACCGCATACACGCCGAAAAGGTGAACGCCAAAAAAAAAAAAAAAAAAAAAAAAAAAGAAGCAGAGATTTACTAGGCTACTGATTGCTAAGAGAACAGTTCTAGTGATTGCAACCTTCACGACTGTGCTTTTATATTACATCACCGATTTGTTTACATCGGGACTGAATAAAATTCTCGATGTTTGCATAAATTAAAGACCTCTTATAGTCAAATTCTTTTAATGTATGCATCTCAATGTGATTAAAGATTATTGAAATTAATAATTAAGTAACATCTGTAACAAACATACAGTAATGGATCGACTGATTAACGATAAGTGTGCAAACAATCCACAGTTTGCCCCAGGCTGATACCTGTCACTATGAAAGGTGTTAAAACTTGGATGTTTAAGGGACAAAATGTGTGCTTCATAAATGTACATGTTATAATTATGACTTCTGGTTTCTATTTTTGTGCCGTTTCATGGTAAAAAATGGACTTAAAAAAAATAGGGGATCCATGGGACGACTGCGTTATTAAACGAACCACGTTATAAAGAGTCCACAGTGTATTAGTTATTGGTGATGAAACTGCTGATGAGACCATATATAAGATATTTACACTTCATCTTCTTCTTTGAAGTCTTATTGATCTAACAAACCATAATTCCCAATGAAAAACAGTATAGCATATATTTTAGGTTGCGTGGCTACAGTTAAAGCCGCTTACAACTTATTGGACTGCCCACATTAATTTGACAAGTATGCATGTTTGCAAAGAGTTGCTGCAAAAAAGTGTGTTTTCATTCACTTTCAAAAAGCCATAACATTACAAGTTCTTCTCATAATTTCTGTAAAAATGAGAGTATTTGTGTGAGTAAATATAAGGATTGAATCGCTAATTGATTCATATCTGGATATATAAAACAGTTTGATATGTTTAAAGTAACTTTGAAAAACCCAACGGTTTTCCACAACCAAATGAAAACCATCTAATTTTGATTCAATTCTTAATTGAAATTTGTCAAGTTTTGAGATTTTGTTTTTGTTACTGTTGTAAATTGGGACCCTTGAACATATGGACATCCTTTTAAAAGCAATTATATTTGCTTATTTTAATTTTATTTTACAACAGACATGGGGCGAATTAAATTTTAATGCTAATGCATTAATAATGCATTACTTTTTGTCACTAATGCAAGGTAATGATTAATGCAACAGATTTAGCATTATTTTAATGCTAATTTAATGCATTACCTATGCCAAAATGCTGTAATGCTTAGCATTATTGCGCATTAATTGGATTTTGTTTACTATTGGATTTTGTTGATTCGTTTTATTAAATTATATTTATATTAACAGTAACCTTTTTATGCAATGATACTCGAAATATTTAATATGTTATAAGTCTATTACATATCTTATTTATAGCAAGAGAAAAAACATTTATATGACAGTTAAGTATTTTGACATGTGTTTACTATTAGTAAAACAAGATACAGACTATAAGTGAAGTCTTTTCATCTAAATGTTGTAAAGTTTGAACATTTTTTATGATTAAGCAATGAGATATTAAGCTTAGTTGTCTTAAGAAAATGCTAAATTTAAAACAAATCAATAGCCAGTGATCTATAAAGCTCTGTCAACAAATACAGCACTTTTATTATGCCCCCCTTCGAAGAAGCGGGGTTATATTGCTTTGCACATGTCGGTCGGTCGGTATGTCGGTCGGTATGTCGGTCGGTCCGTAGACCACATCTTGTCCGATCAATAACTAGACAACGCTTTGTGATACAGTCCTTATATTTGGTGTGGAGGTTGGTCATGACCAGTAGAAGACCCCTATTGATTTTGGGGTCAGTATGTCAAAGGTTAAGGTCACAGTGGCCTTGACCACAAAAACCTTGTCCGATCAATAACTAGACAACGCTTTGTGATACAGTCCTCATATTTGGTGTGGAGGTTGGTCATGACCAGTAGAAGACCCCTATTGATTTTGGGGTCAGTAGGTCAAAGGTCAAGGTCACAGTGGCCTTGACCACAAAAACCTTGTCCGATCAATAACTAGACAACGCTTTGTGATACAGTCCTCATATTTGGTGTGGAGGTTGGTCATGACCAGTAGAAGACCCCTATTGATTTTGGGGTCAGTAGGTCAAAGGTCAAGGTCACAGTGGCCTTGACCACAAAAACCTTGTCCGATCAATAACTAGACAACGCTTTGTGATACAGTCCTCATATTTGGTGTGGAGGTTGGTCATGACCAGTAGAAGACCCCTATTGATTTTGGGGTCAGTAGGTCAAAGGTCAAGGTCACAGTGGCCTTGACCACAAAAACCTTGTCCGATCAATAACTAGACAACGCTTTGTGATACAGTCCTCATATTTGGTGTGGAGGTTGGTCATGACCAATAGAAGAACCCTATTGATTTTAGGATCAGTAGGTCAAAGGTCAAGGTCACAGTGGCCTTTGCATACAAAAACGTTGTCCGATCAATAACTAGACAACGCTTTGTGATACAGACCTCATATTTGGTGTGGAAGTTGGTCGTGACCAGTAGAAGACCCCTATTGGTTTTGGGGTCAGTAGGTCAAAGGTCAAGGTCACGGTGGCCTTGACAACAAAAAACCTTGTTCGATCAATAACTAGACAACGTTTTTATGTTTATTTGTATAATAAAATAAAATACTTCTCAGTGTAAAGTTGTGATTATTTTTCCCCATGACAATTTCAAGTAAAGATATATATTAATGATCCATAACATTAATTTTAAACTATTTCAATATATGCCGTGTCATAAATAGGCACTGATTATCACTCACTTGTGTTTATTAAATGCTTTGGTTTCGTATGGATGGTCACTAAAGCCTGCACATTACCGGAATTGACATAACACTAGAGCTACTATATCTCCGCCAATAGCGAATATTTGATTTAAATTACAATAAAATCCTTTGTGTTAGACTAGGTTAATCTACACGCGCTTATGTTTGTCGAGGTAAATGTAATCCTCTCATTGGATGACCTGGTTATTGATATATAGGAGTTCCACCGTCTTGTAAATTGCTTTCATGACTGGTACCCTTCATTGCTAAAGCTTACAAAAGTCTCTAAATTTCCAAAAATTTAAATTCAATGCTAATAGATATCACTTGCACGTCAGGGGGGCATTTGTGTTTGACAAACACCTCTTGTTTTATTTTAAATTGTTTTAGTGTACACATTCATTGGGACAAGATATTTCCCTCCAATTGTCAAACACTTAAATATTCCTGAAAATGTTACTGATAGAAATTTGAAGTTCAGTGCAAAATACCAAAAATGTTGTTCTGAAATAAAATAGCATGGAAATTAAATTAAACCTTGCAAAAAACTCATACTTTCACAATCAAATGAAGTTATTTTTCTAACCATTTATCCAAATTATACTTACTGAATCAGTGTCATTGTAAAATATTAGAGACTATGTCAGATTTCAGGAAATCAGCATATAATGCAGATGCAGGTGACATAATGATTTAATTAGATAAGTTGACAGTGTAGTCCTTTGTCAATACAACACTCTAAATGTGTGAAAACAGCAATAAGTCAAAGATAACTAAAGTGTGTAAATAAGCTAAACCTGTATTAATCTATATATACTGAGAATAGTTTTGTTGTAAGTTCTTGAGGTGTCACTTTAGATCTTCATTTCAGACTGATACTTTGTATATTATACTTTGGGGTGATTTTTTTTGGGAGATGATCCATTTGTACATATACTGACAGTTGACTTTTTATTTTTTTGTCAGTTCACTTGTAAAATAATGCTTAATTTAATGCATTACTTTTTGAAATAAATTTAATTTAATGCATTACTTTCTCAAAATATAGTAATGCTAATTTAATTTAATGCACAAATTTGGCAAATAATGCTAATTTAATGAATTACTTTTAAAAGTAATTTGCCCCATGTCTGTTTTACAATATCATCTATTTAATTTAATATATTTCACAGGGTCGTAAGAAGGTTGACTTCCTACAAGCTAATGAGGATCTGATAAAGACAAGCAGTTGTTTAGGCGCTGACACGTTGATGACCCTGCTTGGTAACTACTGCAGAAGTAAAGATATCAAAACTGTGATAAGAGTCGGAGTTGTAGGTGTGTTGATCTTTTATGTACTTGAATAAAAAACTGTTAAGGTGACATTAAGCCTTAACTTTTGAAATTAATAAACTTTTTTATGATTGTTGTTAATTATTGTTGTTATTTAAATCACAATAAATGGGTCGACAGTGATGATCCAAATCTTCAAGCGCATGCTGTCTGATCATGATCTACACTGTTAGGTTTGAGATTCTAAAATAAACACTATTAATTAAACATACATTAATGATAAAGCTTTAAAAATAAACATTACTAAAACATAAATAAATAAAAAATACAACATAACTGATTTCAATGCAGGTTTACCAAATACAGGAAAGAGTAGTATTATAAACAGTTTGAAGCGTGGAAAGGCTTGCAATGTGGGAGCAACACCTGGTGTCACCAAGTAAGCTGGGTATTTCTAGTTTTGGGACCTTGCAAATTAATTGTGACGTCTTATCAAGGGGTAATGTCACCTTCCCGAAGATATGTTTTGCATGGCACGGCTCAATTTTATATAAGCATGCAAGCCATATATATTTATTAACAAAACTGATGTTGATGTGTATCAATGATGCTCCAAGTGAAAATCACATCTAAATCAACAAAATATAAGTTGAAACTGCAAAAGAACTATTAAAGTAGGTTTCAAGTCAAGTTTGGAAATTTTACACTATTTTCTCTTAGATTTAGGATTAGCTTTTTCTTCAATTTCTTATAGAGTTGTTGTATATCACTGCAGGTTTTTTGTGTTGGCAGTTCCAAAACAATTCCCCTTGGCTGGATTTAATTGTCATGTTCGGACCTTGTAAAAAATATTATCAATAACTATTTTTCTTTGCTTTATTTAGCATTCTTATAATGTTTTGTTTTAATTAATTTTCAGACAGATGCAAGAGGTACAGCTAGACAAACATATACGATTACTGGACAGTCCGGGTGTTGTCATGGCAACAGAAAAGTCAGATACTTCTGTGATACTGAGAAATTGTGTCAAGGTAGGAGGACTGGGGAGTACCGTTGCTGAAAATTTTAATCATTTGATAGAGTACAAAATCGGTTGACAAAATGGTCAAATTTAATACTATTTATTAGGATCAGTTATTCTTCTTACAATACATAATTAGTCACCATCAGACTTCCTGAAAGTTGCAAGACTATCAGATATGTCCAATGAAAAAGGATTCATTTTCACTCCAGCATCAAATTCTTCTATCTGGCAAAAGATATTTGACGAAGAGACCACTTAATGGGTGATCTTGATTTCCGTGACATTTCGGAAATCCTACTTTCGCTTTTAGTCGTGCGAACCAAATTTATTTTAGTAAATTAAAATTTTATAAGCTTGAACTAATGCTGCAAATTTGTGCCTATAGTTCCAAATACATGTAATATTTTTATACAAGAACGGGTTAAATTGAAGTAATGCCGGTTTAAGAATTGTAAAGTTAATTACATACCTTATTTTCAGCTTCTTATGTCAGGTTAAGCAAAATTGGGCTGTCTTTTGTTTTATAATAATGATGTTAACCTCACAATGCAAAGTGTAATCTGCAACAGATTTTAACATTTTAAAGGAGTATATTACAATAGTTTACGCGCATATTTCTGCGCAAGCGCTAGTTTCACGAAATGTATTTTTCTCAGTGACTGCTGTTAGTTGAGTAACGTTAGTACTTCGACTGTTGCGTAAAATCAATCAATTAAATATTTCAAATTATTTCTCACAAAGTAGTCGTCCGTGAGAATGGCCCACGCGAGAAAAACAAGAAGGGCAGGTTCGTTAGTGATGGAAATCACCAAGCTGTGAAGAAACGTAAATTATTTGGTTCGATAATTTGCCCTGACAATGATTCAAGTGTTTCGGATAATTTGACGTCCGAAGTAGATAATGTTACTTTCATGTGAAAATGACTGATGTTAATTTTGATACTCTTGAATTTTTAACCAAACAGAAAATACTTTCATGTCAAATGGCAAAGACAATTGCAGCATCCGGTTTGAATTTGAGTCATATAAAACTTGCTCTCTCGTGGTGGGTTAGATGGATTGTCTCAGCTGTTTGGTGGGAAACTTGACACAGGCAAACCTAGAGTAACATCTCTTAAATCTGTTGTTCAGAAATTGGATAATTACGTAATGGATCATAAGATTTAGGGATTGTTATATGATTTTCATTCATTATCAGTGTTAGGTGTTTTTCAATATGTATGGAAACTTTGGCAACACTCAGGACTGCATTTGTGGGAATTTTATGAAAGAAATGTGGTAACTGTAATGTAATTCTTGATAAAGAAATAGTTATTTCTTTCAAAATATGAAATTAGTTTTGATGAGCATGTTATAAAACTATTTATACATGTTATGATGGATATTTGTAGAATTGAATTAAAATTAGAGATATTTTTTACTTATATGACCAACTTTGAAGGAATATAGTAAAAAATTAAGCCTGGATGCCCCCGGTTTTTTTGTTTTTGTTTTGTTTAGAAATATATACTGTGTCATTTTATGGAGTTTAAAAAAAATCTGTCCGTTACAAAAAAAGATATATAGATTTTTTTCCAGTCAGGGACTGACTTGTCTCCCTTTTTTGTTGGATATTTTGGTCATTTTCAAAGTTTTTTCTTCAAATATACAAAAAAATCTAACATAATTCCATCCAAAACCATACATACACATAATTCCAAACAAAAAAAATGCATAGATATAAGGTGTTGATTAGGAATTCCAGATGTAACAATCATTTAAAAGATATATGTGCGTTTTCTCAAAATCCCTTCAAAATGGCCGTATAGAGGGGTCTAATAATGAGCGATTACTCAAAAACAAGCGTGGAAAGCTATATTTTTCTTTATATCATTTTGTTTGTGAAGGAATTCTCTTTAATTGTGCAAAGTTTTAAAAAATTCTGTCCGTTAGAACTTATTGTCATATACTCCTTTAACATTAACATTTTACTCCATATATTCAGGTTTTATCACATATGCAAGCAGTGTAGTAGATACAGATCAGCTAGAAAATCTGTGCCATCTGATTTGGTTCTAAACTGGTCAGTTCATGGTCATATATAACCTAATTACTCAGAAAGAGAACAGGGCAGATCAGATGGCATGGCCGTGACGGGTGTGTTGGTTTATCTACACTGTTTTCCCATGGGTTAATAATGAAGTTTGACATGGTTCATAGACTTCCTTTGTTGTTTTTAGCTCACCTGTCACATAGTGACAAGGTGAGCTTTTATGATCGCAATTTGTCCGGCATCTGTCCGTCCGTAAACTTTTACTTTAAACGACATCTCCTCTTAAACCCCTGGGCCAAAGTTGATGAAACTTGCCTCGGATGTTCCTTGCATGAAGCTCTTCCAAAGTTGTTCAAAGAAATCAATTCCATGCAGAACTCTGGTTGCCATGACAACCTAAAGGAAAAACTTTAAAAATCTTCTTCTCTGAAACCACAAGGCCTAGAGCTTAGATATTTGGCATTTAGCACCCTCTAGCGGAACTCTACAAAGATTGTTCAAATTATTTCCCTGGGGTCAAAATGGCCCCGCCCCAGGGGTCACTTCATTTTACATAGACTTATATAGGAAATCTTTAAAAATCTTCTTCTCACAAACCACAATGCGTACAGCTTAGATATTTGGTAAGTAGCATTGTCTAATGGATGTCTACTAAATTTGTTCAAATTATGTCCCCTGGGCCAAAATCGGCCACGCCCTAGGGTCTTCTTGGTTTACATATAGTTATATAGGAAAAACATGAAAATCTTCTTCTTTAAAACCACAAGGCCTAGAGCCGTAATATTTGATATACAGCATCATCTAGTGGTCCTCTACCAAAATTGTTCAAACTATCCCCCTGGGGTCAAAAATGGCCTGCCCCAGGGGTCACTTGTTTTACATAGACTTATATAGGGAAAACTTAAAAAAATCTTCTTCTCTAAAACCACAAGGCCTAGAACCTTGGTATTTGGTATGTGTCATCATGTAGTGGTCCTCTACAAAAGTTGTTCAAATTATTCTCCTGGGGTCGAAAATGGCTCTGCCCCAGGGGTCACTAGTTTTATTACATAGTGTTATATAGTAAATCTTTAAAAATCTTCTTCTCTGAAACCGTAAGGCCTAGAGCTTAGATATTTGGTATAGATCATCATCTTGTTACATTTTGTCCACAAAAGCAGCTTAATTTTTTTTTAATTTTTGACTTGATTTTACCAAACTTGCACACAACTCTTGCAACCATTGAGCAGTTGTTGACAGGTGAGGGACCCAGGATCCTATGGACCCACTTGTTTAATTTTTTTGTGGTTTTCAGCTCGAGAATTTAGAAGACCCATCTGGTCCGGTAGAAGCCATTCTTAAACGCTGCAATAAACAACAGGTAACATTTCTCATGTTATTTCAATTTCTAAAAAAAAATTGATAAACTGAATACATGGAAGATTATGTAACACACCTGTAACCTACGGTTGGCTGATGTAATGCTAGTGAATGTAGATAATGGCACAGTACTGTATCTCATGCTTTAAATGACATTTCATAACACATCCCAGGTTAAGATTAAATTGAACTGCTGTATCACATAATTCATATAATAATAATGTTACTTAACCTTATCCCATGTTAAAATGGTGTTTAACTGTTACAATACTGTGGCCCATGATCAAGGTGACATAAAACTGTAAGCCATGTTTCAGATGACGTTACAGTACTGTATCCCATGTTTTAAAGGATGTTTAAGTACTGTATCCCATTTTTAAGACTATGTCCCGGTAATGTATCCCTTAATCAGGATGACATAATAGAACTGTATCTACTGTTTCAGATGATGTTACACTACTGTATCACAGAGTACAAGGATGTTCAAGAGTTTCTGTCATTACTGGCTAAACGACTTGGCAAGCTGAAGAAAGGCGGGATCCCAGACACCCATAAAGCTGCCAGAACTGTTCTCCAAGACTGGAACACGTATGTACTTTGTATTGTCTATTTCTATTATTCTTTTTTTGCAGAGTTGTAAAATACATTGACCCAAAAGAAAAAATCAAGGTATACACCATCTTTAACAATGTATACAGTGATGTTGTATTATCTTGAAATATATTTTAGTTTAGAAAAAACCCACCTGTCAGCAAATTCGCTTACAGCTTTCCATATTTAGAGCCAGTGAGGCACTTGACTGACTCATTGCATTGTAATAAAAGTGGCTATCATTGCCGTTATGTTTTTAACTAAATCTAGAAACCAGAATAATCAGATGCTTGAGATTTGAGACTGGTCTCCTGATTTAGTATTTGATTTTGGACCCTTAGTTGTTACTTTTTCCCTGCAGAGAGGTTTCAGTGATTAAAATCACCTTTTTATTATTTCAAAGCTCAAACCCTGTTTTAATGGTCAGATGAATGCCGCTAAAGTTTTTTTTGTACATTTTACAGCGGAAAGATCAACTACTACACTCATCCACCTGAAGATTTAGAGACGCACGTCAGCTCGGAAATCGTAACACAGATGGGCAAAGAGTTTGATATTGACAGCTTATTGTCTGATCAACAGAAAATCATTGATTGTAAGTAATTAATACTTTAATAGTATTTATTTTGCTGTGTCAGAAATTTTCGTATTATTAGTTACAGTTATTTTTGGGGAGTCCTAAAATTTACCCTGTTAAAGCATGCATGTTTTACCTGTAGAGTTCTAGAATTTAAATGCTGGAATGTGACTAAATAGATACTGTGAAAGTAATATATTTAGAAATCTCCATTAAACTTTTCCTCCATATATAGGCATTTTAACGCATGTGCGACCAGTGTAGATCCATATCAGCCAGCACATCCGTCTGATCAGGATCTGCACTGTTCGCTTTTCGGTCAGAAAAACCCTAATAAATCAAAAAGTGAACAGTGCATATCCTGATCAGATGGCACGGATGTGCCAGCTGATCTGGATCTACATTGTTCACCCACGCCATAAAGGTGTATTTATGGAGGAAAGGGTTAAGAGATTAAGTTTAAGATATACAAGGGGATGATTAAAATGGATGTGATGTTTATAATTTTGGATGTTTAGATGACTATTGATGGTTGTTAACCTTTATCTATGAATAAATTAATAGTGTCACCTGTCTTTCACATGGAGCAAAATCATTTATTGTAAACAGTTATTTTTACAGAAATTTATTGACTGAAAAGTGAAAATGTGTAGACATTGATAAGAGAATATCTCTAGATGCACAGGCTGAACAAGAAGTGACCATTGTAGATCCAGATCAGATGGCATGGATGTGGCTGGTAACACTGGTTGCACATGTGATTAAACCAGTATACATTGTAAATGGAGCAAATGCATAAAAAGATCCTCAATTATTTGAAATATTGTAATTAATTAAAATAAATTAAATTATAGTTGTAATTGTACCCATCTCTAGGGTTAATACTACTGAAATTATTCTACAATGCAGCTCTAGACAAGACTAGCACAAAACACATGTTGGTTGAATCGATGGGGCCTGCTAAGGTGATTATGAAAGCCGAGGAGATAGAGAAAGTTGCTATGGAGATGGAGGCAGGTGAGGAGGAGGCGGAGGAAGAGGAGGATGATGATGAGGGGGAGGAGGTGGAGATGGAGGAATTAAGTGATGAGGAGGGAGATAGTGATGTTGAGGAGATGGAGCAAGCTGAGGATGAGACGGAGGTATGTAGCTTGTGTAGTAAGGCTGTTCTGGGATAAATTAGATAAAGCCAGTTAAATTTTAGGCTGAATTGCTGAATTATGTTTTATAGATTTCACAAGAAATAATTGATTTTAGTGTAAGTTTTTGACTGAAGTATGTTTTTAATCTGCATTCCATGAACAACAACCTGGATTTCTCAATACTTTTTCCATATGACATGAGTAAAGGTGTGTTTGACCTTCATTTTCCTGATTGCTTCCTGGTCGCGTAAACGGATGACATTACTCAACGTTCACAAAAGTCACGCTGTGTGACTCAAACCAGGGGATCCAATATCGTACCTACTCCCTTTGTTAAAATAGATTTTCATCCTAAAAATTAAAAAAAATCTGTACATGCCCATGTTATGGTTAGGATTAATTCACAGGCAATGACTGGTGAGACAAAGAACATGATGATTTCAGAATATCAATTCATGTCATGTTTTTGCAGATGAGTAAAGTGACTGTATCACTACCCAGTAGTGCACAAAGATCTCGGAAAAACTCAGAAAGTAGTTCCGTGAGAACTGAAGGAACTAACAAATTGAGTAAAAAGGTAGATAAGCTGAATCCAGGGTTACCACAACTGAATAAAGCTAAGAAAATGGACTTCAAGAAAATGAAGAAACAACGTAGACGGAGAGGTATGTTGAACTTCTATTGTAATTTTATTATTTACAGTATGGGGCACAACACAGGATAGATGTTCTTGGTTATATTTTCTTTGATTTAACTATTTACTCAGTTGGAAATGGGAGTTATTTATGGGTGAACAGTGTAGATCCAGGTCAGACGGTACATCCATCTGAACAAGATCTACACATTTGATTTTGATCAGGTTATTTCTGACCAAAAGGCAACTGGTGTAGATCCAGATCAGATGGCATTATTGTGCTAGCTGAGCTGATCAGATCTCGATTTTCACTTACATGTGATTTTGTTAAATAAAATATATTGACAATATAAAAATATTTTTATCACATTATGCATTATAAGCAAATTCCAGACTGATGTGTTGGCTGATGTGGATGTAAACTTTTTTGACAAGGCAAGGGATAACAGCCATATCTCATGGAGGAAGGGATAAACATTTTGCATTTTTATCTCGATTTTTCTTGCATTTATTTTTTTGGGGGCAAGAAGAAACCAGTGTTGATCCAGATCAGGTGGCACAGATATGCCAGCTGATCTGGATCTAAAATGGTCACACATGTGAGGAAAGCTGTATATATTAAATAAAGGGTTAAGTACAAAACTTCACTCAAAGAAAATCTGTTGTATGTTTCAGATCGTGTTGCAGATGAGCTGTCAAACGCTTTGTCGTCTGCTTTTGCCCCGGGTGATGAGAAGACATCCGGTGATAAAGATTCGTACAACTTCGAGGAACACTTCTGAACATCTAATAATGAAATTCAGACATTCATTTCTATTTTGGGTGTCAGACAAGTTTTAGTATTTCAGTCAACTATACATCTATATTGACCTGACCTATTGAGAAGGAAAATTTTGTAACTAAATTTCCCAGTCAAGGTCAAGGTCATGGTTGACAATGAATACAAAAACAGCAGCTTGTTCTAACCTTCTCTTAAGATGTCAGCCAAATTGTGCAGTGTTACTGTTAACCCTTGAATTCATTAAAGAATATTTTTTATTTCCATATGAATTGAAAAAGAAATATGAATAATGGTGTCTTCTTAATTTCAAAATGAAGAAGGAAAGTGTTATACAATAGAAGTTGGATTTGACACTCACTTGCACATGTGAGGAAGTAAATAAATGGGATGACCTCCAGATAGGAGTGTTTAACTGAAAAAGAAAGTTAGATCTAAAAATAGATTCAGCTAACAATTTTTATGCCCCCGCCATGAAATGGCGACGGGCATTAAGAGTTGCTCCTGTCCGTCCTTCCGTCCGTCCGTCTGTCCGTCCGTCCGTCCGTCCGTCCGTCCGATATTCTCGTGAACGCAACTCCTCCTAAACTACTGGTGGGAATTTAATGAAACTTTACCACAATGCTTGGCTTGATATGTAGTTGTGCATGAAGGTGGGGTTTTGCTCTTACATGTTCCGTTCAGAAGTTATGGCCCTTTGATACTTCCATTTACATTAGTTTTAATAGGAATATATCTTGTGAACGCAACTTCTCCTAAACTACTGGTGGGAATTTAATAAAACTTTACCACAATGCTTGGCTTGATATGTAGTTGTGCATGAAGGTGGGGTTTCGCTCTTACATGTTCCGTTCAGAAGTTATGGCCCTTTGATACTTCCATTTACATTACTTTTAATAGGAATATATCTTGTGAACGCAACTCCTCCTACACTACTGGTGTGAATTTAATGAAACTTTACCACAATGCTTGGCTTGATATGTAGTTGTGCATGAAGGTGGGGTTTTGCTCTTACATGTTCCGTTCAGAAGTTATGGCCCTTTGATACTTCCATTTACATTAGTTTTAATAGGAATATATCTTGTGAACGCAACTCCTCCTACACTACTGGTGGGAATTTAATGAAACTTTACCACAATGCTTGGCCTGATATGTTGTTGTGCATAAAGGTGGGGTTTTGCTCTTACATGTTCTGTTCAAAAGTTATGGCCCTTTGATAATTTCATTTACATTAGTTTTATTCTTATATTTTGTGTTAAGCAAAATATGCATTTTGCCCATAACTTTAAAACTACTTGAGATATTGCCTTGAAACTTGAAATATATTTTCACCATCAAAATCTACATCATAACCAACAAGACCCATAACCCTGCTTCCAATATTTTTTCAAATTATGCCCCTTCTTCACTTACATTTTGTGTTAAGCAAAATATACACTTGGCCCTTAACTTTGTTATGAATGGAGGGATTTCAAAATAACTTGGCACAAATGTTCACCATGACAGGGTGGTGTGTCCGCACAAAACCCATGCCTGTAGATCCAAGGTCAAGGTCACTGTTACTAAAAATAGAATTTTCTTGTGATAGGAATATATCTCGTGAACACAACTTGTCCTACACTACTGCTGGGAGCTTTATGAAAAACCCATAGCGGAGGCATCTGTGTCCTTTGGAAACATTTCTAGTTTTAATATTAAATGCATATACTCAAAATTTTTTAGAAGTTGAAATGATTATGAACAGATGTTTAGGATAACATCAGATTGTGCAGTTTCTATGGAAACCAAAAGTAATCAATTAAAAACATCTGAAGTACAATTTATTGTTGTTGTTTTTTTTTAAAGAAAACCATGCAGATTGAATAAAATTACTGTGGTATCATTATATTTCATGGGAGTTTAACATTTTTCGTATTTCGCGCTAGGGAAATCTTAACCCAGTGAAATCAAACCTTCAAATATCTAATTTTATGAGAAAAATACAACTGCTCAAACTAATGCTCGATCAAAAATGTAATTTAGTCTTCTGTGCAAAATTTGATCACCATGAAATTATGGCTTATGAATGGATGCCTGATTTATACCACTTTGCTATCTTTGCTCAATATAAGTTCCTGATTGAAATAAAATGTCAGTCTGACAAGTAAGTGACATTTGTCACACAATGTTTACTGTTTCTTGTTTACCTGATACACACAGAGTAAGACATGTATTAGCATGAAACAATACCTCTGTATGTCACCTGAAGTTAATCTTGAATAGAAACGAGTCCGAAAGATGCTTTTCACAATTTTTCATAGATTATTTTAATTTTAACCAGGATTTTAATGAAAACGCAAAGACCGGGTTGAACGCAACTCCGTAATCTAGTATTATTTACACAAGTAAACAGTACCAGTAAGGAATATATCAGAAAAAAATGAAGCTTAATGAACTGGTTCTCAAGAATTTATATAAAACAAATTGTTAACATTTATATAGAAAGGGTAGAATTTTTTACAAAATCTGATCAAATATGCAGTTATTGTTGATATTAGGCCTAAGTTACCACAGTCAAATTGCAAACATAGGAAAACATTAAAAAGATTGATTCCAATTACAATTCCTTGTTATCTCATTTCGTTCTGACTTGAATTTGGGAGTAACCGCGTTTCAGCTAAAATAAATATTGCCGCTGAACATTAAGTGTAAGGGAGATAACTGTGTAAATGAGATGTACAATGTCATAATTAAAATAATAATTACTTCCCTTTCCGTTTAAAATAGTATAAAGGAACAAACTATTTTTCAATGCCTACATACATTAATGTTTTTATTTTTGTTCTTTTACTCATTTAATAACAAATATCTGCATGAAGAAGAATATCGGAAGAAATAATTGACTAAGTGTGCGACGGTTTTAACAATTTAAAATCTGTACATATACTTAATAATGGGCGGTATCGGTCAGACAGAAATCATCAATCTATTATGATAAACGCCGGATTGCGTATATCTGAAGTTTATGGATTCTCCAACAGGTTGTGGAGGGTACGCTATACCAAGCATAAAAAATTAGTGTTAGGTCATGCCACGTTTAATTATAATTAAGATAATAGTTAAATAATAGAACCAGAATCGAAAAATGTGTACACACTGATCTTATACATCCTGAATATAAACGAAATGAAAGAAAATGTTAAAAATTGGTTAACATCCAATTCGCCCGAGATCGGGTACGATTGGCCCGAGACGTACACGTCGTGGAATGGGCACCAGCGAGGTCTGTCTGTTCAAAGTTTTATATGACATGAACGTCTCTTATCTATCGAGGCCCGGGCCATTGTGGACTAAGTTGAGATACCGCAGAACTTGATAAGTATGAGGACGCGATACGCCTATTCATTTGCCATCACAAAATACTTCATCGTTAACGAATTCAGCAAACGAACATTAGAACACTCAATTTCCCCATCTTCAAATTCGTATCGTAGACGGGTACCAAAGGACGCGAAGGGCGACATTCTGCAGGACTTGTGTTCCGGACTATATTAAAAGGCAACCTGGAATATCATAGCCAATCTGAAGAAGTTTTAGTCTTGGACACAGCTTTGTTTAGCATACATCGTCAGATTAAAACTGTTCGAGAGAATACATAATTTGCTAGGAACTAAGATGATCGTTTAATGAACGTTGAAGATTGATAATGTAACATTGAGCCCTATTCTGGAAATCTTAATCGAAATGATTACATTTTTCCCCGCTACACATGTATCCCAAAACAATGCAACTTCCCTAACTGGCCACACATGTTTTGGGGGTTTCCTTGAAATCCACTTGAACATATAAAAGAATAAAATAAGAGTGTGTTGGCAAACTCTTATGAAGCAGGAAGTTATTTCTAGTATTTCAGTGACAAGGAAAAGACTCCAGAGGCGGATCCAGCGGATGGGACAACCTGGTGCACGTCCCCTAACTACCGATTATAGCACAACACTTAAGCATGTTTAGTAGTATATTTTATTTAATCTTCCGAAGCATATCACATGTTTTTGGAACCATGCGACCAAAAACTGAGGCGGACACTGTGGTTATTAAGGAGATGCAATCATGCTCTTTGGGTGGGGTAATGCAAAAATAAAAAGGATTTTTTTCTAGTAAGTTGAGTTATTTTCAAAAAAGTTAGAACATACCATTAAATCACTATTCTGAATAATATGTTGCATAAATTTCACCCCCCACCCCCCACTACAACTCAGAAGATTAACACAAGTAAATTTTATAGGTAAAAGTTCAACTTGAAATACTGAAGATCGTGTTACCAAATGTAACATGTGGAAAAGGTGATCAATATATACAACTGCTGTTGAGATAATATTGAAAGAAAAAGCCAACTTCGACTCATTCGAGAATTACTCCCAGCAAGTATACTTTCGGTTTTAAGGGCATTCATTTCGCATAACAAATCTTTCCGACACTGGACTTTAATTCTCACTGGCATCCAATGAAGGTGAAGAAATGTAAGTGTCCTGCCACTGTATTTAAGTTTTGATGCTCAAGTTTAGAAGTTATAGGAATGACGGCAGACACTCACACGAAGGCAATACCGTTTGCACCAGAACTATTGACGTATAGGAAAATGATAAAGATAACACTTGTCTACAATACAATATGAGGTGTTTGTACAAAGAGAAACTTATGGCATTACTAGGACTCAGCGCTGAACCTACTGCCCATCCCGGTCCGCCCACGACCAGCGTAATTGTTCGAGTCTCAGCAATTAAGCAGGGGCAACAACTCGCTTCTTTAGAGTGTAAAAAAGTCATGGGAAGTACGATAAACAACTTTGGATTTCAAGATTGAAGGTCACAGCTATTTAAAGCGTTTTAATAATAAATTAGGATACGTGCGTGTTTTCGATGTAAATAATAATGTATACTTCTGTAAGTTTACTAAGCACCTTGACTTTTTTGTACATAGCTTTTTCTGTATGCTTTTTTTTAGTTTTATTTGTTTTTTACGCACCTGATAAGTGATTTATAAACCAACATATATAATTTTTTTAACAACCACAATGTGTTTAATTTACAAGTTGAATGGGATGATGTTTGGGTTGGTATTTGTGAAAATAAATCAACTTTTGCCAAAACGGATGTCTGCATCCGGTAAATGAAATTCACAGTAACGCTATTTGTGCAGTGTGGCGGCCTTAAAAAGTCTCCCCGTACATATAGTCAGTACTGTTATCAGTAAAATAACCCGTTACCGATGTCGTGTAGTGATGATCACGTTTATCAGGGCTATCCGATCAACCAATTTTGGGGGGTGTCCCGTTTAGCTCAATTGGTTACGTCGCCGGTATTGCACGGCTAGGCGCTCAGGTCACCGTGACGGTGCGGGTTCGCTCCCAGGTAGAGGAAATATCAATTCTAAACATAATAAGCCTTAAGTCATAAACATCCTGTCTTTGAAGTGAAAGTAATGATTGAGTATTATGTAAAAGTCGGGTACATATATGCAGCTTAAGTCAAACACTATGAAAATACAAGGTCACCTCGTCTGTGAACGACAGTCCTTCAAGTTTATGTGTAAACTGGGGACCTTCTTGATTACAAATTGAGTTCAAATGTAAATATAATATAATGTGTTTTTCACAATGTTGTGTGGTAGTATATCTATGTTATATTAGCACGCAGGGGTGTATCTGGGTGAGAGGGGGAGGCAAGAGGCTAGCTGTGAAGGTATAAACTAAAGTATGTGTAGGTATAAACTAAAGTAAAATTTTACATGGGATTATCAGTAGATGATATACACTAATTTATACTAATTTGTTAAAGTAAGTGATGTTATGAAAGTTGTCTAATTTTAAATTACTGTTTTTAATCATTTAACTTTTTTCCGCAATAACAGATTCATAAAATACACGTGTAAATACAAGTAACCGACATGCGCTTTCAATGAAAGTAGCTATTTAACACTGATTTGGCGGTTAACTTCTGTGAGGAAAGGAAAAAAATGGGTTTAGTCTGTATAGTCTAAAATGTCAAGAGGACTGTACCTATAGAGAAATTTTCTAGAAAGCGAAAGCTCATCGTCAAATTCCTTAGCTTATACCTCCTGAAATGCTACGCGCCTGTATTTTGGATAATCATTGTTTAATTCCCTTGTTCTCCCTGAAATGCTACGCGCCTGTATTTTGGATGATCTACGTGACCATGAAATTGTTATTGAGCGGAAAACACACAGCATAACAAAAGCAAATTGGTTCAAGGATAACAAAATCAATGTAAACACCGCAAGGATACATATCATATAGCACGACGATTCGGCGTAGTTTAGACTCTACAGCACGGTATTTTACGTTTGAGCATAAATTTGGACAGTAAAATTTTGGTAAGATTTATTTCTATTATTCTATTTTTTCTCTCAAATAGTGAATATGAATATTGGTGAATTAATTGTGTTCTTTTTCGAAGACGTAGTTTATTTTGCTCAATGTGGCAAATAATCAGATGAAATAATGGTGGAAGGTCATAATTTGGCCTGACCCACGAGCGGTGGCTAAATTAGCAACGTAAAAACCACATTGGCCCGTCCGAACAATGAAATGAGTTCATAGCAGACTTGGATTCTTTGAGTCCGCTGTGTTAATATGCTAGAAATAAACTAATATTTCACAAATTGTATTTATTCAGGCAGTTTGTAAACAAATGGCATCTCGATTATATAATTTTTGAGATCATTCTTTTGTATTCTTGCTGGAATATTTATAATAATATTGTTTAAACCAAGATCAAACTTTCATATCTTTGGCCTGGTGTTGTACTTTATCTTCTCTTTACATCTAGTGCATACACGTTTTTAGTGGCTGTCTTTTAACGGTGTCAGCTAGCGCTAGATGCAAAATAGTATGTAATTGACCTTATGTAATAATGATTTTGTTATTTTATACTTGGGATCTAGTAAATAAAAAATAATAACTAATCACTCTTGTTATTTAACAAGGTCTTGGACTCTAGTTTAATAATGACGAGTCTTAATTTTCATCTTCTCCAACAGCTTAAGAATCTTGTGCAGCAGACGATAAAAGCATGTCAGACGACAAGAAGGCCGACAAGACATCAGAACCACACGGCGTGAAGGAGACAGTGACCCATGCCTACGAGGCGACCAGGGACACGGTAGCACACGCGATAGAAGAGACAAAAGAAACCGTCCATCATGCAGTTGATGTAAGCAAAAGTAGATTGTTTTAATTCCAATTTAAAAACCGGCCTTAGCAAATATTTACCCCACCCTCTTTTAATATCATTTTGTGTTATTTAACCAAAATAATGATACTTCAGTATACACAGAATCAGTTCCTATAGATTTCCCTTGATTTATCCTTACATTTTTTCTCCATAAATTGCGTTAACAACTAAATAAAGTGATGCAGTTTTGCAGGAAGGTTATAATACATACTGTACTCAAAGGGGGACAAACATTGCAACAAATTTAAATTCAGTCCTGGAACACTATATTTCTTCACTGTTATTCAGCTGGCAGTGTGAATTAATGTCAGGTTTTGTAATGGCACAGCAAAATGATTTTATGTTGAAACCGAAAGTATAGACTGAGTTTTCTAGATGTTGGCTTTTCATTTCCTTATTATCTCAACAACGTATTCCAGATAGATATATTAATCAGCCTTTTTGCTAATGTGATCAGAAAAACACGTTTTGTGAATGGATGGTAATGCTTTAATCTGTAACTTGGGTTTCTCTTGAGTTATGTGCTATTCACAATATATTTACATATTATTATTCAGAATTGTGTTTGTAATGATACTCACTAATTTTTTATTTGATTTTTAACTTGTCGCCCAAGAAGAAAACTTTCAAAGTTTGTGCATTACTTCACCCAAGATGCATGTTTGCAACCCCTTAATTGTAAAAAACACACGGCGCCGCAGCAATGAAAATGCCTTGTTTTGAAATGTTTATGCTACTGGTATAGTAAACTTTGTGTAAAACTATTTTCAGAGTGCAAAAGATGCTGTGCATAATATAGAAAGAAGAATTTCAGAAACATTACAAGGCGGTGAAGAAGGCATACCGGAAGAAGCAAAGGTCACCGAAGAGGAAGCGGAAGAGGAACAAGTGGAAATCGCCGGAAACTTCTAGAAAAACTTCAAAAAATAGTTCCATTATTTGTGCCATTGAGATCATGTTAACAGACAGGAAACGAATGGTTGTTTTTATAGTATTGCTAGAGACTGGAGAAAAAAAACATAGTAGGAAACAGTGATGGATCCAGCGATATAAACGATGTGAGCTATGATAAAGGCGCGTTTCTGTATCATTGCAGTGTAATAATACACACTAGAAAAACTTAATCTTGCATTAACATTTTTATCACGTTTTCCATGCACACAGTAAATGAACTTGCTAAATAATTGAATGGAATTTAATGCTTAGGTTTGACTTTGACCAACGAATAAGTCTAACCTCTGGGACCTGAATTTCCGTCAAAAACATCAAAATACGTTTTATATGACACTAAACCCTTTATGCCGATATAAAAACACTTCTGGTGTTTTATATAAGCATATATGGTCCAGACATATATGCGATATTGGGATGTTCTTTTTAAAGGAAATTCAGGTTCCTGGTATGACGAAAATGCACTGAGGCATTAATTGTGCCAATCACATAATAATAAATATAGCGCGAGGATAAAGAGATGCACCTATATAAAATATATCTGGAAACAAAAGTAAAACAACCCTTTTCAGGGGTCCAATTTAATGTTTTATTGAGTATTACATGTAGGTCACAACGTGATTGTGCACTTCCAACCAAATGGCCTACCTTTGTCCCTTATGCTTACGTACATGTATACAGTATGACCTTTATTTCTAGGAACCATAGATATGTTTTTTATTTCAATTGTGCCATGTAGATACATGTATTTTACAATTTTCGCTAACCATGTTTGCTTGAAATCCAAGTAGGATTGAAAAGTCATAACTTTCCATCATAGTACATTGTTGTGGGCTAGTTGGTGTTGAATCATAGATGCATTTAACTTTTTAAATTTTTCTTTAAACTCAAATGAGTGTGTAAGTCAAGTAAGATAAAACAAACATTAAAGACTATTGCGGTAGTTTTCCGATTTCACAACGTTATGAATTTTACTTGCGCACCGTCTGCATGACACGGTCGCATTCGGCAAACTCGGTCGTTAACTTGAGACAGACTGAAGTTGATTCATTATTATTATTTAATTTTGTCAACTGATTTTTTAAAAAAAAAAAAAACAACAACAACACGACCTTAAAAAACGATTAATTTTACAAACGGTGCACTCGTAAAAATCATTTCCTGTGAAACCGGAAACTACCACGATCGCCCTTAATCGCCCTTAATATCAAATATCAATCAATACTAAACTCGGTTCTGTTGTTATGGTATGTTACGACACTATTCAATTGTTGAAGATGTTTTAAGAATATGTTGCATTGTTATGATTAACTTGTTTATGCTGGAAAAAAGTTCCAAAATAAATTGCGCCATATGTAAAGTGTTTGTTACGCTTATTCCACTTAAATCAATGGTAGCTGTGGTGCACTTCATTTATCCTTACTACTAAGAACCTTGAGCCACTAGTAAAGGAATGTCATATATAAATAATCATAACATATAGACGTAACTTCTGACGCCACAAGCGTAAGAACGGAAGCAGCAACCGCTTATATATGCAGCAACATCATCCCCGCCCATGTCGCTGAACCAAGTGCAGCCTTATTTGTCCTTGACTACAAGCTATGTACTTGATAGTGAATTCTGGAATAATTTGTTCTTGATAAAACCGACAGGTCGATTGTCGCGGTATCCACCGTTCAAAGAATATAGGGATCACTTTGTCCGTCGACCCATCACAAAAAATAAACATTGATATATTAATATTGTTTTATTAAAATTTCAACATTAGATTGATTTATGCCCGTTTGTATTCAGCATTGGCTATATCTTGGCCTTTCAAACAATATTGCTTATGATTACATGTCTAAACTAAGCATATTCGTCACATTTAAAAGAGGTTTGTACCGTAATTAAGCTATGTAAACTGACAAAATATCTGAAGGTGACCAAGGACACCCATCTAGTTAGGTATCTCAGTGAAATGAGAGCAAAGCGGGTCGCTGCTGAAATAACAGTAAGAAGTGCGTTAATTTTAGTGTCACCCATGCAAAAATAATGAGCCGAAACCAGACAGTGATAAACCGACAACTCTATATGGCCTGGACATATTATTAATATGGTGAGCATTTGTACAATTCTCAAATGGCAGGGTCGGATGCAATATTTCCAGAAAGTTTTATTTCGGGGACATTCTTAACAATAATTTCCAATTCTTGCCAAAATCTCCATGATAATTAAATATTGCTGCCCAAAAATAAGATTGGAGCATCCCCACTATTAAAACCCCACTGACTGGCTTGTCCAAGTCAAAATACGGAGCAAACATGGAACTTTTTACATTGACATGGAATCTACTGATTAGGGCTCAGTGAGTTAAACGTTTGTGACATTTTTTTTCAAAATATCTCAGAGGCGCGGACGGAAATAAAAACGTGACATCGACCTTGAAAAGAAGTGAACGGGATTTTGGCTGCACATCAACTAAATCATCACCTTCGTGCGAAAAACAGAAGTGCCATTGAAATAAGTAGAATATATACCGTTTTGTGATAAGGTGACGAAATGAGGATATACAGATTCTATCAAAAAGTACTTTATTAGATTGTGGTGAAAAGGAGCAGGCGCAAACTTTAACACTTACGTGTGACCTATTTCAATCACAAAAGGTCGTTGATTCATGAAACAGACAAGTATCATGATAAACGGACGGCTCGACAGAGGAATTTGGACAAACTTTTCCTACAGCTTCGTTCCCAGGTTCTCCCCGGTTCTGGATGACGCGCTATCCTAGTCTGGTTCTCGATTCTACAACAGTAAGAGACTCCTACTGTTGTAGAATCGAGAACCAGACTAACGCTATCCAGGATTTAATGCATCTGGTACCTTTTGATCCGATACAAACCTAACGCACTCAAAGTGTGACCGAGACAGGTACCATCAAGGGAATTAAAACAAGTAAGTCTGAGTTGCTGCTGCATATTTTAAAGTCCGATTCGTGTACCAAAAAAAATTGCTTTCAATTATCAACCTTATGATGACTGCAATGGCGCCTGCCTCGCAATTTTTCTGCGAGTGTCATTTTGTTTTTGTTTTATCTCAAACGAAATCCGCTCAAGAGAAATACACTCAAAGTAATCCTTTTGCTATAGTTAGCTTAGAAAAGGGGTTCGCAGAACTTACATTTGGGATTTAAACTCACTGAATCAAACAAAATGTTTGAGTAGCATTGATCTGCATTTTTATTGCTGCATTCTAAGTGATACAGATTTTTAGACAAGTTTTCTTTTTCTACAGTTTTAATCTAAAATTAGTTATACTGTGCTCCCTTTCAAAGTTGCGTCGATTAAAAACTGTCGATTCCTAGTTCCGGGTTTTACGCCTTCCACTTACAAACTGCTCAGTTCCCTCCCTTTGCTCACACGACCTGTCGTCTGTTTCCATCAAAAATGTCTTCGACAGGTATACAGTATAGTTCTTACATTGTTCATGGATTTTTTTTTACTATATCTTTAGCCTGTACATCTCTAGCTGTAGATTGCACCACTATTTTCAAAGTTTTCCGGGAGAGCACGACCCCAGACCGGCCTAGCACAAATAATATGAATCCACAAGAATAGAGGGCTAGCTACGTTCATTCAAATCGGAATGTCCTCATTGGATTTCCTATGGTTAAAGGAATATGGGTAAGGGTAAGAGTAAAGATTTTGAGTGTAAACAGCCTAGTTTTATTATTCACTTGTGGTTGCCTTTTAAACCAGGTCTTGATCATGCCATGTCTTGAACCAGCTATGAAGCTAATTTTAAGTGGTTTATTCGACGGACTTGATTCGAAGGAACTACAGCTACATTACCAATTACTTAATTTTTCAACGAATTTTATGCAGTGGTTGCCCGTTATACAACAACAACAATACAACAATAACAACAACAACAACAACAAAAAAAACACTTTTCTATAAAATCCTTTAAAAGCAGAAACAAATGGCATATTGAGCCACAAATTAAGACACATATGCAACCAGATACGCCTTTGTGTATCGTGACCCTGTTCTACACTTGGCACTATTCAGTCAAAACATTTTTTAAAACACTCATTTAATTGCATCAAAAGTGTCAATTAATCGGATATTAGTGATTAGTTGGATACAGAAAGACGTCCTGAAAGTTTCCAGACCGAAGGACCTGTCTGGTAAAATTTGGGCCGGTCCTACATGATTTTTTATGTCATCGCACTGAGTGTCAGACAAATATTTGGACTTCTTATACCTGCTAATTACTTAAAACATGTTTCTGAAATTGTTTTGGTCAGACAGATTTTGACATCTTGTCTGACCAAATGTCTAAAACTATTTTTCAACTATGGGGAAGTCTGTTCAGAGATACATGTGATCAATTGCATGGTGTCTGCTGTCTGGTCTCAGTTTTATTATCTTGGACTGTCACATCCTATCTGCATATCTACACACCAGGGCTTTTCATCAGGAAATTGGGAAGAGGCCCTGGCCTTTCAAATTGGGAAAATTATGCGCGATAATTGTTCGTTTTGGGAAATTTATGCGCGATTATTGTTCATTTTGGGAACACAAAATTTATTGAAATAAGGAGTACAAATTATTATAGAAATAAGCATTTTTAACATTAGTTTAATTTTTATAGCACTTTATTTTTTCAGATTTTCACAATTCTATAGTATAGTTTCACAAGCTTCAAAGGTCCATGTCTCTGTAATATTTTCCGTTATGAGATTTGTTTCTGCAACCGGAAATAAACACCGATTTATCTCCCCTGAAACGGAATGAAATCCATACTTTAGGAATGTTTGACTGAGTAAGAGTCTATCAGAACTTAACGGATTAGGGCTAATTACTTGTAAATAGTCCAGCGGATGTTCCTACTCGGAACAATGGCTGACACTAAATAGTCCCAATTTTTTTGCCTTTTGGGGGCATTAAATGGCTAGTATGGCCTAAAAGGAACATGTTAAGTAAATGAGATGCTTTTACTGACACACTGATAGCAAATTTATGTTTGGAAATGCAGTATATGAAAAAAGGCCCTGGTTTTAGGACGGCATATGTAAAACAGTTTTGAAGTTCACACAGAAGTGAAAAAAACAGACCACCGGTTTCAAGGTGTCAAATCTCTGTTAATTGATACATGACCCCTACTTTTCTTGCTGGAAATGGACAGTAGAAACAATTAGCTTTAAAAGCATGTAAGTTAGCCCTTATTAAAATGGTACCAGCTATGATTGCCAGCCTTTTGAAACATGTCATGTTTACTATAGTTTATATAGGGAAGTCTATTTACAGGTCTTACACCTTAGACTGGTTTTGCATATCACGGGTACCATGCGTTTTTCGGCTATAGTACGACAAAAATGTCGATACCAGACAAACGCTTCTTTCGTAAATATCAATGTAAACAAATTGATCGATTTTTAAACTACTATAGGGGGAATTTCTAAGATTTTGGGAAATCATGTCTTGCATTTTGGGAAGAAACTCTGCCACAATTGGGAAAAAACTATATTTTTTCGGATTGGGAAGTGGCCGAATATCGGCCTCTGTTATATAAGGATGAAAAGCCCTGCACACCCAGCAGAAAAGTGGAGTCGCAAGACAGTACTTTCAACATGATTGTGCTATTTTTTTTATGTTGACATGTATAAATCTCTTTCAGTTTTGGAGTCACAGTCAGTTGATTTTACAAGAAAATCATGGAGAGAAGATGTAGCTTTCATTCTTGAAGGACGATTTAAGCTTTATGCTAACAAAGCATATCTGTCAATAATATCTCCAGTATTTGACAAAATGTTTACATGTCAGTTTACTGAGCATGGACTAGATGAAATAAATTTGCCTGGGAAGAAATATGAAGAGTTTCATGAATTCCTCAAATGTGTTTATGTCAATGTTGCAAAAGAGATCACTGAGAAAAATGTGTATTTCTTGTTTCCAATTGCTCATGAATATCAGGTAAAAGACCTTTTGGTTAAATGTATTTCAAAATTTAAAGATATTGTGCAGTCATGTGAAGTAGATGATCACCCTGATGATGAAGGAAAAGCACATGACAAGCTGTTGACCGTTTTATCATTGGCTATAGTATATGATCTGAACAGTCTTATTCGGGAATCAACTAATAAACTCCTAGCATATCTTCATTATGACAATTCCTGGTTAGAACAGTATCTCAACGAAAGAACTGAGTTTAGTTCAGCTGTAAAACATCTCAAAAAAGAGTTTTTGTCTGATGTTTTGAAGAGATATTCAGCAAGCAGGACACATTTTGTGAAACATAGTATGTTAAGTGCCCATTCGAATGTAGACCCAGCTCCACTGGCAAATTTTGAAAACGCAGTTGGAAATTATGATGTGGTTGCATTAGAAGTCGATGAAGATAGTTATGATAAGTGCTACTATGGACAGAAAACAATGGTTGTAAATAATGTTTATTTCAAAATTTGTGTTGGTATAGATGATGATATATTCAGCCTGAATATTGCTATAGAGAACGCTCCATTTGATTGGGAGGATGAAAGACCATGGATGATTTCCGCAAAATCAAGAATAGTTTTAAAGAAATACCCCATAGGAAAACCCCATGAGGTTTATGATGAACTATTCCAAATAAAAAAAAAGACAGATATCTATGACTATTGTCAATGTGTTTATAAGCCACTGAAAGATGCTGAACCTCCAGCAAACGGGTATGTCAAAATGGGAAAAGTTACAGCTGCATTTTATATTCAAGTCAATAGCCCCGTTATTGTTGATGGTAATGTGCATTAAAATTAAAAATACTGGTACTCAAGATGTTGCAGGAACTAACCTACAACAAGCAATTATAGGGCATTTACACCAACACTTAACCCTTTCATCCATAGACACACCTTTATCTCATGGGCGAAAAATGTAGATCCAGATCAGCCGGCACATACATGCCGTCTGATAAGGATCTGCACTGTTCACTATTTGATTTATTAGGTTATTTCTGACCAAAAAGAGAGCAGTGCAGATCCTGATCAGATGGCATGAATGTGCCGGCTGATATGGGTTGTATATATGGAGGAAAGGGTTAAGTACATGGTGATAAAGGGGTTGATTCAGGAATAGACAACAAAAGTCACCGAAAATTTTCAAAATGCATTTAAATCACAGAAAATCTGCTATTTAATATAATTTATAATTGATGTTTTCTTTGAAAAGTCAAGGCAAATTTAAAAACCAAAAATTAAAATTAAGTATTTCAAATGTGTTTTGAAATTTGAAAGTATCCAATACTTTAACAGTGGTCTGTATACAACTTTTAAGACTAAAAGTAAAACCATTCATGTGTTCAAAGGCTTTATAATTTAAGACACAGAATAAAAACTTCAAATTTAAAATGAATATAAACTGTCATCAGGCAACACAAGAATTGTTAAAACTCAGAATCTGCCATAACCCTTTCCTCCCTATATACACCTATATGGCATGTGCGAACAGTGTAGATTTGGATCAGCTTTCACATCTGTGATGTCTGATCATGATCTACACTGTTTGCTTTTTTTATTTATTAGGTTATTTTTGATAAAAAGTGAACAGTGCAGAACCTGATCAGATGGCACATTAGATGGCACAGATGTGTATACACTTTGCTGTTATGGGAGTATATAATTAACTGCTACGGCAATATATCCTTTACTGTTATATATACTTTGCTGTTATGATAGTTTATACTTTACTGTTATGGGAGTATATCCTTTACTGTTATGAGAATATATACTTTGATGTTATGGTAGTTTATACTTTACTGTTATGGGAGTATATACTTTACTGTTATGGGAATATATACTTTGCTGTTATGGTAGTTTATAATTTGCTGTTACATGAGTTTATACTTTGCTATTATGGGGGTGCTTACTTTGCTGTTACAAGGTATATAATTTGCTGTTATGGGAGTTTAAAGTTTGCTGTTATGGGCATTATACTTTGCTGTTATGGGGGTATAAAATTTCCCCTTTTTTGGGGTAAATATAATTTGCTGTTATGGATGTATATACTTTTCTGTTATGGGAGTATATAATAAGCTGTTATGGTAGTTTATACTTTACTGTTATAGGAGTATATACTTTTCTGTTATGGGGGTATATGCTGTTATGGGAGTATATACTATGCTGTTTAAGGAATATATAACTTGCTGTTACGTGGGTTTATACTTTGCTGAAGTATAAACTTCTTTGGTTAAGCTTTTTTGGATGATATGATTGCTGTTATGGGAGTATATTCTCTACTGTTATGGGGTATATACTTTACTGTTATGGTAGTTTATAATTTGCTGTAAATGGGCTATAATCTTTGCTGTTATAGGGGTATATACTTTGCTGTCATGGGAGAAACATTGTGATCATAAGAAATGCATAATGATCACCTTCATAGTCAGGATTACTGCCTCTTAAACAGATACATATTAGATATTGGATGAAAATGGCAAGTTTTGAAATACCATAGAAATGAATGACTGATTTAAGCAATTGCAATATCACTGAATACATTAAAGTTCTTAATTAACACCACCTGGAAAATATGACCATCTTGATATTAAGACCATTATTCCAATGTCCCATTTTTAAGTTTTGCACCATATTTTAACCCAAAATAAAGACCATCCCACTAATAAGGGTTGAAGGTTATAAAACTCAGATTAGAAACCAGTCTCAAATCTCAAGCATCTGATTGACCAGTCGCCATTTCAGCCAATCAGATACTTGAGATTTGAGACTGGTTTCCATGCTCAGTTTTATAACCTTGGGCACAGATAATTTTTTCCATTCTATTTACTCCATAGATACAGCTTTTTTTAGCAAGGCCGAAGAGTGCAGATCCAGATCAGCTAGCATATTCCTTGCCATCTAATCAGGATATAAACATTTTTTTTTGTTTCATTAGGTTATTTCTGACCAAAAAGCAGACAGTGCAAATCCTGATTAGATGGCATGGATGTGCTGGCTGATCTGGATCTACACTTGTTGCACATGCGTAAAAAGCGTTTAAATGAGGAAAAGGTTAACAACAAGGTATGTCTTCAGTAATAGTGATAGGGCCCGCACATACTTGTCTTTAGTGGATTGATAGAAGTTAGAAGTATTGTACTTGTTATAAATGCATAGAACGGTAATTTGATAAATTGTTGACTTTTATTTATTGACATTTAATTTCTATAGTTTGTTGAATTTTTTGCACTTGAAAATTTTTAACATACCTGTAGTATAATGATTTATTATATGCCCATTCTCAGGAGTGATGTTGCTGACACACTACTAGGCAGATGAAAAGTGGAGAGAAACTTGGTTGAACAGTGTAGATCAAGATCAGGCGACACATTTGTGCCTTCTGATTAGGATATGCAAAGATTGCATTTTGATTAATTAAGTTATTTTTTACCAATTAGCAAACAGTGTAGATCCTGATCAGATGGGACAAATGTGCTGGCTGATCTGGATCTACACTGGTCACATACTCAATAAAACCTGAATATATGAATATAAAGGGTTAATAGAAGTGTACTTCCTCAAATGTATTTTCCTGATTAAGTTCTACATCTTCAAATTGCAGTTATGATGTTGAAGTAAATTCTATATATTCTGCAATTATGTATCACCATTAAACGTTAAATTAGTATTTTGATGTGTTTCTATCTTCATTTGTTTTCAACAAACTTTTTGACTTCTTACCATGTTTTTGAGTTGTACCTCTATACTGATTTCATAGTGATCTTTAGGTCACGAAAAAAACACTGTTTTACATATCTTTAACAGTACATGTTTCATTATTAATGAGACTTGCTAAATTTTAATTCAGAAAAATATTTAACCATTTCCTCCATAGACACGCCTTTATTGCGCGGGCAAATAGTTTAGATCCAGATCAGCCGGCACATCTGTGCCGTCTGATCAGGATCTGCACTGTTCGCTTTTTGATTATTTCTGACCAAAAAGCTTTTCATGAAAGGATAGCAAGGACTACACAACCAAAAGTTTTAAGAATGTAATAACGGTCATTTGTCATTAAAGTATTTCTAAACATGTTTAATTTCTTCAGGGCCATTTTCCTTATGAGTCTACCTGTCAACTATTCTTCATGACACAGATTAAACAATTTGCCAGGAACTTAAGGGCGACTTATACTTTTTAATCATGTTGCATTCAATGTATAAAGATGTTTCTGTTATAAGAAGGACAACTCTTGCAAGCTTATTGATACAGCCGTATTTATTTTAAAGCTGCATGGGTTGTCCCATCCTGCTCTATACCAATTATCCTTTTAGGAATGCTAAGACAATTTATCTGGTCCCAAGGTTATAAAACTGAGCATGGAAACCAGTCTCAAATCTAAAGCATCTGATTGGCTGGAATTGCAACAGCAGCCAATAAGATGCTTGAGATTTGAGAGTGGTTTCCATGCTCAGTTTTATAACCTTCAACCCTGGTGTTTATTATTCATTACTTATTCCACCATATAACCCTAACAGACACAGCACAGATCAACCTCAAAGTTTTATCTGATGTGTTTAAGGTTTCAGTTGGTTACAGGGAGATTTTTTTCATCCAGGTCCAGACCTGGATGTCATGCAGTGATGATAACATATATCAGGGCTATCTGATCAATTTTTTGGGGGGTTTTCCTGGAAGGCTGAGTCAGTTGCATTGTCAGAATTGCATGGCTAGGCGCTGTTGCCATGAGGGTGTGGGTTCGCTTCCCAGTAAAGGCAATATCATTTGAAGTCCATGTTTCATTATTAATAAGAGTTGCTAAATTTTCATTAAGTATTTATTTTAATAATTTAAACTGATGTCATTAAAATTAACTTTTCATGAAACGGTAGCAAGGACTACACACCCAAAGGCTTTACGAATGTGATAAGGGTCATTTGTCATTAATGAATTTCTGCATTTAATCTATTCACGGCCAATTCCCTCATGGGCCTACCTGTCAACTGGTCTTCATGACACTGATTTAAAAATTTGCCAGACACTTAAGGGTGACTTATACTATGATGTTGCATTCAAAGTATAAAGCACTCTCTTACATTATCGCCTCATTACATTCACCTCTGTTATAGGCTGGGACTACTTTCAACTATTTTACTTTAACTTAAAAAGTATAGTTCACCAATTATATTTAAAATTTCTTGGGTTTCTTTTGTTTGAATGAAAGATAGTGAAGATATCTGTCATTTGTTAAACAACAAGCTTTCATATTCATAATTATGATTGTATAAAATAAGGCTGTCGAGATATGTCAAAAACCTTGACATTAAGCCTTTCGCAGAGATGTAAAGTGAGTGTAAGGAACGACTACTCTGCAAAGGAGATTGTGTTTAAAGATGTTTTTGTTATAAGAAGGATAACTCTTGCAAGATAATTACTACCGGTATACAGGTATTTATTTTAAAGCTGCATGGGTTGTCCTTTGAAGCTGGCACCACACCAGTCAAGAAAAGGTACATGGTGACCTTCTTTGGAGCTCATTTGAGCAAGCTAGGGGGTCAGGTCAAGGGAGGGGGGGGGCTGGGGTAGCACCTATCCTGCAGTGGTGTAGAACAAATTTATTTCCTCTTAAGAGACATCAAGCTGGAATTTTTTTTGCACACTGAGACACTCATGTGTGCTTTCAGATTTCATTCTGGGGTGATTTGGGCGACTTTGTTGTTTTCATGAATTTTGTCGCCCACGTCGCGACATGGAAAAAAACCCTCAATTTTGAAGATTTTTTCAGCGGCAAGTTTTCGCATGGAATGATGACCCTGTGAAGCTGGCACCACACCGGTCAAGAAAAGGTACATGATGACCTACTTTGGAGCTCATTTGAGCAAGCTAGGGGGTCAGGTCAAGGGAGGGGGGCTGGGGTAGCATTTACCCTACAGTGGTGTAGAACAAATGTCTTTTATCTTAAGAGATATCAAGCTGGATTTTTTTGGCACACTGAGACACTCATGCATGCTTTCAGATTTCATTTTGGGGTGATTTGAGAGACTGTCGTTTTCATGATTTTGTCGCTCAGGTCGCGACATGGAAAACAACTCAGTTTTGAAGATTTTTTCAGTGGCAAGTTTTCGCATGGAATGATGACCCACTTTGAAGCTGGCATCACACCGGTCAAGAAAAGGTACATGATGACCTACTTAGGAGCTCATTTGAGCAAGCTAGGGGGTCAGGTCAAGGGGTAGCACCTACCCTACAGTGGTGTAGAATTTTTTTTATATTAAGAGATATCAAGCTGGAATTTTTTTTTGGCACACTGAGACTCTCATGTATGCTTTCAGATTTCATTTTCGGGTGATTTTGGAGACTTTGTCGTTTTCATGAATTTTGTCGCCCAGATCGCGACATGGAAAAAAAACTCAATTTTGAAGATTTTTTCAGCAGCAAGTTTTCGCATGGAATGATGACCCACTTTGAAGCCATTAATAATTTTATGTAACCAAACACAAATTTATCAGTTTCTGAGCCTCCCCTTAGTTTCTGTGCTCCTGATAACGCCTGTTCAGAATCCCCAGCTTTCACAATGACAGTTATTCAGAACCGTCAACGACTGTTGACTCGACGAGTCGTCCCTGATGTCAACAAATATTTGTAAGGAATTATTGATGGTGTCGCTCTCAGTTGTTTCGAAACTCCCGTTCCAAAGTTATAAAATGGAGAATTTAAACCAGTCTCAAACTTCGAGCATCCCATTGGTCAGTTCTGAAACTGTGCTCAAACTTAACCAATCAGATTGCGATCTTAGACTGGTATCCAGTCCCGGTTTTATAATTTTCAAATTCAAGAAGTGCAGATTTTTTTGGAGTCTTAATTCGCACAATGTGTATTAAAATGTCGCCATTGGAAATAACATGTTAGAGATGCACATGGCCGCACCATCACAATTTTTGATGTACGCCCTGTTAATACATTTAATCTAACTAGGGCAATTTAGAGGGTGCGCACGCCCTGTGAGCAACCGTCTAAATCCGATTGTGGTCTCTGCATAACATATCAAAATATGTGTAAATGTTTCATTAAGTATGTAATGACTATGTTGCATATTATAATAAAATCGCCTGCTTAAGCAAGGTACGACCCGACCCGGTACGATTAGTTAGGTCAGAGACCAATAAATCATTTCCCATAGACTAACGTTGTAAAGCCGAACCCTTTGTGGTTTTCTTTTAATGGTGTTTTGAAAGAAAATTGTATATATGCAAAGAGCAATCCGAGATTTATTATGTAATAGAATTCAAATCATGTGTTTACCAACTTCATTTTTTGCTAGCAGCCACGGAATTCAGTCACCCCAGTCAAATGGGTAGGTAAAATTAGCAAATCACAACCCTGCTTTTAGCATTTAGTGGCCTCTTACCCTAAATAGTCAGTATACTGACTGTTGTTTTGGCGCCAAAATATAAAAACAAAGTTAGCAAATCACACCCCTGCTTTTAGCATTTAGTGGCCTCTTGCCCTAAATAGTCAGTACACTGACTGTTGTTTTGGCGCCAAAATATAAAAACTGACGGAAGTGGGGGGCGGGGGGGGGGGGCGCGAAAATGGTAAGTGGACTGATACAAAGGATTAAAATAATATTAAAAACCATTCTTATTAATTTAAGTTATTATTAAAGAACCGACTGGCAAGAATATACCGAGTAGCTAGCTTAAATTGATTCTAGAATGAAATTTTGGTTTGTTTTCCCGTACCGCGTACTAAGCCATTATTTGAGTGGGAATGAGTTAATTGCCTTGATTTATACGGCGTGTATTGCACAATTCGACTGGTGCGCAGATGGAACCCGCGTAAATTGTGCACATCCACTGACTCGCTGATAAAACCCCAGTTTATTGTACGACTCGACTGGTGCGCAGGTGGATCCCGCGTAAATTGTGCACCTCCACTGGCCGCTGATAAAACCCCCATTTATTGTACGACTCGACTGGTGCGCAGGTGGATCCCGCATAAATTGTGCACCTCCACTGGCCGCTGATAAAACCCCCATTTATTGTACGACTCGACTGGTGCGCAGGTTGATCCCGCATAAATTGTGCACCTCCACTGGCCGCTTATAAAACCCCAGTTTATTGTACGACTCGACTGGTGCGCAGGTGGATCCCGCGTAAATTGTGCACCTCCACTGGCTCGCTGATAAAATCCCCGTTTTTTTTGAAGACTCGACTGGTGCGGAGGTGGAGCCCGAGTAAATTGAGCACCTCTACTGACTCTTTGATAAAACCCACGTTCATTATACGGCTCGACAGGTTCGCAGGTGAATCGCGCGTAAATTGTGAACCTACTGACAAGAATTGCGCGAAGCTGTCTAAAACTGATTCCTGCAAAAGGGATGAAGAGCGCTTTTGTTGTTGAACATTTGATAAATAGTTTAATACATTATCATTTTCATTATTTGGTTTTGTTAATTAAACGATCATTCTGAAATGTATTTCTTTTTATTGGATTGTTAACATCCGTCAGCACTTAAAACTCGGCAGTGGAAGAGATTCAATGTCGGGTTTACTTGTTTGACCCAGTCAAACGGCAAACACAAAGAACAGTAGAACACTTCAAAGTACGTTTGTTTTGAGCGGTATGCTGCCAGAACGCGGAACCTCTAAAACCACTCAACTTACCAATTATCCATTGGATTACTGGCTGCTGCTCACCCTATATGTATTTTAAGGCAAACTTTCAGAAGTCGTTAAAGACAAACTTGGCCTAAATCCAGGTTCTCAGGTTATAAAATGAGAAAGGAAACCAGTCTCAAATCTCAAGCATCTGATTGGTTGAAATGACGACTGGTCGCAGTTTCAGCCAATAAGATGCTTGAGATTTGTTTCTGATTTCAAATTTCAGTTTAATAATCTTGGAACCATTCACGACCTCCAAATACCATCTTCATGCGGTTCATGTTTAACCTTTTTGTGCGTGTCAACATTTATTTTTATTGAATTTTTAAAGTAGGGTTTTTTTCCTAATCTAAAAAAGCAGGAAAAGGACAGTAAAGAGGAGAATGGGCAAAAAATGTGTTGCATAAATACCTATAGATACTTACAT
The DNA here is from genome assembly GCA_038501625.1 of Corbicula japonica. NCBI lineage: Eukaryota > Metazoa > Mollusca > Bivalvia > Venerida > Cyrenidae > Corbicula > Corbicula japonica. The sequence goes on along the minus strand of JAZAYU010000020.1, from coordinate 2,523,790 downwards.
ATATTGATTTTTTTCTTCCTGTAGTACCCCAAAATTTATTTAGTTTATGTTCATGTTAAGTTATAGATTACTAAACATGACAGGATATTTTTGTTTCTTGTTTATTGCCTCAAAATTTTGGATTTATTCGCTGCTTATTTTTTATTGTCACAAAAAAACACGTTACGATAAAACAATACTATTTTGCACAACAAATAGTGGTATCGCCCACTCAACTATTATGATGACTCGTAGAAAATGCTTAAAAACAGTTCCTTTATTCATGTTCAATGGACAAGGTAATTGGTCCAAATGTTCTTAGACACTTGTCTGCCTGAAATCCAGAGCACTCATCAACGCTCAAAACACTTGAAATATGGGGCGACATAATTTGGGAACAAATCTTGCTATGTACAGTGTGTAAAACGTCCTAATGATACATTTTCGGGATAAACGTGGTTCGATATTATGTTGTGTTCCACCTTCCATATTTTTACCCAAACACATACAAATGAAATACATTCCATACATCGTGTTGAAATGTTGTTTTCCGCAGGTCGGATGCAAGATTTCCAGAAAAGACGTTCATTTAGGACAGTCTTAGGGTAGTTGCATGATTTCCAGCTTTCTGGCCGAAATTTCTATGAAATTTAAATACTTCTGCCAAAAATGGGGTTTTGAGCAACTCATTGACCCCCCGCCCCCCGCCCCCACCCCCTCCCGCCTCTGGAGCCACTCCTGACCTGAAAGGTGCAGTACAGGTTCAGAGGTATGAGCTAATATTCCATAATTTAAACGTGCTTAATAGTATATTCTTTATCTGGGGTCCATACGCCGCTTAACACTAGTAATTATCTGAAAAAAAAAGCGTATTCAAGGTTCCATGTCTACCGCCATATGCACATCATCGTGTGTGATGGATGAAAATTGTACTGTTCGCTAATGTAAATATTGAGTTGCGCTCAACCCGGGACTAGGCGGCGTGGGCAGTAATATGCATTTCCATTACTGCCCATGAACAGGCTCAATCAAACCGAGCCTGCAATATGTTCATATTTGTCCTATTCGGTGGCTTTCAAAGATCCCTTTTTATCTATTTTAATAGTAAATGACGTCATTATAACAAACACACGCTTCTCTTGTGTTAAAGGGTCATTATCCGAAATGAATCGTAAGATCTTAAACAATTTGAGTACGAAAATGTTATGAGGACCTGTTACCCAATTAAGTCAAGTAGTCGGTGTCAAGATAATTCAATGACCTGCATTATTAACAACATCATTAAGTTCCATACTCGCTCGATTCAGAAGCCCTTTATGCACCAACGAAAGCTTAAAGCAAAACATTCAATATATTATTTGAGCCAGTCTTTGACAAAATGACCCTTATTGCATTCTTAAAGTTAATAGATACTCAAATAAAGTCCACATTGCCCTTAGTTTCATCAAACGCTTGTTAATTTATTAAAATAAATAATTATCCTATTGAGAAGTTAGCAAGTTTATTCTCAACTAATATAATTAATTAAATAAACAGAATTAAGGAGATGTAAAATATTGAAGTTTAATGTGGCCTAAGGGTCATTTTGTCAGAGACTGGCCCAAATGTTATATTAACCCTTTCCTGTATAGATACGCATTTTTACGCAATTGCGACCAGTGTAGATCCAGATCGCATTTTGGTCAGAAATAACCTAATGAATCTAAAAGCGAACAGTTTAGATCCTGATCAGACGGCACGGATGTGCCGGCTGATCTGGATCTAAACTGTTCGCCCTAGCAATAAAGGTGTGTCTGTGCAGGAAAGGGTTAAATGAAATCGCCGCCATATTGCATTTCTGCCTTGCGCGGTAATTCAATCACGAACGAAAATGAACTTAATTTCTATGAGCTGTGTAAATGCACTGTCTGATGACTAATTTCCAGAATTGGTTACCGTTGGGGCAGTCTCAGGGGTAGTTACAAGACAATTTGCAACCTTCTGATCAAATTCCCCACAATAATTAAATATAGCTGCCCATATGGGTTTCAGGCAACCCCACTGAACCCCCTCTGTGTCCGCCCCTGTAATGCCCCACACCAGTAGGCTTCACACATATATCAAGCTCACGAAGATCAGTGTACACTAAATAAAAGCTGCTTCCCGGTTGGTTAAAAAAAAGTTAGGGGAAACCCGTAAGACTCTATAGAAACATTAGCTGATTGGCCATTATAGGTAAAGAAAAAATAAAACTCCTTCTAAAAAACAGAAATTGTGTATTTCTGCAGCTGTTGGAACCAAAAATCATTATCCAAAACATTTTGGATAAGAAAAAAATTACTTTTAAAATAATGCCTATAAACAGGTTAGCCACAAGTAAATTTAGTCAATAGGCAAGGGTGGTAGTCTTCAAAGTGAAATTTGAGGTAGAAACCTACGGTCATGGTGGTATGGAATCTGTGTTTTAATGTAGATTTATATTCAAACTTTATCAGAAGACCATGCCTGATATTGTCTAAGAATAAATAAATCAAGGAGACTCCCAAGACTCTATATAGAACATATAGGGAAACGCAATAGTGTACGCTGACCAACGAACTCGTGTAGGTTAGACTAATGGATTGTCATAACTATACAGATTTTTTGAGGTCTCTATTTCGTACATTCCCTATGATGAAGTACAAGTATTTCCAACAAGAGCGGTGTTCAAAGTGATTAACGTCGCTGTAGACCGAGAGATATATACATGTGGCTCGGTCCGTTCTTCTGTCCGTCGTTTCGTTCTTTCATTCGGAACCATTTAGCAAATATGTAATTGACGGTTGGAATGTCATGCAACTTAAAAAACGACGGATTATCATGCTGGGTGTGATACATACAAATTTCGCCAGGACTGTCCGATAAACTATAATAGAGTAATAGCATTTGAATTCTGTTGTATGTAAAATATAAAGATTTGCTAAAAAATAATAGGACAGACGGATGAACGGAGAAATGTCTTGACGAACAGACAATACAATAAAAATTCTTTTTTTTTCTACCGGTTTACGCCGTCGGATTAAAAATATCATGATTAATCAAATCAAAGTTTGTGGAAAGTTCTTATAAGACTCGCTCTGAATTTGATGTGTGTGAAGTTTTGTGAATCACACATAAGCATATTCGGAACGCTTGATAGATATGTGTGGCTTCTGTGCATGCTTGCACGCCGTCGAACGGGGTTCTACGCGATCCCAACGCGTCATTTGGCTATGCCACTGCGCCGATGTTGCGATGCGATCATACAGCGCGCAACTCGGCGTTATGCATTTTTCCTGGATCCCGTAGGATCGCCGAGTGAACGCGGCCCTTGTGTCATACGGATATGGGACACTTACACTTCCAGAGAGCTCTTTTGTTTTTCTACCGTGAGCTCTGACCACACTGTCGCAAAAGCGAGGTTTATTTTATTTTTATCAAATTTATAAACAGTTGATCACTATGCTTACCGGTGGCAAGGGTTTTAGAGTTTATGAAGAATTATAGGGAAATCTCGATTTGTTTCTTTTATCCCTGTCATCGTGTTCTTGCTAATTTGACTCCAGGTACTCTGGTCTCGGTAAGATCATCGAGTACTCACCCATTTGGCTTTGCAATGCTATTTGATTGTACAGTTTTATATGTTTGTGTGCTTTTGCATGCAACATTGTTAAGCTGATGGGTGAGTTGGAGTTATTTCACCAATACAACTTGTACTTGTTTGTTGATATGAGAACCTGTTGGGGGCAATTGTGAGGTTGGTGCACCCTAAAACCTGGTTTAAACCCCCAGGGGCAATTTATTTTGCCACTGAGCGTTCCAATGCGGTATCCCAAAACGTTCTCTTTTTCGTTAATTGTTTGTGGCGTCTTATTTGAATTGACATACTTATAACAAACATGCTCTCTCTTCCTCTCTTCTTTTTCGCTGCGTGGGGAGGCTGTGTTTTGTTGAGTGTGGCTATTCCTGATATGCATATTTCACTTTTTTTGAGATAATTTTCAAACCTTTGGTACAGTGATGGGACTCCTATCCCATAATCGTGAACATTTACTCTTGTTTTATTTTATCTTCTTTTTTTCTATTTTCTCTCTCTCTCTCTCTCTCTCTCTTCTTTTTTTGTTTTGTTTTTTTTTTCTTTCGTAATAATTATCTTTGCTTTTTTCTGTCGTTAGTGGTCGATTAAGACTATGTTTGGACGAACTTGTCTTGCAATTACAATGGTAGAATGACTTTTCCAAATATGGTTTATTATTATTATTATTATTATTATTATTATTATTATTATTATTATTATTATTATTATTACTAGCAAATTATTATTTGCAAATTATTATTAGCAGTAAAAGAAAAACTTGTTACGTGTTGTTGTTTTTTTCTTCAGGTTAGTAGTTATGTTCATTAAGTCGATCAGCTAGGCAAGTTTTTTGCAGTCTCAACCAGACCAAAAAATGCAAACGTCTACAGATTTCTTAAGAGCTTCGGTGGCCTTGATTCAGCTCTTAATAGTCACCAAAATTTTGCAAACAAGTTTTTTTCAAACGCTGCTACATTGGAGTGGTATAAAAACCAGTTCACGTTTTGTTTGGGATTTATGTTCACCCTCGCTGTGAAGGAGTAACTTGTATTTATACTTGGACCCAGAGTCAGCGGAGAGGTTTGTTTTTGTTTTATATGTATTTTAAATAAATGACAAAGACGCCTATTAAAATCAGCTTGGGAAATCACGTTGAAAAATGTTTATCTCTAATAAAATTAATTTATGAAAATTAAAAAGTAAATTATATTTTTTATTGTTTGTTTGTTGCTGTTTTGGGATTTTGGTTAGGTTTTATCAGCAACTTAAAGAAATTAGAAACGCAACTTCTTTAAACAAGAAATACATTTCATGCTTAAAAAAGTTGCGTTTCTAATTTCTTCGATTACATATTATATAGTAAAAGAAATTAAAAGCGCAACTTCTTTAATCGCGAAACATATTTTGTGTTTAAAGAAGTTGCGTTTCTAATTTCTTTAAGTATATGTCCACTGGAACGATTGAAGTAACTGGATCAATTTATATCTTGGAATTTTCATCGCTATGTAAATCTTTCAAGAATTGTTTAAACTTTGAACTGTAGAGATTATCTAATAACCGCCTGAGTAAACTGAATTATAGTGTTTGTGGTTTAAAATAATTTCTTTATCGTAATCATGATGGACCACCGACTTACACCATATACAATGTATCTGCGAAAATAAATATTAATTTCACCTCATGGTGTATGACTGATATTCCATTTGCGACAAGTGTATATCAGCGGTATGACTAACATCTACACTTTGTGCTTTATAATAATAATAATAATAATAATAATAATAATAATAATAATAATAATAATAATAATAATCCCTTAATTTTAAGAAGGTAACTCATCAAGACAAAATCTATGACAACAAATACAAACAAATACAATATTTGCATGTATAAAAAGTTAGTCAAATTAAGAAATTGCTAATTTTCAATGAGGCCTTCTAAAATGGAGACTAGCTCCATCAGACTGCACAGATATGCGGGCAGATTTGGCTCTACACTGGTCGCGCATGTGGTTAAAGACTAGTATAGGATAAACTTACAAGCTTCCTTTTAGCTTTGGCATAAATTTGATCAGATGCATCAAAATCCAAACAAACGTCTTGTAAGTAAACAACATACCAAGACTCTATATAATCTAAACTCATAAAAGAAACATTGAATCAGCTGCATAAAATTAAATATGAGAATTGTCTTTGAAATTCAAATTAATATTTTAAAACATCTATAATTGTGTTGAAGATTCAACAGAACTTTAATTCTGCTATTTAAAAGTAATATTTCTAATAGTTCCTTTGCAAATTTAAAATAATTCTACAATAAAATATGAGGCATCATGACAAAATGGATTTACTGACTTTCCGAGAAGTGTAGACCCTGCTAAAATGCAGACTTACACAGTTCGAAAAGGATCTAAACAGTATTAAAGATGCATTAAACATCATGTGCAGAACAAATAGATTTAATATATATGACGATATTAAAATAATAAATATATTCTGATATAAACTTTAAGTTACGATCATTAAATAGTGCAACGATTGAAGTTGGTTGGTCAAATTAATTAAATCGTGTTATTCTCTGTCGTTTTATATTTGAGTTGAGCGTGAAACAAAAATTATAATCACGGATTCTGATTGGTTAAAATTGAGTCTAGTCTCCAACTTGACAAATTAAATGCTAGAAGTTTTGAGACTTCAGTCTCAGATAATGATACTGGGTGCATTTAAATTACATATTTTAATGTTGTCTTTTTGTCGTGTATGTGTTTTTTCAACGCTAAGAAACCTTAAGGTATACGAGTCATGTGAGCCAATTTAGACTGTGTTCGTATAGTATTTGATGTACTATTGTGCATTCAATGGGTGGTTATTGTCCTACCTCTTTCGTACTTTTTGACAGAGAAAAGAATTTGGGCAGAATCTTGCAAAGAGGTCTGAAACTTATTAAACCACAAAATAAATAAGTAACTAAGTAATATGTAACAATTCATATGTGACTTCGGTAATGAATATTCACAAGAGAACCTTTCAAACAAATTATCAGTGGCACGAAAAGTGGTTGTTTAACTCTTGGTCGCATTGTGGTACTGGAACAAACACGGAAACAAATCAGTTAAGGCGTTACTCAGTATATGATGTTAACGATCTGAAACCAGTACAAACCACTGGCACTTGACCAGCCGCACCGCCCCCTACCAGCCTTACTAATACACCTTTTTTTAGTAAAGATTATGTCAAGTCACTGATATTATTACATCCTATTAAAATATGTGAAAATATACCGTCATAATCGTAGTTCTAAAATATACCCGTATTATAATAATCTCTTTATTTATTTATTTATTTATTTATTTGTTTATTTATTTATTATAATATTTACAAATACAATATTTGCACGTATAAAAATTAGTCAAAATGAAGAAATTGCTTATTTTCAATAAGGCCTTCTAAAACGGATAAACGAAAAACAATTACATTATTTAAAAACACCAATACTTGAAGACACAATCAATCATAAACAATTTATGAAAATCACGAATTCGAATATGCATGTATATTCTATGTGTAAAATCGACTACTTAGAATACGGACTTCTTTAGAACTACGATTTTGACGGTGTAGTTTCGTTTATTTTGATAGGACGGAATAATAGCATTGACTTGACACCATTTTACAAGAAAACAAGTGTGGAAGGCCTGGCAGGGGGTGGGGCAGGGGGCGGTATTTCTACGCGCAATTGTATACTACAAAACAAATAATGTTTTCTTAAAAATCAATAATGAAAACAACAAAAACAATTTATAATGTACTACAAAATCAATAATATGTAATACTAAATCAAAATATGAGAAATTACTAGAAATACAAACAATAAAATTATTATTAAGAGCAAATGTATACTATACAAAATCAAAAACGTATAGCACAAAATCAATAATGTTTACAACAAAATCAATCATGTATTCTACAAAATCAATATAGTAAACCACAATATCAATCTATAATTTATACTACAAAATCAATAATATATTATACTAAATCATAATATGAGAAATTACTAGAAATTAAAATAATAGTTAAATTATTATTACGAGCAAATGTATACTATACAAAATCAATAACGTATAGTACAAAATCAATGATGTTTACAACAAAATCAATGATGTATACTACACAATCACTATAATATACCACAATATCAATCTATAATGTATAATACAAAATCAAAAATGTATAATTCAAAATCAATAATGTATAATACAATTTTTGCGTTTTATTGATGTTTAAAATGTCAGAATGTTCGGTTTTTATGCAAATATATGAAAACAATCTGACAGTGCATACACCGATGAACGCAGAAAAACGAAATTTATTTCTTAATTAAAATTGATCTTGTTGATATCTGGGAAGTATGTATGTTTTCAGATCAAATATGAGGTATTCTGTGTTGTTGGGCGTGTTGCTGTTGGTCGCCGTGATAACGGCAATGCCGGCGAGAGAAAAGCGAGACGCGGATCTTGTGGGTAAGTTAAGATGAAATCTACCCTACTTATGTTCCTGTTTCAACTCAGACGCGTAGCTCCCTATACACGAGTACGCGACTGAATCCATATAATTCTCCCTAGAGCACCAGTTCTGTGAGGCAGTTTGGGGGGGGGGGGCAAAAGGACATTCTCCCAAAACCACCCCTTCCCCAGCACAATAATGAATCTACATAAATAGATGGATAGCTACGCCCCTTTAACTACGCTCATTAAACAATGAAACCTCACTAGTAAGACCACCACTGGGAATAGAGTAGTTTGAATACTGGTAGACGGATGGTCTTCATTTTAGGGTTGAAAATAGTGCAAAACTGTAAAGCTGGAATTAGAAATTGTTGTCTGATTAAAAAGGTGGTCTTAATTTAGGGATGGCCTAATGAGGGGTTTTACTGTATTTGTTTCTAGTGCTTTGCTCGTTTTTTTTTAAATTAAGAAATAGCTTTATATATAAAACATCAAGACAAAATTTGAGTTTAAAAACAAAGCCTGCTTCCATTTTTTCAACTATCCAAAATTCTGCTATTTCTCGATTGTTATTCAATATAAGCGAATACGACAGAGGTTAAGAGATGCTCTACTGTGGTATCATTTAATTTCGCGGTGATTGAATTTCGCGCAGAAGACATGATTGACATTTTCGCGCGGATAAGAATTCGCTTGGGGTTTGAATTCGCACATTTATAACGTGAAATACGCGATAAGTTATCGAATACATGTATATAATTTCATGCGGAAATATACGCGAATATATGCCAGCACGAAAATATTATTTTAAACATCTATGCGAATTTTGATTCTCGCGATAAATTCGCTTTGGTTTTAAATTCGCACACTTTTCAGAGCGCGAAATAGGCGAAGATTTATGATATATATTATTTCATGTGGAAAAATGCGCGAATATATGCTCGCGCGAAAATGTAATTTTAACATCTTTTCTAATTTTGATTCTCGCGAAATTTTATGATAGCACAGTAATGAAACTCATGATAATCAACAAATTATTATGAAAGAGTATTTCCATTATATCAGGTGACAGTCTAGTTAATATTACATATGTATACCCAATATTTATGTGCTGATTATTGATTACAAAGATCATATCCGGTAGATTAACTGGCAAGTGATTATCTTTTTCAGCAGACGACCATTCGCACCATAACGATTCACACCATGACGACCATGACGATCATCATTCACACCACAACGATTCGCACCATGACGACCATCATTCGCACCATAACGATTCACACCATGATAGCTCACACTCAAGCTCATCTAGTTCAAGCTCGTCGAGTTCTTCGGATGACTCCCATCACAAGGGTTCACACCACTCCAAGCATGATAGCCACTCCAGTTCGTCGTCAAGTGATTCCCACCACTCCAAGGGTCATGATTCGCACCACTCAAAGGGCCACGATTCCCATTCCAGTTCATCGTCAAGTGATTCCCACCACTCCAAGGGTCATGATTCGCACCACTCAAAGGGCCACGATTCCCACTCCAGTTCATCGTCAAGTGATTCCCATCACTCCAAGGGTCATGATTCGCACCACTCAAAAGGCCACGATTCCCACTCCAGTTCATCGTCAAGTGATTCCCACCACTCCAAGGGTCATGATTCGCACCACTCAAAGGGCCACGATTCCCACTCCAGTTCATCGTCAAGTGATTCCCACCATTCCAAGGGTCAAGATTCGCACCACTCAAAGGGCCACGATTCCCACTCCAGTTCATCGTCAAGTGATTCCCATCACTCCAAGGGTCATGATTCGCACCACTCAAAGGGCCACGATTCCCATTCCAGTTCATCGTCAAGTGATTCCCATCACTCCAAGGGTCACGATTCGCACCACTCAAAGGACCATGATTCCCACTCCAGTTCATCATCGAGTGATTCACACCACTCCAAGGGCCACGATTCCCACCACTCGAAGGACCACGATTCCCATTCCAGTTCATCGTCAAGTGACTCCCACCATTCAAAGGGTCACGATTCGCACCACTCAAAGGACCATGATTCCCACTCCAGTTCATCATCGAGTGATTCACACCACTCGAAGGACCACGATTCCCACCACTCATCATCAAATGATTCCCACCACGATGATTCACACCATTCTCACGACAATGATTCCCACCATGATTCACACCATTCAAAGGATCATGATTCACACCCCTCTAAGCATCGCGACCATCATTCCAGTTCATCATCAAGTGATTCCCACCACGATGATTCACATCACTCTAAGGACCATCACTCCAGTTCATCAAGTGATTCACACCACTCTAAAGACCATCACTCGAGTTCATCAAGTGATTCTCACCACGATGATTCACACCACTCTAAGGGCCATCACTCCAGTTCATCATCAAGTGATTCCCACCACGATGATTCACACCACTCTAAGGACCATCACTCCAGTTCATCAAGTGATTCTCACCACGATGATTCACACCACTCTAAGGACCATCACTCAAGTTCATCATCAAGTGATTCTCACCACGGTGATTCACACCACTCTAAAGACCATCACTCAAGTTCATCAAGTGATTCCCACCACGATGATTCACACCACTCTAAGGACCATCACTCCAGTTCATCATCAAGTGATTCTCACCACGATGATTCACACCACTCTAAGCACGGTGACCATCACTCCAGTTCATCAAGTGATTCCCACCACGATGATTCACACCACTCTAAGCACGGTGACCATCACTCCAGTTCATCATCAAGTGATTCACACCACGATGATTCCCACCACTCTAAAGACCATCACTCCAGTTCATCAAGTGATTCCCACCACGATGATTCACACCACTCTAAGGACCATCACTCCAGTTCATCAAGTGATTCTCACCACGATGATTCACACCACTCTAAAGACCATCACTCCAGTTCATCAAGTGATTCCCACCACGATGATTCACACCACTCTAAGGACCATCACTCCAGTTCATCAAGTGATTCCCACCACGATGATTCACACCACTCAAAGCACGGGGACCATCGCTCCAGTTCATCATCAAGTGATTCCCACCACGATGATTCACACCACTCTAAAGACCATCACTCAAGTTCATCATCAAGTGATTCTCACCACGATGATTCACACCACTCTAAGGACCATCACTCAAGTTCATCATCAAGTGATTCCCACCACGATGATTCACACCACTCTAAGCACGGTGACCATCACTCCAGTTCATCAAGTGATTCCCACCACGATGATTCACACCACTCTAAGCACGGTGACCATCACTCCAGTTCATCAAGTGATTCTCACCACGATGATTCACACCACTCTAAGCACGGTGACCATCACTCCAGTTCATCAAGTGATTCTCACCACGATGATTCACACCACTCTAAGCACGGTGACCATCATTCCAGTTCATCAAGTGATTCCCACCACGATGATTCACACCACTCTAAGCACGGTGACCATCACTCAGATTCATCAAGTGATTCCCACCACGATGATTCACACCACTCTAAGCACGGTGACCATCACTCTAGTTCATCAAGTGATTCCCACCACGATGATTCACACCACTCTAAGGACCATCACTCCAGTTCATCATCAAGTGATTCCCACCACGATGATTCACACCACTCTAAGCACGGTGACCATCACTCCAGTTCATCAAGTGATTCTCACCACGATGATTCACACCACTCTAAAGACCATCACTCCAGTTCATCATCAAGTGATTCCCACCACGATGATTCACACCACTCTAAGGACCATCACTCCAGTTCATCAAGTGATTCTCACCACGATGATTCACACCACTCTAAGCACGGTGACCATCACTCAGATTCATCATCAAGTGATTCGCACCACGATGATTCACACCACTCTAAGCACGGTGACCATCACTCAGATTCATCATCAAGTGATTCGCACCACGATGATTCACACCACTCTAAGCACGGTGACCATCACTCAGATTCATCATCAAGTGATTCGCACCACGATGATTCTCATCACTCCAAGGACCACGATTCCCACCACGATGATTCACACCACTCTAATGATCATGATGACCATCATTCCAGTTCATCATCAAGTGATTCCCACCACGACGATTCACACCACTCTAAGGACCATGATTCCCACCATGATTCTCATCACTCTCACGATGATTCTCACCACTCTCACCACGATGACTCACATCACTCGGAACATCACTCGGATAGCCATCATGATGAAGATATCTCCGTTGAGGTCGATACCCATATTCGAGTACATTAGACGAAACGATGTTACAAATCTCAGGACTGTCAGTGATCTTTGGGGTACGCCACGGGAAAAAATGTCTTCGGTCTTATTTCTGACATTTTAGTTGTTACTATATTTAGAAAGAATTTGACATTTTAATTGTTACTATACTTAGAAAAAATGACATTTTAGTTGTTACTATATTTGTTTTTTAGAAATAACTTATATTTATCGATTATTTTCTCGTAACTAATTCGAGATTGTGTTTCATATTATGACAGCATAATTTAATTTTTACGGCGAATGCATAATAAGTAATGTCGTTTGATCATTTTTATGATGTCATTTTAAGAATTACGTCAACTGTTTGAATGTATCTCTTACCCCGTGACGAACCCCCTTGTTCTTCTTATCCTCAGGATATGTACTGTGCTTTGTAGAAAATGAAATTATTAGTGTAACAGTTTAATCAGTTTTTTTTTCAAATTTTGAGTAGATGCTTTGAGGAGCTTTGAATGTATACTACGATGCTTGATATCTAACTGTGTATGCTCATTTGGATAGAATAAATTTCTTGTACGATATGATTCAATATGTCTGTTTTTTATCGCCACAACCAGGTAAGGGTCATCCCCAGGCGCCGTCGTCATCGATAAAAAGAATTATGAAATCTCTCCAAAGGCAAAATGCAGTTCCATAAAACTTTGCACAATCAATGTTATAAATGTATCTATATTTTATATTTTCATAATGATTTTGATGATTTTCTTTTTATCGTTGACATTGACGACTGGAAACGGCCCTTAATAACAACTGTGGTATCATTTAATTATGCCCCCACAATATGGGAGGCATATTAAGTTTCACTCGTCTGTCCCCCAAATCTTGTGGCATCAACTCCTCCTTAACTATCAGGCGGATTTCTTTCAAACTTGCTCTGATGATCAAGCAGGATGTGTAGATGGTCGTTAAGAAAGAATTTATTCCTGCGACCATTTTTACCAGAGGTATGGCCCTTTGTTATAACAAATCTTGTTGCAGCATCAGTGTCTGAGGACACAATCTAGGTGCACTTGGAATATTTTCGGGCAACCTGAACATATTTCTGTAAAGTCCCTTTGCGGCGTTCTGTGCTTTTTGCTACTGCTCAAAATAAACGAAATTAAAAATCAATCAGCATCAAAGCACTAGGTGATGAAACCTGGTTAATGTAATGAACCCCGAAATTAATCATTTTATTATACAGAAGATCCATATAAGCTCGGGCTTATTAATCCACTCAACGATTCGTCAAAGATAACGAAATGTGCACTCTTACAAAAACATCGGTTTTTTCAATAAGTCAAAAAAGTGAAATATCCAATTTATAGCCACATCCAGAAAACACATCACTTTCCACGCAGCCAAAGAGTAGGAGGAAAAGACAGCATGGGTTTATCAAATGATCAATTTCAAGTTTGACACCATAAACAAAAAAGATCCCGAGTCGTTACCGCCTTGGAGCGGTCAGTAGCAAAACAAATTTGCCAGTCTTGGGTCTTAAACCAGGTTCTAGGGTGCACCAACCTTACCCATGTCCCAACAGGTTCTCATATGAACAAACAAGTACAAGTTGCCTTTGTGTTGTAAAACAGACTTGACGGGATATCTTCGATAGGGTTAATCTATTTCAGGGGCCTAAAAAGTCGTAATGCGCTTAAACCACACAAAAACCCAGTCCATGTATACAAATAGTTGATTTCATGTCACTTTATCAGGCGAATATCAGACGCGTTGTATAAAGGTTTAAGATGTTCCAACTAATCAGTGTTTTGGTTGAAAGTGTTTAATTTAACCACAAACTGGAATGCTGTAGGTATGAAAACCATAAATGGAAACAACCATTCGTTAATCAATTCCGTCAATCAATTCCGTAGATAATGAACAAAGACGCCAACATTGTGACTGGACTTGAGCAGATCAGTACTTAGGTATGAGCAACCTCTTCGAGGCAGTTACGCCCATGGTGTTATCATTGTTTATTGTTTGTGAGGCCATCTCAGCCTGAGCAAGTGAAACCTTGCCCAAGATCATAAACTTAATATGGAGACCAGTCTCGTTTCTCAAGCATCTAATTGGCAGAAATGGCGATAAGTCCAGTTAAAAATCGGACTTCTGGAAGTTGCTAATTTAAAACTTTTTGTGGCAGTCATTTTGTATGTTGACTACTGACATCATCAATTTTTGTGCACAAATATAAATACTAAATTAAAATAGATTCAATATAAAATAAAGTTTTGTCATGTCAGAATATCGAAACTTCGTTATTATTGTGATTTTTAAGTATTTCATGTGAACCTCTATTTGAAATTAAAATTTTAATCTATATTAAAGACATAAATAGTGACCCGTCAATAGAAAGTTTGCACATTTACCGCAGCTTTTTTACATTGATGAAATTAAAACATTCGGTATGGCAAAGGTACAAATTTGCTATTTCGGGTAACTAAGGTCTAATCAGGCTTTCGTCAGCCAAAATTTCAAAGTTTAATATTTGAAACAAATTAAATCAACAAAAGTGCATTAAAGCCAATGAGAAAACCTGATCTAGGCTGTATTAAACTTTTCTTCACGTCACGGAAAACTTACTAAAAAAATGAAAAATTTCATTTTTTTCTTTTAAAACAGACTCTACTGTTATTTTCGTCGAAATACATTTTTGTCGCTGTGGAAGTCAATTTTTAGTCGATCTTTCTAAAAATTTGAATGTAAGTACATGAGGAGGGGTAAAGGAAAACTGTCGATTCAGAAGTTTTATTTTTGGACGAAACTAATAATGAAACTAGATTTTTGGTACTTGGGCATCAATTTCATCCGTGAGCAACGGTAAACTTTTACAGATATTATATTGAAAAAATCTTGATTTTGTGGTTGACACCTGTACTTTTATGATATCTGGCCTTAACACAAAATCAAACTCAGGTCAGGTAAGTGTCATATGAGCTGAGAAATCGCATTTTTCTAACCTCTGGTAACTTTTAAAAACGTTGTTTTGACTCAAAAAAGCGGTTATATCCGGTGTCCGGTCCCTTACTGTGGTGAGTAAAATTGAGATGGCTGTATATCCGCACAAAACATGTATGATTTGGGGACGCAAATGAAACCTTAACATTGTTACTTCTTTATACGGATAACCATTTAATGTAATTTGGAAAACATTTATTGGCAGAAAGTCTTGCTACAAAGAATCGCTGAATATTTTGCACACAAATAAAGCAATTATTCTATAATATGTATATTGTTATAACAATACCACATAAAAGCTCATACTGCCAATTTAAACAGAAAAATTTTATTACAAAACATACTTGCGACACTAATACATATTAAAAATAAATCTAATAATCTGGTTCACTTGTTAAAATTTATCGAATTTTAGAAAAAGTGTATAGAGCACACAGGTTAATTAAGCATACTTTTTTTCATTTTCCATACTTTTTTAAGGATATTATTTCGTTTAAACAAAGTATAATTTCGTTTAAACGAAATATTAATTCGTTTAAACGAAAAAAAATTTCGTTTAAAGGAATTAATATTATTTCGTTTAAACGAAATAATATCCTTAAAAAAAGTATGGAAAGTGAAAAAAAGTATGCTAAATGTCACCTTAGGGGCTCCGTAGGTTAATACATTATAAGGCGCTTCATAGCACAATCCCTGCAAATATCCCAGATCTTATCGCATTGTCATGCAACTCTTCTCATGGTTTAAAACAGGAATCTGGATAAAAGTCAGTATTATAGAATCCTGTTTAAGAACAGCAGCTAGATAAGACTTATCACTTACTGTAGAATCGTATTACGCGGTAGTTTAATTTTCGCGTATTTCGCGTTAAAGGAAGAGCGCGAAATTAAAACCTAGAAAAAAATCAAATCTTACATGTATTTCGACGAAAATAACAGTAGAGTCTGTTTTAAAAGAAAAATTTGACTCGTTAAGGTGTTAGTCCTTTCTCATTATATAGTCATCGATAAAAATGAGAAAACAAAATGCAGTTCGATGAAACTTTGCCCAAATAAATACTATCAATGTTTTGTAATTAGTTAAGAAAAGTAAGAACAGTAAAGAAAATAGCTAGATCCAAAAAAGTTCTATTTACATCTAAACGAAAAAAATTAGTGACACAAAACATCAATTTGCAATGACTAAAGAAGTACTATAACACCTTAACACGAAACGTAACGAATTTAAACACGCCTTACAAAATATCTATATCCGGTGTACATTTATTAGCGCGTAATATTAAAAATACAAAACTTGTATATTGCTTATGGTTTAATCGCATCTGTATGTTATGTATCCTAAAACTGAAAGATAAAAAATATCAGATTTCTTGCAATTGTATCTTTATTTTTTTCGTAAAACAGCCAAAACGCAACATTTCGATTAGGGTAATCAAAATCCAAATACAAGAACTTTATGACAAACCCTTTTGAAAATCCAAAATAGGAAGGAATTGTGTATATTTGCAGCTTAATGTCTATTAAATCTGATTGTATCAAAACAAAGTTAACAATTGGTTGCTATTAACCCACCCAAAATTCCAATTGGTCACTTTTGGTCTGTACTGTTTTTAGAAAGACATAGTCTAAAACCTTTATCTGTGAACGGTTTTCAACACTAGTCATTGTTGTAAGTTTTAAACTTTTGATAATTGACTAGCGAACAGTTTGGCGTGAGTTATCCTAAATTTTGATTAAAATTTATTTCCTGCAAGTAAATGTGTCAAACAACCGGAAAACTATTCTGATTTGCTTGTTCTGTTTTAATGTGAAACCTCGTTAGTAAGAAAAAATCCACATGGCATTTAGTAAATGATTCAAGTTGTTTTCAATCTCAACAGTATCTTGATAAAGGGAAGAAACGAAATAGTAATAAGTTATAAACATATACCGTAAATGACCAGTTAGAACTTTGGGTGAGTGTATATACATGTATATATATATATATATATACTTCTTTCAATTCTTCTATATTGTCAATTAATTAAAATAACGAAATATTGCTGCCGCTCTTAAAACAAATATCTATAATAATATATACTGTAATAACATTCTTCTTTGATATCAATTAATAAATATTACTAAATATTGCTGTCGCTCTTAAAACAAATGTACATTTTTTTTCAGCTGCATGCAAGACTAAGGACTGTTGTAACAATGTTGATGTAAAGAAGGAGTTGCGACACTCTTGCGTGTAAACCTCGAGTTACATAGAGCACCTGTGTCCAAGATCATCACCATCAGTAAAACTTAATCTGGAGACCAGTCTCAAATCTCAAGCATCTGATTGGCTGAAATGGCGACCGGTCGCCATTTCAGACAATCAGATGCTTAATATTTGAGACAGGACTCCAATGTTTCTTTCTGTTTGATGATCTTGGGCCCTGCTCTAGAATTAGGATGGCTTCCACTTATTTAAGTTCTCCAAAGTAATGCTGTAATAGTTAATGATCAACTTTGCGAAACATTAGAACTAGGTCATGGTTAAGCCCAACCAAATGGCTAATTAAGCTAAAACGGAGGTACTCACTACTTGACAATTCAGAAGTGGTCTGGCTACACTTTTTTTCGACCATGCACCTAATTACGGACATGTCAGCATCAGCAAAAACAACAATTTGCAAAGGCGTGTAGGGACTTTTGGATATTGCTTAATTCGTGTATGATTTTTACATTGGTAATCTTTTTCTAGTGCTTCCATAAGGAGTACCTGGTCATCTCAGGTGGACTCCTATCAAAGGTATGTCTTTTTTACATTGGAAGCCGATGTCGGATGCAAGATTTCCAGAAATCCGTGTCGCCTGATCAGGATCTAAACTGTCCGCTGATCGTTCGTTAGGTTGTTTCTGACAAAGAAGCTACCAGTGTAGATCGAGATCGCTTTCACATGTTATAAAACTGAGACTTGCGATCAGTCTCAAATCTCAGCAATTTGATTGGTTTAAAATGAGCATATTCTCAGAACTGAGGCGGATTGAGAGGGTGTTCGGTGGAGTTGCTTGAACCCACATTTCGAGCAACAATTTTTAATATTTAAAGGGTTATGGCCTGGGTGTTAGAAATTATCATGTAACTACCCTAAGACTTCCCCGAGCGAACCCCCATTCCGGAAATCTTGCATCCAACTGTGTTTTATGAATTTTATTCACACTGTGAATACACTACACAACTAGTAAAACACTTTATTTAAATATGTAATAAATAGTCACCTTTTCAATAATTGTCTGATGTTCTTATCTCTAGACAATTTTTAATAAAATTAAAATTTATAATTAGTTTTAATTATTTAAAATGCAAGAAAATATATAATTTCATTTTGACATATGGTAATTTTGAAAGCAATATGGCCGACAAATAAGATCAACCTTAACATTATAATTATTATTATTTTATATTTCTTAGACCAAGATGAGAGTTCTTTTGGTGACGACTATGTGTCTAGCCCTCGGTGTGGTGCTTGCTGCACCCCCAACACAGGATGTGGATATTCATAATATTCTAGGTAACAGTCTCTACAGTTCTGTTACCGAGCTTGCGTAGTGCTAAGCCGGCCAAACTCATATGCCTGAGATTGGAGACCAGTTTAAAGTCTCAAGCATCTGACTTGTTGAAATGGCGACTGGTCGCAATATAAGCTACACTGCTCGCTCGACATTTGAGATTGGTCTCCAGTTTTAGATTTATTATCTTGGGCCCAGTGGTCGTGAGTTCGAACCCTGAACAAGTCCCGAAATTTCTGAAAAGCTGCATAGGGTACTCACCGCAACATTAGAGTCTCTTTGAAAAAAAGTAGATAAGTCTCAAATCTCAAGCATCTGGTCGCCATTTCAGCCAATCAGATACTGCTTTGAGACCGGTCTCCAGTTTAAGTTTTTTTATCTTAGGCCCGAACCATGAACAAGGTCCAAATTTTGTAAAATACTTCTTACTTAGTGCTTAGTGGTACCTTCTGAACATTGCAGTATTCTTAAAAAGAGGTAAATTTGCGCAAGTTTGTCAGCGAGATTCCCATCGCCACTCGAAGGCGAGTACAGGCTTTATTCCTTGAAATCTGACTGAATATATTATTCAAGTTCAACAACGACATTTTGCAAATCTTAAAACAAACTTAAGATATATTGCGGTATGATTTTATTTCGCGTGGGTTTAATTTCCACGTATTTCGCTATTGTTGTCGTTGATGGTGGTGATGATGATGATGATGATGATTATGATGGTGATGACGACTACGACGACAACGACGACGACGACGATGATGATGATGATGATGATGATGATGATGATGACGATGATGATGACGTTGTTGTTGTTATTGTTGTTGTTGTTGTTTTTGTTGTTTATGATGATCGATAATACATTGTATATTTGTATACAGATGATAAGGCTGAAGAGCATCCCGAGTACACGCACGTCGGCGACGCTCACGAGTTGACCGTGCCTCCCATTGCCCACTTCCACGACGATAGTGTCGAAGGCGACGGATTTAACACAACTATTCTTCTTGTAGATTATCATGTTAATACCACGTTCGACGTGGACGTTCTCTATGATAACGTCACGGATCACTCGGACGACCACCACGATAATACAACAGATCATTCCCACTCAAGTTCATCATCTGAATCACGTGACTCCCGACACCACGATTCGCACCGAAGTCATCATTCTAGTTCGTCCTCGGAAAGTTCATCCTTGGACAGTTCGCACCACTCTCGTCACGGTGATCACGATTCGCACCAAAGTCACCATTCTAGTTCGTCCTCGGAAAGTTCGTCCTCGGACAGTTCGCACCACTCTCGTCACGGTGACCATCGTCCACATCGTCGTCGTGATCATCGACGTCATCACAAAGATTCTCATCACGAAAGTCATCACTCACACAACGGACGCGATCACGACCACAGTGACAGCGACAGTTATTCCCATCACCACAAGGGACATCACTCCGATCACAGCGACAGTCAATCAGACCACCACAAGGGACATCACTCCGATCACAGCGACAGTCACTCAGACCACCACAAGGGACATCACAACGATCACAGCGACAGTCACTCAGACCACCACAAGGGACATAACTCCGATCACAGCGACAGTCACTCAGACCACCACAAGGGACATAACTCCGATCACAGCGACAGTCACTCAGGCCACCACAAGGAACATCGTTCTAGTCACAGCGACGGTCATTCACACCAGTACAGTCACCACTACGATCATTCGAAGCACGGAGACCATCACCATGCCCATCACTCTCACCATCACTCCGGAAGCCATAGTGATGGAGACCTGTCCCTGGAAGTCGACACCCACGTGCGAGTCGATCATTAATTTGACAACAAAGAATAAAGTAGATCTCCTTTCGCGGACTAGAAAAAGCTAGTTTTATAGCAAAAGTTGCGTATATTTCTTGTGTTATGAACATTAATAAATAAGTAACTAAAAAGTGTTATGGTATACATGTTAAATACAGTTACACCCCTCGAAAATGACCAGCTTAAAATTAAGACCTCATCGAAAAAAAGAATTATCCCACGGTCCCACCAGTCCCAAAGGTTGCATTAATAGTGGGGTTTTACTGTAATTTATAACTCAAAATTTATTATTACGTCATCACGTATTGCGTGACTATACCGCTCTGAGGGCGGTGCTATTTTGACAAAACCCTTTGAATACTAGCTGGCGGCATATGCCAAAACCGGAAGATTTGTGATGTCCCCCCTCAAGACGCAAATCAAACCAACAAAGTTGCCCTTATAGCTCACAGTTGAATAGACTTTGTACTTTTAATTTTAACGGTGAATCATAAATTAACATGTGCACCTTCATTATCTTAACATCGTTGCAACTTCAAATGTTATTGGTCAAACTTTTTAATTATCAATATATTGAACGCATAATAAAAAACGTGCACCGATATGCGGTAACTTTTGAGCCTTTCCGTGCGCCATAAAATATTAATCTGTAAGGCCAAACACCTTGAACAATCTTCAAAGAAATCAAACAGCATTTAGCATTTCAGAAAGACTTTAGTCTTTCTTAAAAATACAACATAACTAGACGATTGACTTTACGTTTTCAAACTTTTATTATGGATTGTTCACACTTTAAGAAAATAAACGTTTTAAATTGAACCAAAAACATGTACGTAGATTTCTTAAAGAAATGGCGATAAAGGAAGCAGGTTCTATTTTGTTTTTACAGAACTAAGTTTTGGAGGGCTTCTGCACCTTGTCTTGATCAGTGGAACATTTGTGCACAGTAATTTCAAGTTGTGAAATTATGAAGCGGACACTAAAAACGTGAATGCTGGCCGGACAGAGGGCATAAAAGTCGAACGGAAACCATATCTCTTGTCCCTTTAATAACCCATGTCCACCCCACATAGCATTACATTAATCATTCCAGATAATTCAATGAAAGCGGTATAATTATCAGACAATAATATTTCACTGATACACCCAGAGAAGGTTCAAAGTGTTTCAGTGTGGCTGCTAGAACATCTTTTTATGGCAGCAATATTTTATTTTTGAAGGTAATTTTAGCACAATAGTTGAAAATTACCATGTAAATAACCTAAGCCTGCACCAGTCACACATCCTTTCTGGAAATCTTGCATCCGACCCTGGATAATAATACTGTGATATCATTATTTTTCGCGATGGTTTAATTTTCGAGTATTTCGCGCTAGAAGATGTGCGCGAAATTAAACCCAAAAGAAAATTAATGATATTATATAATATCCCATAGGAAAAATACAATTGCGCGAATTTATGTCCGCGCTAAAATGCCAATTGTGCCATATGCGCGAAATTTAGTTTCCACGAAATTATATGATACCACAGTATTTGGATAGTGTTTTTACATTTGCAAACCCATAATGATTCATGTCGTTTAATAGTGCCACATAAATAAAATACATGTTATCGAATTTACTGTTTTATCATTACATTTCGGGTGGTTTAATTTTCGCGTATTTCGCGCTAGGTAAAGTGTGCGAAATCAAACCCTATCAAAATCAAACCATTGATTATCTTATCTTAAAAGAATTATTCACGTGCGCGAATATATGACCATAAAAAATTCGCGAAATTTGATAACTGCGAAATTAAATGATACCACAGTATGTTAGAATATGTCACATTATGATTTTGTTGGGACATTTTAGCTGTACAACTAATTCACTTATGTTTACAAATTTAAAGAAAATTTACATCGAGAAAAATAAATATCACACAAAAAATCAACAACAAAAATCACACCGTAACAAAACGATACATTTTAACACACTCAAAACCCTGAACAATGTGCTTGGTAGTCTGGAATAATTTACAGAGAGAAAACAAGGTAGCGTAATTGGCATTGCATGTCTAGGCGCGTTCGCCGTACGGGTTCGCTCCCCTGTGGGGCGATTTCCTTTTACATAAGAATAGTAGACCTTTGTTGACATTTTGGATAAATGTTAACATAGGAATAATTTACAAAAGAATATTTAATTTTCATTCCAACGTTAAAATATGTTACGAATAAATACTCGGTCTATAAATTGTGTTGTTTTCATAGGAATTCAACATTGAAATAATTTTTCATAATAATATAAGACCTTTATTGATTTAAATCAGACGTCAACGTTTAATACTTTACGAATGGCTCTTCGGTGATGTTTAAATAGGATGTCAACAGTGAAATAATTCACATAATAATAAAATACCTTTATGATGTTTAAATCAAATGTCAACGTTAAAATACTTTACAAATGGCTCTTCGGTGATTTTTAAAATAGGATGTCAACATTGAAATATTTTACAGGAGGGTATTATACCTTTATTGATGTTAAAATCAAATATGTCAACTAAATACTGGTTTTTCGTTCATTTTTAAATAGGATGTCAACATTGATTTTACAGAAGAGCATTAGACCCTTATTGATGTTTAAATCAATTGTCAACGTTAAAATACTTAAGCTTAAACGATTTTTACATAGGATGTCATTATTAAAACATTTTACAGTAGAGTGTAAAAGTGTAATGTTTAAAGCAAATGTCAAAGTTGGAATACTTTTCAAATACATACATCGACTAGATTTTGCAGAAAAAATATCAGCATCTATTTATTTATTTTTAAAATGTCAACATCGTAGAATAATTAACATGACCCCAGTGCATAATGACGTCATCTATAATGGCTGCAAAACGTCAAAAATACCGACATTGTCATACCTGCTTAGCGTGGCTTTATAAATTATACCACACATACTTCTCCCTTTTTTATTATGAAAGGAACCCTGCAAATAACTTTATTATTTCTAATGTTGTTAACCATTTTTATTTTTTTATATATTGTTAAAAATTCAGTTTAATTCGACGCGAAAATTATTAATAAAGATGGGTTTAAGACTGTCTTGAAAGCTTTTTCAAAAATAACTCATAACCTGAACTGAATCTTGAAACTTAAACTGGCAGCTCAAAAGTTAGACGTTCTTTAAAGACAAATGCGGTAGTTTCCATTTTCACAACATTTTGAATCTTACATGAGCACCGCTTGAAAATTTTAAGTCCTTTTTATGGTTGTTCGTTTAAAGGAAATGTAAATTGCACTTTCTACTGGCAAGGGAAATGCCTTTTCTGAAATAACGCTTGTAAATCAACTTATGATGGTCTCTCTTCAACGATTTTCATAATAATAATCAAACGATGAACTGGTTAAATTCATAACGTTCTGAAAAACGGAAACCACCCCAGTTGTCTTTAAACGATCACATAATTCCATATAAGCCATTAACATAGCTGTTCATATGTTAGACAATTATAATATGACCCGTATCGTCTTCCATAGCATCAAGTGTTCAGTAACTGGGCGAGTTTATGTAGCTCTCTATCCATGCACGGTATGCTTGAACCTTGGCCAGTACACTAGGGTGGTCGTCATGGACGCAATCATCTCTTCCCCATGATATGACGCCGACGAGGCTGTACCCGCCGTCGGGATTCCTGCAGATCATTCCGCCACCAGAGTCACCCTAAAGTGTTTAATAATAAAAAAGTTATTATTTTTGCCAGTTTGCTTCCATGAAAATACAACAACAGTTCGTTCTCTGAAATGAAGATTCTGCTTTGTAACATACCATCATGGCATCGAATATTTTACTTTCCTGTAAGTATCGTGGGGTTAAATAAATATATTAAAATCTCTGTTTGTTTGTTTCCCGAATCGCATACTTTTTACCACTTTGGCGTTCCATATACTCAATTTTACGCTTATGACTAAATTTGACATTATAATCTTATTGCTGCCCATGTTATTCCTAACAACTGTAAAATCTTCAAGCAAGCACACTGTCGTGTAACAGCTGCCCTGTACCAAATAGTGGGTACCCTGTGGCAGTCCGCAAGATGGCGACCAGTTAAGAAACGAAAAGGTATGTGCTATTTTGTTTCCGATTGGAAAACATATTGTAAGGTATAGACTGGTAAACTTGGATCATATAATGAAAAGGATTGTTGCTTGATAAAATGTTTGCTTGCTTTATTGCCGGTGTGTCCGTTTGACCCTGTAATTGATAAAAATAAATGACCTTATTGGCTATTTCAAATTTGAAGCGAGAGCGACGACTGATTTCGGCGTTTTATTCTATGACAACGTTGTTGTTCTCGTAATATGTGATATCCCTTTGAAGCGCCTCTAATTGCCTATCTTGTGGTATAACTATTAAACTGAACAATTATTTTGTTTTTAAGAAAATGCGATTCAAACAAATTCTTGTTGGTACCCTGTACCGCCCCTCGGATTATAACAGGGTACCTTGTATAGCCGTTGGATTTGTGTCGAAAAAGGTACCCTGTATGGTCTACTTTTTCATGAAAACAGCTACCCTGTAGAACTCATTTCTTCTTCTTTGTATGACCAATTTTTACGTGGCATATTGTATATCTATAAATGTTATCTTTACCACTGGCCGTTCCTATATGCAGCCGGCAACGCTGAAGTTGTGTTTTTGTTTATACTAACATTTTATCTTGATTCGGCGTGCGGGCGGGTGTCCAATCAATAACTTGAGTTTGCTTTGGCCTATGCCAAACTTTGTGTGTGGGTAGGTTTTTTGAAGACTAATCAGGACTTCTAAAGGAGAATGACTACTGGTGGGCGGTATTACCGGTATATTGCGATTTGAGTCCTTGGCGGTACGCTGTATCGGTATGGTCTCCTAATACCAGTATGCTCAGGAAAATTCGTAGCCAAATTATTAAAATTGTTGAACATTACTTTATATACGTAAATTGCTCTTTCTTGCTTACATACGTTTAAATGTCAATAATTATAACAGCGAATGTACCAGATCTCGGAATAGTACGGCAATACCAGTAATAACTTTTTTCCAAATTTACCATTGCATCGTAACTGGGAGACACATCGGGCGAATCGTAAAGATCCAAAAGGAAAAGCTCCAGTTTGGAATTTTATTTTGGTCTTTAAAAGTCCAAATCCTCTCAGACTTTTGTAGAATATAGGAAAATATAGCTGGTTGTTTTACTTGTAAAATTACGGTCAAGTGGTCGGGCTGAACTACACATTTAACAACTCATTTGCGAAGACCAATCCAATGTTGTCGTCTGCAAATAAAAAGGTTGAATTTTGACCCTCTGTGGAAAACACTGTTTCTCTTAAACGTAAGCGGAAAGTTCAGCAATCTTTGGGTCGTGCTATGTTTGGGCTCATGAAATCTAGCCATTAAAACCCCAATTTGTTTCGAAGATAACTGTGACAACTGTTCTACAATACTCACACTAGTTAATTACGTTTCATTAACCGATGGTTAACTTCGAACGCATGTGTAAGACCGCAAAAATATACCGCGGTACGTATCGTTATATGGCAGGCCCGTACCGCGATACTTGCGGTACGCTTTAAGCTGCGATACCCATCCCTATGAATGACACTGTTGCTAAAAATAGAAATTCAGAACCAACGAAATAACTTGAATTAACTGTGTACTTTTGACACCAAACTTGATGTGGTGGGTAGCTTGTGTCAAGATGCAACTTTTGATTCTAAACTCGGTCGTTGACAATCTGGGTCCAAGATCATTAAACTGAGTTTGGAGCCCAGTCTCAAATCTCAAGCATCAGTCATTCAGATGCTTTAGATTTAAGACTGATCTTTAGTTTTATTTTTATAATCTCCGGCCATGGTTTCGTCGCATGGCCGAGCTCTTCTTCAAAATATGCAAACAGAACTTTTTTTAATAAAATCCATTTATTGTAAGAATTTCAATGATAACGTGATATCTCCGAAGATTTGGGGTACACTTACAATATTGAAGTGTGTCTATATCCTGTATCAGGCCCCAAGATTATAAAACTGAGAATGGAGACCGCTCTCAAATCTCAAGGATCTGATTGGCTGAAATGGCGACTGGTTTCAAATCTGTTTTATAATCTTCAGCGCAGATTATTAAAAACAGGATATTTATTAAACCATGATGCAGCTGATATAAAAACCTGAATTATAGTATTAGAAAGATACGAACTGGGATACCAAACCTACTATTAGAAAATAGGCTACTATAACATTATGACACTGCAGAAAGGAACTTTACTGTACAGTTGTTACTTGGTTTATAAATCTTTTCAATCATCATATGAACATATCATGGAAATACACGCTGTTTATAATTTAATATATCCATGAAAGGCCTTTTTGCCCCGTCAGTTGTAACTCGAAATCATCACCAGAGCCATTTAAATTCTCCGTAACGGCGTCAGAACCAAATGGTCTAAGACACTGACATTATTTATGACTTCATCTTTGCCGATAGCGATAGAGTATCATGCTGTAAATTATAAGATTCATTAATTTCAACTATACTGGTTATGTTCACCTCATAACAATCAACATTATTGTTAAACACAACACTTCAGGACCTCGTATTTCGTCCAGTTTTGTCTAAAAAGTTAATTTTTTTGTGTGTGGAATTTTATTGTTGCATCTGTATTACTAAGACGCTATACGTGTGCGTTTGATTTAACTGATTAATCGAACAAAATAACAATGGACCACATTGTGCGGATAAGGTAAAAGTATATTAAGACATTAACATTGCAGATTAAAATTTTTATAGGAATTCAATTATAATTCATATTATATTTATTATGTTCTCACTACAATAATACTTTAAAAACAGTAACACATAGTTCTACAGGTAGCTGTTTTCATGGAAAAGTAGACCATACAGGGTACCTTTTTCGACACAAATCCAACGGCTATACAAGGTACCCTGTTATAATCCGAGGGGCGGTACAGGGTACCAACAACAATTTGTTTGAATCGCATTTCCTTAAAACAAAATAATTGTTCAGTTTAATAGTTATACCACAAGATAGGCAATTAGAGGCGCTTCAAAGGGATATCACATATTACGAGAACAACAACGTTGTCATAGAATAAAACGCCGAAATCAGTCGTCGCTCTCGCTTCAAATTTGAAATAGCCAATAAGGTCATTTATTTTTATCAATTACAGGGTCAAACGGACACACCGGCAATAAAGCAAGCAATCATTTTATCAAGCAACAATCCTTTTCATTATATGATCCAAGTTTACCAGTCTATACCTTACAATATGTAAACCAACCAGAAACAAAATAGCACATACCTTTTCGTTTCTTAACTGGTCGCCATCTTGCGGACTGCCACAGGGTACCCACTATTTGGTACAGGGCAGCTGTTACACGACAGTGAAGCAAGCTAAGCAGTACTTTGGAGATGCGCAAAAACCACAAAATTAAACAGACACATACTTGTATTAGCTGTACCAGAGATACTATCAACTTTTTAAATGAAAGTGTAATTACCTTGCACGGGCCTCGCCTTTGACTTGTAAAACAGATCACGTCGGAACTGAACCTTGTTCCCCATTGTACACCACACTGAGTGTGACCGAGAGCTTCGCCGTGAACTTCTTGTAGATCTACCGTAGGATCGTCATTTAAATCTAAAACAACACTCCGATGTATTATTAGCATTCACATGATTTCGGATCGTGCGTCAAGTTCCGGAAGACATATGTGATGAAGATACAGAATGCGTCATCAGCCCCATAAGTATAACACATAGCAAATGTTAATGGAACATTTAAAAAGTTTTTCTTTCTTTAGTATCTTGTTTTACAAAGACATTTAAAAAATTTTAAACGATGTCAATTTCAATATCAAAAATGAAGCTAGAGTTTCATCAAATCATAATTTGTGTCTAGAAAAGACTGGTACCCGCTGTACGTACCATTGTCTTCTCCCCATCCGGCTACCAAACAGTCGTTCGGATCGTGAATTTCCGTACCGAGTTCGTCAAGTTCCGGAAGACATATGGGTTGGAGATTGTCGGAATATATGAGAGGCTCGGTTAGCTCAACCAAAGCCAGGTCGTGAAAATGTCGTCGAATTACTGATGTATGGCCGGTCTGGGGATCTGTAACATTCACTTCAACATTATGTCGAAAATGCTCGTGCTGAAAAAAAGAAGAAACAAACTTGGTTTTTATGATGAAGGCTAATTGCTTGTGAAAATGTAAGAGAAACACATATTAAATCAGTTGTTTACAATAACCCCCGTTCACCCCGCTTCTGCTACGATCAAAGCGTGTCCGAAAACGTGGCCGATCTTCACAAATCGCAGGAGGAACGTAGTGGAGTCTTTGTTAGCGCAGTATGATCGCGATAGGGTCTTCATGATCGGAGAGCTCTACCGTCGCTCTCGCCACGCTTATTTTGAACGTCCTCAAAACAAGCGTAGAGGCATGGTGGCGAACAAGAATCGGAAAAAGTCGTAAAAAGAGCGTAGAAAACTTTTTCAGATCGTGGCTTGCTCGGGGATCGTCGCAGCGCTGTGTGAACGGGGGGTAACGTATTTTCTTTTTTATTGTATATCCTATGGTATATATAATTTTATTGTAAGTCCAATATTTGTTTACATACTGCTAATACTATTTTATGATTAAATTCTGGGGAACGAATTTTCGCACACAAATATATATTAACGCTGGCATAAATTCGCGCATTTGTATTTTGTCTTTAAGACATATTATTACAAGTTGTAATATCGCTGGGGTTCAACTTCACGCATTTACCCTAGCATGAAATACGCGAAAGTTAAATTCGCGTGAAATATAATACGGCAAAAGCCCGGGCGCAAAGCGCCCGGGCGTTGCCGCTTATAGGTAACACGTAATTTATTTAAAAACAATGTAATTTATTGAAAAAAACTAATTGTGATAAGTTGGAGGGATATTTACCCGTGTCCTTTTCTAGCGGCCATTAACTTCCTGAAGTTTTTTTTCTAAAGATATTTAAACGGTCTCTACCATACATGCAAATTTAACCATTTTCGATTTTCCTCATAAATAAGCAAGCCGTTACTGAAATTGTATTATCCCACAAAAAAAATGTTTTTTCTCGGTTCAATGTATTTCGTTCTCAAAAAGAACGCCGGCACAGAGACCTATATATATAAAGAGATTCGCATCTCTCTATTACTGATATAAGAAATCTCATTTTTTGACGTGGATTCGACGAGAATCTCGTCACGTGACCAAGCGTTACTTTCTGTTTTTATAATCCGCCATATTGTTTCCGAATTTTGTAAGCGAGAATTATGTATCGGGTGGATTTTAATCGTTTTCACACCATTTTCAATCGATAATCAGGTTTGTATATTGTTTTGTTATTGCTCTGGAATACACTTAATAAATTATCACCTCCGTTGACGCTTTTCTATGATGTAAATAGGCCTTTCCCATAACTAGGTTGTTTCCCTTGAAAATTACTTGCCCTTTGACGAAGTGCGCATGCCCGAAAATTCAGTTTCCACTTCCGGGGACGTCTGGGGACGTCCGATAAATGATATTTACAAGAATTTGAGCAATAAGAATATAATTATAATGTTGCCACAAAGCAAAAAGAAGTAAAACTCATTGTGGCCAAGTATTAAATGGCAGGACTATCTCACTGCAAAGGTTTCCTCAAAACAAACGTTTTAAACGAGTGTTGATTCAGAGGTGCAAAACTGTGATGAAAACATTTCAAAGGAACGAGCACAAACTTCTCTGCAGCGAACACTTTATCGGTAACAAGGGACCATCGGCTGTGCACACTATCCCATCACTTTTCCCATCTTTTAACACTACCTGTCAATATCCTGAATGATGCATTTTGAGCATGGAATCTGTTAAACCGAGTTCCATATAAAATGAGTGAAATTCCACATACATTCCTGTGAAATATTTGATAGTTATCATTAGATTATATATTTGTCACTTCTCATTTAAAATTCCTCAATATTTCATAATACTGATATGGTATTACTCTTCGTTAAATTTAAGTTTGACAATTTTTGAATAAAAACTTGTGACTTACATCATTAACTAAAATAATTCTTCAAAATGAATGAAGTCAATACAATTCAATTAAAAATTTATTCTATAATAAATATTTAACAAAACTTAAATAAAAGAACACGATCTGATCAGACATGGGGCGAATTAAATTTTAATGCTAATGCATTAATAATGCATTTTTTTTCCACAATAATGCAAAGTAATGATTAATGCAACAAATCTAGCGTTATTTTAATGTAATTTAATGCATTACCTATGCCAAAATGCTGTAATGCTTAGCATTATTGGGCATTATTTGAATTTTGTTCCCTATTGGATTTTTTTCACTATAAATTAATTTATTTAATATGAAAATATATGTTAATAGTGACTTGTTTAATACTACGATGCTCTAAAGATTAAATATGTTATTATTTTATAATTATTACATATCTAATTAATAGCATAATAGCAAAAGAAAAATATGAATATAACTGTTAAGTAGTAGTTTGTAGTAACAATAAGGTACAGACTATAGAGTAAAGCTTTTGCATCAGAATGTTGTAAAGTTTGAACACTTTTTATATTAAGCCAGAAGTTCTTAAGCTGAGTTGAGGGAAGAAAATTTACAAAAAAATCAATAGCCATTAATCTATTAAGCCCTTTCAACAATTACATACAATCGAATCATTTCAATGTACACATTCATTGGAAATAGATTGAATTTCCCACCAATTTTCAAACACATCTGAATATTTCTAAAAATGTTACTGATGGGAATTAGAAGTTCAGTGCAAAATACCAAAATGTTTAAAAAGACAGCATCAAAATCTACTATAACTTTCACACTCTCACCAAACTACACACACTCACATGATGTTATATTTTTCTTAAATTTATTGCACTTACTTATTCAGTGTATATTTTATAGAGTCTGTGACAGATTTCAGGAATATCAGCATGTAATGCAGATGCAAGTGACATAATAATTTAATTAGATTAGTTGCCAGTTATGTCCTTGGTAAATATGACTTTCCAAATGTGTGAAAAACAGCAAAATTGAGAATAACTAAAGTGTGTGTAAAAAGCTAAACATGTACTTATTAATTCATATCAACTTAGACTAGTTTTGTTCTAAGCCCATGAGGTGTCATTTTAGATCTTAACACTTTCATTTTGACACTTTTTATATTTTTAAACCTGTGTTGTTTTTTGTGTGGAAGAAGATATCTTTTTTATTATATATCGACAGTTGACTTGAGTATTTATGTGAGTTCACATGAGAATAAAATAATGCTTAATTTAATGCATTACTTTCTAAAAATACAGTAATGCTAATTTAATTTAATGCACAAATTTGGCAAATAATGATAATTTAATGCATTACTTTTGAAAATAATTCGCCCCATGCCTGGATCTGATAAGGTAATAAAAAATACGAATACCAAGTCCTCATTTCATCATTAAACAATGTATTTTTATTTTTGCAGGTTGATGAACACAGAAGAAATTTACGAAAGCCAGATATATAATAGTCAGCAACTTTTCAATAAAGAAAGTTTATATTAAAACTATGTAACATTATTTCTGTTAAAATATGTAATATATATATCTGTTAAGCCCTAAACCTAATGTATTTATGTATTATTTTGTAATCTGAATTCATATAACAAATAAAACAGAAAATCAACAGCGTTCATCTCAAGAACTACAATATTACAAATAAGTATCACTTTCCTGCATAAAAATCTCCATATTAAACATTTAGCTATATATCTTATATGTGGTACGACAATTCCCAATTCGGTACGACAGTGTATTAAGTTCCGCTACATGTCAATTTGGAACTGGAGACTTGTCACATGCTAT
Source organism: Corbicula japonica (assembly GCA_038501625.1). NCBI lineage: Eukaryota > Metazoa > Mollusca > Bivalvia > Venerida > Cyrenidae > Corbicula > Corbicula japonica. The sequence continues at coordinate 2,491,192 of JAZAYU010000020.1, read as the reverse complement.
TGAGCCAGTCTCAACACTGTAAACATGACAGTGTATTTGATTTGGTGTTCACACCATGCCAGTGTATTAAGTTCCCGTACCTGTCAACGAGGATCTGGAGACTACTTGGCTGAGATTTACTTTTAAAATTTAACCTCATTCGAATGACCACCCTAAATCTCATTCAACCCCAGTATCACATTCTAAATGTAACAAAATAAAACACGAACCAAAGTTTAATGAGATGCCGATTTCCCTCAAATTCATTATATCCGCTTTGTGACATAAAAAATAATAAAAAAACAACAAACAAATGACACGAGAGGCAATAAACAACAACAACAAAAAAACGAGAATTTCTTCGTAAAATATCAAATTTCATATCGTTTATTTCGGCTTTTACTAGCACTTTTACAAATCTTTGATGAAAGAATAACTTCTTTTGATAATATAAGCAATAAAAACGTTTACTTTTATTTAAAATATTTTATTTATAACAATTTTTCATGATCAATAAAATGAAAGTTTCGGATGTATGAATTGACAGCCATATTGATTACTATGACGCGGATAGCGATCACGTGACTCGCCGAGATAACGCAGGCCGCGTGCACATGCGAGAAAAAGCGATGACGCATATCTATGTATAATATAGGTCTTTGGCCGGCATGATTATTTTGCCGCACAGTAAAAACAACGTTGTTTGCTAATAACCTGATTCCCGTTACGGTCCGTGTAACGGTGTACGTCTGCTGAACACTAGACTCTAGCGATGCCGCACACTAGACTCTAGCTATACCGAAGTAGTGGCATACCAATTTTTTTGTGGGTAAAATATCTACTGCAGTGTACAATTAATTTAAAATATTTTTTTTCATGAAAATCACACATTTTTCTGTACATTGACGATCATTTCAAATCGGTTGCGTAGGAGTTTCAGCCATGATCATTCTAAGACTAAGGCATAAGAGCATTTGTAATTCTTAGGTCTATAGTCGTCCTATTAATGTAAATGTGAGGATAAATATGCAGGTCGATTCCATCACTTAAATTGTTTTTTTATTTTATTTTTATTATAATTTTTAATTAATAACAAATTTCAATACATGCAAAGATGTAAACTTAACATTCTTTATGATTAACAGAATTTTAAGAATGCATTGCACCATTTTGAATGAGCATAGTTACACGTTAAATCCAAGTGTTATTGAAAGAAGGGTTTCATGCATAAGACCAAAACAATTTTAATGCTATAAATGAACAAAGTGTACAACAAATTGACACTTCAATATTAACAGAACATAGTTACTCAGCAAGTAATAAAACAACCAGAAAAAAACAACCAGGTCACTGCAACAATAAGTGTATTAATGGAGTTCAGTATTCAAATATTGATGTTCCAGGGAATGGCAACTGTTTTTTTCATTGTCTCAGCATGGCTCTACATGGAGTTGTTTCTAAAACTTTTCACTACAGGATTATGATCTGCAAGCATATAATTGAGAACTGGGTTCTGTGGAAAGATATTGCTACTGTCACTCATGGCCTAACCAATGGTTCCATCACTCCGTATTACAATTCAATGATTCTAAGAAATGGCTAGGCAACAATGTGTAAGATTAAAGCTGCACATGATGTTTTGCAAATTAACATTGATACGGTGTTAAAGAGAATATCAATTATCAATGTTACTATGCAGAGCCAGACACGATATACATATCAATCATACACACCATCAACAAAATCAAAAATACTATATGTTTACTCGAGGACTGTGGAACAACCATTTTACAGTGCTGACTGAAAGAGTTCAAAGAAACCAGAATATATATGTAGATCATGATTGATACATGATCAATAAAAGAAATAAAATGTAACATTTGGGAGACTCCTCAATATCAGAGTCCAGCTTTAAACATGTATTGTTTTGATCCGCTCCTCTGGACTTGGGTTTGTTCAGTTTTCATTGGTCTCTGAAAAAAATTCCTGGCTTGCGTATTTTTCTACCACAATGATTCTGCATATGATTCTGACTGTGTGCTTGTAATTCATGACCTTAAAATCGATTAAGGTGCTTTCCTGACAACTGCATGTTTGCAATTTATTTATTTCTTTCTTTAAAAAAAACAATATAAAGACTGGTGGTATGACATTCTTATTACAGGTTGGTTCCAGTACTGCTGACTGCACCTAGTATTATGTTTTGTAATTGTGAACAATTCAGGGGCGTAGCCAGCTTTTTTTCAAGTTGTAGGCCCAAACAAGGGGATCCAAGCCCCCCCCCCCCCCCCCGTTATAAGGGGGTCTGGAAGGCAAAGCTCCCTTTAGAAGCCAGAAACAAGTGAAGATTAAACATAACAAAATACACGTTCCAAAGTATTTTAAAGGAAAATTATCAAAACAAACTTTTACTATCATCGCCCCAAGAAGGCAAATCAACGCTACACACTTGATTCGACCAAACTGCTTAAACCCGCTACCATTCCATCCCCAAGCCCTTCTGTTTGTATTGTATTCTGCGACTTTTGAAATTGTCATTTTCTTGTCTAACTTGTAGGCCCGGGCCTAGAGGGCCTAATAGTAGCTACGCCACTGCAATTGGTTCGTTCAGTGCTACTTGTACCAAATCTAAATCTATACTAAGTCCAGTCAAGATCAAAGATAGGTTGAAAAGAAGAATTCTTCAATCAGAACTCAAGGAAAGTAAACTATATCAATGAAGTGGTATTTTTTGGAAAATGCTTTTGCCGTACCTAGGCATAGCCTAATTCATATTATAATGCCACAGCAAACCGTTTGTTATTTCAAGAAGGAATGATTTACCGGTATAGCTCGACTGATGGTTTTGTAGTTGTCTCGACCGTCTGCATCATATGATAATCGCTGATCCCCTGCATAGATCCTGAGAAGGTTCAAGTCGTTATAAGGTCTGAAAATTAGTTAAAAGAGTTAGTCACGTGACATTTTTCTATGGATCTGGTAAGGGTCGGATGCAAGTTTTCCAGAAAAGAGGTTCGTTTGTGGCAGCGTGTGGCCAACTTTCCGCATGAAAAATAAATAATGCTGCCTAAAGTGGGATTCGAACCTACACTACCAAACGCCCCCTGTTGGTTATTATTATTATGTTCGCTTACGATTCATTCAATAAGGCTGAGATTTCTAAGGGCAGATCGAATTCAAAATCGCGACAAAATATATAGTAAAATATAATGTACTGAAAAAATCACGAAATTAAGAATCCTCAAAAATACCGCTCAACCGAAAAATATGAAATTTTATGTCAATGAATATAAGTGTATTTACAGCGAGATTTACAGCGAGACAAAATATTATTAAAATCTTAGCTATATAGCATTTAAAACTGCATATATATTTTAGGATATTATTCGAAAATCTTTTTAACTTACGAGTGTAAACAATGCGCTGCTGTTAAAATCCATCGATCAGAAATGACCATCCCTCCACACAAGTATTGTCCCGTGTACAGGCGTATAGCCACTTGCCATGGCCAGGTACCAGGTGGCGCCTCACTTCCACCAACCACACGGCGCAAGCGCGAATGAGATCTCGGATGTCCGCAAGAAGATGGTGTCATTGTTATAGTTGTAGAAGGAACAGTAGTTGTTGTTTTTCTTCGTCGCGTTTGCATTTGAATCAGGGCTGTTAAGAATAAGCAAACAAACTAGTCTTAATCACTCAGACGCTCTGAATTCGCAAAGGCATAAGAGTGTGAGACTGATTAACTACAGAACATTCAGATGATTTAAACACAAAACAAAAAAGTACTAGTAGAATGTTTTATTTGATTTGAACAGGAATAGACATTGTCATTCGTAACAGAAAATGGCGAGAGGAACTCTGGGTTATGGGCTATTTTATAGGGGCGGAGTAAAGTCATAAACAAGTCTGATTTGGAATCGAAACAATAAATCGCCTGATTCAATCCGTACAGATCTCTTCGTGATCTGGGTTTTATACAACGTTACATTTCAAATAATGTTAAATGATTATCCGGGTATACGAATAAAACGTAACTACCAGAAATATGTTACTCGTTAGGAATCGGGTCAGTACGGCTCATAAATATTATACATAATAACATCAATAGTATTTTAACTGATTATGGATAAGTAGACAGTCACGTGATACTATTTTTATAAAAGCAAGAATGACATTATAGAAGATAGTGGCGAAGCAAATATATTTTCCAGTAATCAATACTCATCAAGAGAACATGGTGATATCAAATTGTGAACTTTTTTTTGCTGGTTAAGCATATTTAAATATTCATCTTATCGCATATATACTTGTGTTGTAATGCATATTTCCAAAGGGGTTACCTGGATAGGGGCCTCAAAAAAGCATATATAAATGCACTTGTCTGTTCAGTTACCGATAACCTTTTATATAAGTATAAACATCTAATTTTACTTACGATGGTCAGGTGGAATACAACATCTTGGACCAAGAGCGCCATTGTGTATACACAGCGGGATACCCCATGAGTGCAATGCTTCGTATGCACAGAAATTACTGCAAGTCGCGCCACGTACAAAATAGTCACAAAGGTTGAGAGTAAAACCTGAAAATAAAGTCAGTATTTTTACAAAGTAGTTCGATCTTTTTAATGTTTCGTACAATTTAGAAAGTTTGCGTTAAGTGTCGAAATGATAAATATCGGTACATCCGACGGAATGTAATACATAGTACAATTCTCATAATTTAACTTCAACCTTCGTTTGGAACGGACGAATAAATGTGTAATATATGAAATTGTTATTTACAGTTAGTAGTTAATACATTTTATTGTAAACATTTGTCATGAAAAGTGGATGTTTTATTTAACGCTCGGCACTTCTCATCCAGTTTTCGGAATGAACGGACGAATAAATGTTTAATATCTACATGTATAACATTGTTATTTACAGTGTCCAACCCCCTCCATAGGTCTACTTCAACCCTGCATGAACCCATAATAAATATTTGTCGTTAGAAACCGGGTCTGTCTGCAACATCAGTGGTCCCAAGTGAATTTCGCATAATATTTATTGTCAAGAAAACTGGTTTTGACCGTATTCGTAGTTATTGGTCGATAAAGTTAATAGTTTTCGGAATAATTGTGCATACGGCTTGCCATAAAATAATATCATTACATCGCTATCCGGAACATGATGATCGTATAGTGCCGATTGATAACCGTCATGGGAAATCTAACTCCTAAATACAAACATAATTATTAGTTGCAATCCAAATTATCAGGTTCGAAGAACAACATCATAAGAATTCTTGTTTATCTTAAAGATAGGGTAAAAATTCCATTCATATGTATAATCTTATAATCTATATCCAGCAGTGCTACGGACAGATTTTTATAGGTTGCATTAAACCAAATAACGCAGTATTCATCCGCGGTCCGTTTGAATGGAGTCGGTTTAAATATAAGATGTTTTTCTCTTCACCTGGAAGCTACTTTAAAATTAGAAATATTCCTGTGTGTGACTTGTTTGCAGGGACGATATGTAACGACAGAAACGAAAAAAAATCATGTCTTTATATTGTTTGATAGAGGCGGACTACCGGAAGTAATTGGGATAGCGCGTTTAAAATATGGTCTTACAACAAGACGCCGTTTCTAACCGATCATTCGGAACTTTGAAAGAAAACGAAACACGTTTCACAGAATCTGTTTTCGTTTATAATTTGGGGCTTGTCACGGGAAAAAGTACCTTCGGACAGTTGTCGTCAATTCTTAAAACGACATCATAAAGTTGAGCAGACGACATTACATAATTACATTATTGCGGTAAATTAACATAACATTGTCAAAATCTGTAACAAAATCTCCTATTTCTTATAAAAATAATAGATTATTTATTGTAAATTCTTTCCAAATATAGTAATAACTAAATTGTCAACAATATGACAGAAAGTACATTTTGCCCAGGCGTGCCCCAATATCTCAACAACTGGTTCTTTCATAACAAGATTTCCCGTGCCTTGAACCGCTCACTTGTAATTTTTGTCATGGCTCGGAGATTGTTATTCGAAATATTTTTACTACATTTCTCACATACAAGAAAACTAAAAGCAATAAGTAAATCATATTTCTTATCAGCCCCACAGAGGAAGTAGGATACGTTCCTATGTTTATGAAGAATTCCGGGTTAAAAATAGATCCTGTTACTATATTTGTCATCCTTATCAGATAATGGGTCTGTTTAAAGAAAATAAGCCAGATGCCGATACGGAAGAAAAACAAAGGTCTATTTTTCAGGATTTACTTTTGAACGGTGCCTTAAACATAAAATCCAGTATTTTCGTGTGTCAAGGGCGGATCCAGAGGGGGTTTAGTTGGATTGCTCGAACCTCTTTTTATGCAGCAATATTTACTTCGAAACAAACGGCAGCGATTTCAGAATACCGAGTTTCCAAAATATGAACATATATACATTTTGATGAACTTTACATTAGTTTTATTTTCAAGGTGAAAATGAGTGTGACTTTCATTTCCAATGTGAACAATAAATAAAGACACATATAGGTCCATGTCAAACAGGAAATAATCTAAGTTACGGTATAAAAAGAAAGAAAAAAGGATTGCGTCCGCCGGGATTCGAATCCGGGGTGCCAGCGTGGTAGGCGAGAAATATACCACTGAACCATATACGATTGTGATTGACAAGTTGGCATGGCTTTTAACGCAGTCTATAAAATAAAAGACCACTCTGTTTGGTAAAATAATCAACAATATCAAGATTTGTTTTTAATTTTAAACGTACGAGTCTCAGTGTGATAATTATACTTCACAGCAGCAACAGATTTTTTTTTTCAAACAGTGCAGAAGTAAAATTAAGAGCGACAAGTATTAATCACATCGACAAGTTTAATTTTCACGACAAGTATAATACAAAATGTACTACGACAAGAATAATCCACAGCGAAAAGAATAATTCAGGGCGACAAGTATAATTCAAAACGTAAAGTACAATTCACGGCGAAAATTATTATTTAAAGCGAACAGTATTATTCGCGTGACAACTATAATTCATCGCGCAAAATATAATTAAGGGCGACAAGTATAATTCAAATCTTCAAGTATAATGCACACTGACAAGTATAATTTTCACGACAATAATTCTACGACAATAATAATTCACAGAGCAAAGTATAATTTACGGCGAAAAGTATGATTCAAAGCGCAGAGTAAAATTGAAAGCGACAAGTGTAATTCTCAGTGACAAGTATAATTTACAGCAAAAAGTATAACTCGCAGCGACAAGTATAATTCAAAGCAACAAGTATATATGATTATAAAATACACTATGCATGAAGTATAATCTGTCATTGTCACCATTTGAGGTATAACCCTTTACTAAATGTTTTATAGCTGTTATCTATAGGCGAACAGTGTAGATCCAGAGCAGCAGGAACATTTGTGTCATATGCGAAATCAGGATCTACACCATTCCCTTTTTATTACGGTGTTTTGGAAATTAGCCAACAATGTAGATCCTGTTCAGACACCACGGATGTTCCAGCTGAACTAGATCTTCGTTGGTCACATTATCTTGTACTGTGGTGTCATATATTTTTTTGTTGTTTTTTTAGGGGGGTGGGGTGGCGAATTTTAGCGCAAAAGCCATAAATTACATATTCGTAATTATACGAATTCGCGAAATTATATTATTCTATTAAGGGAACACAGTTATTTTTTTTTTATTTCGCTGGTGCTTTATTTCGCGCAACGCTTAAATGAACACCGCTCGAAATAAATGATACCAAGTATTTTTATTTCAATTCTGGTTCAGTATAAATTGTATAGCGTAATTTTTTTTTCAAATATTATTTTTGTTGCGGTCCGATGTATTTTAAGGAAGATACGTGCGAAAACAATCACATATATGAATTGTCATGAACATTATGTTTGCAACAGAATATATATTAATGTTTATTTTAACATTAAATGCGAGCGATTATCCGTAGAAATTATGAAACATATTTAGCATAAATTATGCATTAATATTAGGGTGAATTTTCCCTACATTTTTAGTTCTAACATCCGCTAAGAAAACACATTCAATAAAGAACTGAAAAATTCCCCTTGCGCTAAATACGCGAAAACTAACCTGCGCAAAATAAAATTTTACAGCAGTAAATAATTACAATACCATACGGAACTGAAAGAAAATATACCAGCACATTCTTTACCGATATGTACTAATTTTATATGAAATTGAGTATTATTCAATTAGTTGCTAAATTTTAGTGATCTACAGAAAATTGAGAAGGCGAAGCGAGATTCCAGGCCGAGACAGCCTTTCTGTAGATCCCCAAACTAGACTAAACGGATTCTAACAAATTTGGTATTCTCACTTATTTGTGGGTAAATGATTAGTCCGAACACCATTTTGTATATCAGAAAAATATCTGTATGTAGAACGTAGGGCGTATGTACTTCTGTTGTTGGGTTGTTAGTACACGTGTACCGGTAATGGAACATTTTTTGTTCGATTTAAGTGTTAAGATAACCAAATAACATTTACTGTATTTTTTATTTCAGATTATTACGTAGTAAGTAGACGAAAATCGTAAAAATTTTCAGCATAAAATGTCTTGTGCTATGACTGTATGCGTTTTATGTCTAAAATAAATCAAATAACTACGGCGTAAATAACAGAACAACACCATTAATAGATGTAGGGAACTAATTTTGGTGGATTTGGCGAATTTCGTGGGCCGATAGATCCGCGAATTTTAAATCTCCACAAAATAATTAATTGAACTTATGTGATCAACGAATTAAAGAATCCACGAAAATAGTATTAAACGGAAAAGAACGAAATTTTATGCCCTCAAATATAAGTGCATCTATAGTAAATCTACATTACACAATTTAAAGTAAATAAAAACTTACCTTTGGTCAAATGAAGAAGAATCACCAAAAGCAATCCCGTCTCTGAAAACGATTTCCACATTTTTTTCCAACTTTTTTAAAGGTCTTAATTTGAAATGTGTGTATTATAAAACTAAGTATTAGTCTTTTCAAAATAAAAAGCCAGTTCACAATATTTTACACGATTATTTCAACCCTGGCTCCGTAATAAGTAACTATTACGATGGACAAAAAAATCAGAAATCTTTAGTTCTTTACGAAATCTTTTTGTTGCACAATTTTATTTTACAATTTCATAGCAAAAATGTTTATTTCAAAATTGCAAATTATATTAATCCAGAACTTTGCTGCTAAAACCCATCGATGTATCTTCAGGAATGATTGGAATTGATTTTATCACGTTACCATTTGATGACCTCTACTGTCCGATAAGGTACGGTACTTATAGTTCTTGATACTAACCAGAACCCCATGATGCAATGTTCGCCAAACGCTTGGAATTTCTTCAAGATATGTGTTTTCGATCACATTTTTCTGTGATAACAGTATTTCGCGCTGAATTCATTTTCGAGTTTTCGCGCTAGGACAATTGCGCAAAATAAAACACTAGCGAAATAAAACCGTTTAACAGTTTGTCTTAATAAAATAGATCTGTTACAATTGCGCGAATTCACTCAATCCGCGAATATGTAATAAAGCGGTTTTGCGCGAAAATTAGTCCCGCGAAATAAAATGATATCAGAGCATCAAAAAATAACTTTTTGTTAAAAGGTCGATAAAGCGAAAATTCCAAGCACTTTAAGTCTGCTTTGATCATTGCCGATTTTACAGCTTGTTACCCATGTATCATTTTATAGTTGAATTGAATTTCGTTTTTTTCTGATCAGCCTGCACATCCATACCATCTGATCAGGATCTGCACTGTTTATTTTTTTGTTCAAAACAGCTTATCAATAAATAAGAAAACAGTACTGATTCTGATCAGATGGTAGACATGTACCCACTGAGCGGGATCTTCACTCTTCGCCTACGCCATTAAAGCAAGCATATGATATGGAGGAAAGAGTTTATTTTGTATGATGCAATAAAAATTGACTCATGCATTTCGCATTTTCTTGTTTATTGTCAAACAGAGTGCAGTAGGTTTTAGAAAACAATTTATTTAAAGAGTGCAAAATCGTCCAAGAGCTATTCAAGACTTCCGGGGTGGAGAGTTTTTGAAGGGATGGCGCAGCCGACAATCCACCTGGCGGGATAGGGTAAATCCTGTATCTCGGACGCCCACTGTGTTGTTCTCGTATCGTAACACTCGACTGACTGTAAGGCGCGGTCTGCTGTTGTTGAGATACCTCCGATCATGTAGATTCTTTCTCCTTGAAAAGTAAATGAAGATTGCTCTGATTTCACTCTAGACCATTTACTCCATATATATCAGTTTTGTCGCATGTGCGACCAATGTTGATCCAGATCAGCTGGCACATGTGTGCCATCTGATCAGGTTCTACACTGTTCATTTTTAGATTCATTATATTATTTCTGACCAAGATGTGACCAGTGCAGATCCAGAACAGATGGCACGTATATGCCGGCTGGTCTGGATTTACACTGGTCGCACATGCTTAAAAACGCGTATATAAGTAGTAACAGATTAAAGCAGTGTGTTGTCCTGTCGTAGAAAGCTAAAGTGGCTTTCAACAATTCATTGACAAAATGAAATGTACAGAGATCTAGCTATTTAAATCTAAATTACACATTACAGAACTTCAGGTTCAAATACCAACCTGCCACAGCAACGCCCGCGTTATGACGTGGTATCATCATCTCAGCCACGTGCTCCCATGCGTCTTCTGTCACGTGGTACAGATCAATTGCAGCGGTGCTATGTAGCACGGAGACCCTGTGATCAATGGCCCTTGTGGCGCCCCCACAGAGAAACAGAGAGTCATTCACGTTGACGAGACTCGTGTGACAGCGGGGAATTCGCAGTTCATTCAGTGTACTCCAGCTGAAATGTTTCAAAATACTGTGGTATCAATAACTATCGCGGGACCAAATTTTCGCGCACAAGATATAAAATAATATATTTAAGCAAGAAAATAAATTCGCGCACTTTTATTTTTCTTATAAGGCTATTTCATGGTTTAATTTCGCTGAAATTTTAATTCCCATTTTTGTACCTAGAGCGAAATACGCGAAAATTAAACTCTCGCCTAATATAATGATACCACTGTACATTAATAAGGTTGAGTGTTCAAGTGAATAAGGAATTTGTGAATTCACAAGTTGAAGAATTTATGGGTGTATAACCTGGAGGTAGCCGTATTTAGGTATTCATTGGTCTGTTACCAAGATGTAGTTATATAAGTTATTAATGAGTCTTTACCTAGAGATGTATTAAAGACGACTGCGATAGTTTCCGATTTAACAGCTTTATGAATTCTACGTGTGCACCGTTTGAAAGTTTTTCGTCTTTTTAGAGTTGTTTTTTTTCTAAAAGAAACATGGAATATTCATTGTTTTGTAATAATTGTGAATCACTCATGTCGGTCAGCGGACTAGTTTGACGAATGCGACCGTGTTATATGCAAACGGTGCGCATGTAAAATTTATAACATGTAAAATTGGAAACTACAGCAATTGTCTTTTAAGTAACTCATGAGTCTACTACACGGATCTATTACCTTGAGGTGGTTGTATTAAAGCAGTAGACAGAACTGAGCACATGGAGCGAAGATGGTACATCCTTTTCACACCCAATACCTCCAGCCACGTAAATCTGGTCATGAATTGAAGCAACGCCAGCCGCAAACAGGGGCTCAGGTAGGGAGGGGACAAAGAGCCAGCCTTTGGTCTGTGGGTTATAGCACTCCATAGACATTAAGATACTGAAAGTAGAAAATAATTACATAACGATGCAACAAATGCTATATCTACCTTTTCCGCTGTGTATAACACGCACATTTTTTTTCTAGGACCGTGGGTGCGCGTTATACATCGGATAAAATATTTCAGTACTTAATCTTCACTAAAATTTCGCCAAAAAAAACAACAAAGTGATAAACGTCCAAATTTGAATACAAAATAAGCAGTCTATACATGAAATTTCTACGTGTAATTACAGTAAAATGATTAATTTTTATTTAAAATTAACATGTAAGAGAAGTATTGGTACGAGTTTTCATGAAATGTATTGGTACGAGTTTTCATGAAATACGTCGATTTTTTCAGTATCTTTCCGAAAATTGGCTGTTATTATTTTTGCATTAAATATTTAAATTGAAATCATCCATTGGTCGCGTCATTAATCAAACTCATGTAATGATTTATAAAAGCCAGAATGCAATAATTTGATGAAATATTTAAGTGATGGGGATGATAGCGTATCATCCCACCCTCCTTCAAGATTAATTTTTACAAAGAAGACCAGTACATATATGTTCTTAGTTAAATACCAAAGTAATTTCAGGGAAAGTAATCCTTGCAAGTTTATTTTCAGCTATGAAAGAATCAATGGCGGAACTAACCCTTTTTCAATGTAGAAGATTAGTTTTGTTATTAATCATTTATTATTCATCTATATTTGCTATTTATAACAATATATTTAACCTTTCATATTTTCCTTTGCCTCCAACCACGAAAATCTTTCCATTCACTGCACACGCACAATGGCTATATCTGTACACGTTCATATTGGGAACTTTCGACCATTTCTTCGTGTTTAGATCCATCACATGGACTGTGTTGGTTGCTACTGGCAGCTGTTTGTCTGCATATGGTTCACTGCCACCTGTAGACAATGGCCCAAGATTTGAAAACTGAGAATGGAAATCAGTCTCAAATCTATAGCATCTGATTGTCGCTTGAGATTTGAGACTGGTCTCCATTCTCAGTTTTAAAACTTTGGGCAAATATTGAACCAGTGAACATACTCAGCAAATAAAATAACGACACTTAGTATCTTTGAATAAATTTAAGCAACACATACAAAATCATATTTCGTTGAACCCTCCAATAAACTTACAGCTAAAATACTTGTTGTTGTTGTCAAAGACCAGAATTATCAAAATGCATCAATAAGTTCAGAACATATTCAATTTTCATTTCCAAGCACAATAACATGGCACGTTATGTGCCACCAGTGAAGATTGAAATTAGATTTTGGTTACATCATGATTTTATTTTCATAAGCAAGATAACTGGAAAATTTGATTAAGAAATATTTAGGAAAGATGAAGATACAGCCTATGTTAAGTGTTTGTGACAAAATCTTGTCACAAAAAATCAAAGTACCAGAAAGGAAAAAACTCTATCACATGTGGTCCTGATCCAGAGAGATTCAGCTCATCACGATTCTGTTAGTACAGGCAAACAATTTAAAAGTTGGATAAGGAAATATAAATAAATAGCAAAGAAAAAGCCGACATAAAGTTTTCATGACGAACAAACGAATGGACAGATCAAATGACGTGCGTAGCAATATTTTGTTGTGTATAACGCGCACATTTTTACCGCGTGAAATGCACGCGGATCATGGGTGCGCGCTATACATCCGATAAATATTTTAGTATTGCCTTTATTCGAAAAATTTGCACAAATATTAAGAATGGCGAAGTTATAGCAAACCTTATGTTTTCGTGATGGACTGATGAACAGACTTACACTTGAAATTTGTTTTCTTTGAAAGTGTGATACAAAGATCTTCTGAAATAACTAAAAGATCTTTACCAATCAGATACAGTGAGCTGCCAATTGTGACCACAGCATGGTGACGTCTAGGTTCCGGCAGCTTTGTGAAGTGAAGCCACTGGTTTTCCTGTATGTCGTATTTCTCTATAAACTTGTCTGGAAAATAAAATTCCAAATGTCCTCGTATGTAGAAAATAAGAAGCATGCTGACCTGCCCCTTTAATGCATAATCCCCTCAAAACTGAAACCCATTTGATCTGAAAACAACTTTAAAGTGGATACTTTGTTCAATCACAACAACATTTAACGCATAAATCACCCATTTAATCGGGAAACCCCTTTTTTTCAGGAACCGGACAAAATCACGGCACAAAATAGATTTTGGAATTATTTGCAACGAAAAAATGAGCAGAAAAGCCCGAGATTCAACATCATATATGTGGTAGCAAGCAACATGGGACCCGGTAAAAGTTAACTATTCGAAGTTTTATTTTAATCTTTTACAAGACATTTCATGAATTTTTAAGTTGACAATCTGAAAGTTTTTGTAAAGAAGTAAGCAAAATGTGCAAGCCTAGAAAATTCTCACCATTTCCAATAAAACCTCCGACAACTAGAATGTCGAAATGTGTCTCAGGTCCCAGTCTGCCAGAAGAAAGCACAGGCGAAATACACCTTTTCATCGGTGTTGATGTCATCAATGGGGTGGGCATCATTAGTCCGTTTTTCTCAACATTACCACCCTTTAAAACAGGAAAAGGTTAATATGTCAAATGTTTCTTTTGTCTGATTTGACTACACATGTATTTGTTTATAAAGAAGCTTTTAATGCTTTTAATTAAGATACGAGTACTTACAGCCACTAAAGGGCTCAAAGACACTATACAAGTTAATGTAAAGGCACTGATTGAATGAACGGGCGAACGTTTTACACTTTTCTCACTTTCTAAATTATATTTGTTACATCACTAAAGCTATGGGACAGACTCTTTATGTAATAGACGTTATCCGGTGTGCTGTCACTCCTGTGTACATCGCTGGAGATGAGACATAAAAACAAAATAAAAAATGTTTGGATTTACCTTTTCACGATAGCAGAGTCTAGGGTTAGGTCGTGGAAATTTGAAAGGGTCGTCTCTGTTCAACTGTTCTGCTGTTATTTGCCTAAACAAATTAAACATAAGTGTATAATACACAAGAACAACATCAAAGGAAAAGGTAACTCTGGAGATGAAAGGTAACTTTGAGAAAAAAATGCATGTTTGATTATTTTCTCACTAAATAAAGTACTCAAATGAACAAATGTGTCCTCAGCGTGCACGATTTTTTAATGTGGGCCTATATTTTGTATTTACCATGATAAAAGATGATAGTCTTAACGAACTACTCACAAAATACAAACACTGTATTGCAGTGGGCAAGACTTTCGATTTTATTGGAGGACAGAGTTCTTCACATATTTTACACATATTGTACTTTACCATGTACTGATATTATACATTTATAAATTCTTATTTCATGATTTTGCGAGACTCATTTACGTCCTCGAAAATATTTTACAATGTATACATAATCAGAATAACCAAGTTGCACAACCACGATCACTTGTTTTTAAACCCCAATATGCACAGCTAACTTTACTATGCTGCATATAAAAATTTCAGTGAATGTGCTCGTATATCCGTCATAGGAATGCTGGCCGCCCACGTAAAATCCCCTTCTTTTGGGAGGAACCGTGTATCCGTAGCAAATGCACGAAATTCTATATCTTTTCGTTCTTTTCAGAACAGAATTTCTCAGACCATTCCTCAGAATATTGGAACTACGAATTTTGTCCAAGTTGTGCACATTGATTACGCTTCAACAATATTAAGTAACTAGCTAAGACATTCTATTAAATAAATTAAATGTTATATCCTTATCAATTTGAATAGCTATAATTGTAAAGTTATCAGTACGAAGTCGAGCCGTAGAACTGAATTTCAATAACAACACGCGGGTTTTATCTCCCGCGTATTACCACGTGACTAACCACACGAGTAATTCGCACAAATCCTTCCGCGATTTTGTGCACCAGAACGTTAAGACATACGTTCTTCGCTTTACTCCGTACCGCGAAGAACTTCAAACTCAAATTTCAATGCAATATTACAAATACATTCACCCAACATTCTAATTAGTCTCTATATAATAAAATTTCTGAATGTTGTATATTGTGTAATCAACATACTATTCAATATTTATTAGAGGCCATGTGCCCAAGATCATAAAAATGAAACTGGAGACCAGTCTCAAATCCCAAGCATATGATATGTAAAAATTAAGACTAGTCTCAATTTCAACCAATCAGATGGATGCTTGAGATTTAAGACAGGTCTGATTGGTCGAAATGGAGAATAGTTGTTATTATAACAAATTTGACGCTGTCGACTTCAGATTGATCTCCAGTTCAGTTCAATGATGAACTTCTTGGGCTGTCTTTAAAGTCTCGCTTGTGATTGGTCAGTTTGAAGATTGGGTTCCGTTTCAGCCAATCAGCTGCTGCTTTTGATTAGAGACTTTTCTCCAATGAGACACGATATAAAGTAAAGCTTACCAGCATGCAATAAGGATCATCTCTCGGAACTTGTCGTATCCGCGGACAAGACTGGTAGTTTCTGCGCACATCATCAGTTCAAGCTGAGTCATGTAGACAAATCTGCAGAAATAGTAATAATAAATTTTACATTCATCTAGCACTCCAATGACTTAACTATGATAAAAGTCTTTCTACACTACGTAACAGACTGTTTCCATTTTGCATTGGAAATCACTCAATCCGGGGCACGACTACCACAAAAAGCCGAGCGTAAACTTTAGGACTGTGCACAATGTTTTGTCTTGTGACATTTACAATGGGTTGCTGTAAAAAGAATGCTTTCATTCGCTTTGTTGTCAGTGTGGCTTTTTAATCATATTCTCCATTCCACGATATCACAGATACTTCCCAATATTTTAGAAAAAAATGAGAATATTTAGGACTGTAAATATAGGAATTGAATCAACATTTTATGATGTTCATCGTGATAAGAAAACGTTTATGTTGGTTTAAGTACGGGTACAGCCCTTTGGGCTTCACAAATTTTAAACAACCCAAATGTTTTCCATACTCAGTTTTCCAACTTTATTAAATCCTTAAATATCTATTAACAGAAAATCTAATAATTGAATTACATATATATTTGCATGCCACCGTTCCTATCCACCTGCCAGTCAAACCCCAACGAACTCAAACGAAAGCAAAATCAAACCATTGAATATCTACTATTATGCGAATAACACAATTTCACGCCTGTGCACAAAGTCTTTTTTTGTAAAATTTGATCCCCACAAAATTAATTGATAGCCCAGTCATTAATCTGCACATAACTGACCTGATATGTGACATAACTCTGATTGTATGCTTGACTCGTTCTTCCAACCTGTGCACAATCCAGCGTACAGCTACTGTGAACACATCAAACTCAGTCGCCACTTCTAGCTCATCTAAAGAAAATAAAAATAAAATTCATTTTGACCACCTTTGCGATTGGACAAAAGTAGTTAGTAGTTACTAGTATAGCAGTTTCTGCATCACTGAATTCCATGGCCTTGACCTTTGACCTCAAAATTAATGTGGCTCCTTCTCCAATCAAGGGATTAAACATACAAGATTTGGTAACTGTAGGAACATACGTTGTCAAGTTATTGTCCGGACAAGGATTTTAGACTATTTGGTTAATTGACCTTGACTGTTGACATTTTGACCTCAAAATCATGAGTCAAATGAAAAGTATGTCTTCTTGAAGCAGAACATAGGTTAAAAGTTTCACATCAATATCTCGAAAACTGTTTGCATCGCAAGATTTAAAAAAAGTCCTCCACATCTCAAAAAAATTAGACTGAGCTTAACCAAAAATATGTCAGGCACATGTACACATGATGACAAACACACTTTTCTTTTTATCGATGAACGTGCTCGGGAGGAGTGTTGTAAGCCCTTAATTCAACCACACTATTTTAACTAATCGCCCATGTAATGGTCGCACCCAAGTAGAGGCCGCATCCCGTTATGAGCTAGATCGCATACACCAATGCTATATCGCTGAATTTATGGGTTTACCTCCAATATAGAGAGAGGATGTAACCTTATTGCAAATAAAGGCATTTCGGTCACAAATCGCTCAGGAAAAAATATGCCAAGCCCTTATGCCTGTGAGTTGGCCGCATCCCAACTCTTAAATGATAAAATCGGGTAAAAAAGTGCAGCCTTTACGTGAGCAATTACGGTAGCTTCCATTAACTTTGTTAACGGGGATATAAAAATATAAATGTTGTTGTCCAATAACATCACAATTGATACTGACCTGATCCAATTATAATACAGAAGATTTCAATATCCATGTCAAGAAAATTGTCGTCCACTGAAGCTTTCTTGAAATCCTTGAGGACGTTCATTAACACGGTCTGGTGTAGCTTGGATGATTTATTGCCACTGCTTTTCATGATAAGCTTTAAGCTTTCCTCTACCGGAAGACTCCTAGCAATGACGTCACATTGATCCCTCAGAGCAGGGACTTTAAGGTTTTCAGCTGCTACTAGAATGTCTGCTGCGGTTTCTGGTGTAACTTGAATTTCTCCAGTGTAACAAAACTCCAGAAAAGCGGCAAATCCAGCAGGGCTGATTCCTTTTATTTTTATCTCGAACGGAATCGTGCGGTTGATCTGTTTCGCAAACAGTTCTGCAAAGTAGTCACTGTTGCAACACAGGGCGATGGAATGAGCATGGAAGACTTCACCTTTGACCTGAATGTACACATCCATGAGCAGATCATGTTCATACAGATGACGGAGATACTGGCCAAGTGTGACGTAATGTTCCGAATTGTGAACCGGTATCTTGATTAATTTCTGCAGAATATGAATGCCAGAGTTGTCTTTCACTTGCGCAGCGGAGTTCACGAGATATTCGGAAAGCTCGTTGAATGTTTCCACCTTTTGTAGAACATGTTTGTTGTTGATAAAGAATATGTCACATGGCAACTGGGATAGAAGACTGGGTTTATTGACACTGGATTCGCCATCAGTGGGGTGAACTTGTTTAGGAATTGTTGAATTGAAATCACCATCAGCAGGACTAACTAGTTTTGGAGTCCTTACTTTTTCCTCTGTAATGAACAAAGAACACAATATTGAAATGCATATTTAGCCTTTTAATCAATATATAAGAATTTCAAAATTTAACACCGGTGTAGATCCAGATCAGCCACCACATCAGCCGTCTGTTGAAAGCCAGAAGGGGCCATCAGCCTTCTTTTTCAATTGCAGATAGCCCCTTCTGGCTTTCAAACATTTTGTGGTTTCTGATCTTGATCTGCACTTATCGCTTCTTGTTCAGAAAATGCTAAATACATCTAAAAGAAACCAGTGTAGATCCTGTCCGGACGGCACGGATGTGCCCGCTAATCTGTATCTACACTGTTAGTCTATGTAATGAAGGTGTATGCTGTGCAGTCTCATAGGCTATACTTGTAAATAGTCCGCCGGATGTTCCTACTTGGCTAGTCAGACAATGGCTGACACTAAATAGTCCCAATTTGTTTGCCTTTTGGCTTTTGGGGGCATTAAATGGCTAGTATGGCCTGAAAGGAACATGTTAAGTTAATGAGATGCTTTTACTGACACACTGATAGCATATTTATGTTTGGAAATGCAGTATATGAAAAAAGGCCCTGGTTTTAGGATGGCATATGTAAAACAGTTTTGAAGTTCACACAGAAGTGAAAAAAACAGACCACCGGTTTCAAGGCGTCAAATCTCTGTTAATTGATAAATGACCCCTACTTTTCTTGCTGGAAATGGACAGTAGAAACACTAAGCTTCAAAAGCATGTAAGTTAGCCCTTATTCAAATGGTACCAGCTATGAATGCCAGCATTTTGAAGCATGTCATGTTTACTATAGTTTATATAGGGAAGTCTATTTACAGGTCTTACACCTATAAGAAGTACAAGTGGAGGGCAGCATTTGAATATTTATATTGTCTGCAATGTTATTTTCCACTTAAATAGAGTGCTGACCAATTTTAAGCAAATTTGAAAGTCAGAATATCAGAATAACTGTGTTACAGGAGGCAAAAATGGGTTTTTTTAGGTTTGGGGTCATTTTAAACAGTTTTTGCCTTAAAATGCCACAATTGATACCCTGTGTGGCCCATTTTGCACATGTCAGCTCAAAAAGTGAGTTTCTTTAAGTAGTTGAGATGTTTTACTATTATTCATAACCATGTTTTGAGAAATTTGATGTTTTTCAACTTTTATTTGCAAGAAATGAATTCTTAGGTTTAGCCGCTTGGCCGCAAACGCGTACCAGAATAGGTGGTGTTGGAAAATTCATCATATTGAGTTCATTTAGCTAACTGAAAGCTGAAACTTGGTAGATATATTGCAAATATCATATTATTGAATAAAAACAGAAAATATAAGATATTGAAAAACACAAGTTTTCTTATAGCAAATTTTGTTAACCATTTACTCAATGGAATATGGTTGTTATCCATGTTCAGAGTAGATCCAGACCAGCCAACAAAATGCCGTTTGATCAGGGTGTCCACTGTTTTTTTATTAATCTGGTTATTTCAATCGATTATGGTGGGAAAATTGACCTGACTGCCAAACCTCAGTCTGTGGATCTTCAGTCAAGATTTCGTGTTCGTTATATTTATTTTATATAGCAATATTACGGTAGTACCATTGTAATTTCCAACTTCTGGCCAAAATCGACCCTGTAATTAAGCACAGAAGCAGTGCAGTTTCGATTACGGCATTGCTCCGTTCATCATTGGAATGTCAAAGACAAAAAAGAAAAATATCAAAATCTCTCAAATGCCAAAATGAACAGAACAGTAAAGACAAATAGTTAGACCTAAACAAATCCCTAAATTCCTATTTGCGATTTATCACAAAAAAGAAGCAATACAAAACAATTCAAATGCAAACATGAGGGAAATGTTACTGACAACTAAGATCCTTGAATAGAACTTTCAATTATGAAGAGAGAAATCAACATTTTCATTTTTGGATCATCCACTTTCCCGACCAGGAAATTGAAAGTCAAACGCACTTTTACAAATAACTCTCATTGTGTACATTTGTTAGACCAAAGTGTTGCTTCGTTTTTGTGATAAATTTCAAATACAATTTTAGCGATTTTAGGTCTAACTATTTTTCTTTCCCGTTCTAACTTTCCTATACATATAAAAATTAAACAAATATGAATAACAATGGTTCGAGCTGCACTTTACCGTAAAAGACTATGACAAAGCAATGACGAACGGAGCAATGCCTTAAAACTGTTTATATTATAAATAATTCTTTATCAGTGTAGAAAAGCGTATGTCCCGTCCTTGTTAAATATTTTGAATCTTAATTTCTTATAAAAAAAATGCTCGCTTTAATTCCCGAAACGTCACGAGAAAAAATTATTCAGGCATAGACTAGGCCTACAAGGCTTTTGAACTGTTGAGGTATACTTTATTTTTAAGAGAAAATTTGTATGCTAGATTAGTTACATTTCGCGGAACTCTAAACCTAGCGCGAAATGCGCGAAATTTAAACACACGCGAAATATAATGATATCTCAGTAGAAGTTAAGTCATAATTAGTGTAAGTTTTTAATGAATCCATGGGCGAATACAGATGTGTTCAGTGGTGTTGATCGAATGTCCTTTTGAACTACAATATTTAATTGTCATACGGATTTTGTCCAGTAATTTAACTATACTATGACTGCTCGAAAAGAACTCACTTTCTTGAAATCTTGAATCCGACACTTGAACCTAACGATTTATTAATATATACCTATATTGCCAAAGTCAACAGTTGTCGAAAATATGTCGTTTTCTTCATCGGAATCGCTGCTCTCACTGTCGGGCACCAAACTTACGAAGCAGGTTTCGTCGGCCTCCTTTTTCTCCACTTCCATATTGTCACATTGTATATAGTCCGCTGCAGAGTTTTCCAACGCGTGTTCTATTGCTGTCGACTCCATAGCCGAGCCGCCCGACGGGCCGCTAGGTTCGGGATCAGAAACACTTTTCCTTTTTGCTTTAAACTTATTAAAGAATGATTTAGACATAAATCACTAAAAAGAAAACGTTGAAAAGATGTACACCAGGGCCGCCTGGATGTACACAGCTTTGACCAGTGATACCCAATAGACGGTTGCTAGGATTTTGACGTCATGTGACGTATATTATGTGACGTCATAACGTGCAAGACGTTCAGTAAAATATAAAAAAGTAGTCTAACGATGAGACTGTGGCTACTTTATACGCGGGCTTGTACAGAGTTGCTACTGTGGTTTCATTTAAATTCGCAGGACGAATTTTTCGAGCAAAAGCCGCATGTGATACATGTATATGCGCGCTGGCATCAACCGCGCAATTGTATTTTACTTTTACGTTACAAAATGGTGTTATTTCGCGGGAGTTCAAATTCACACAATACTTCATAGGCGAAATATGCAAAATTGAAACCCGCGCGAAATATAATGATATCACAATGATCGTTCCGGGATGCTGTCACGTTGCTGAACTGTCGTGTTTTGTACAGACAATGGTCTGCTATTAATTGTTTCTAAAATTCAGGTGAGATATTTGGATATTTATTACCCTGAAGCAGGTGGAAGCCTTAAAGTCGGTAAAATACAAATAATTGAAAATTTTAATTGTGTTTGGTATAGTCTTTACTTTTTTGATGATATATTTGTGGAACAAAGGACAAAACGAAGGTTTCTCGGAACTTTTTTGCACACAGGGGCAGATGAAGATGTCATGGGGATTTCGGCCAGAAAGTTTGAAATTATCATGTAATCCTGGAAACTATAGAATTATAATTGTCAAAAGTTTTCTCTTTATTGTTAAGAAATAGAATTAATAACTGGTGTGAAACCAATAATAATGCTCAATAAGATTTTCGCAATAATCGTTCTACTACTGACGCCATCTTCATATTGCTTATCATTATTCAAAATGTTTTAGCGAATAAGCCCAAACTATGGTGCACTTTTATGGACTACGAGCGGGCTTCGATACCGTGATAAGGGACGCCCTATAGATAAAATTAGTTGAAACTGGGGTCAGCTGTAAGATGATTAATATTATTAAAGAAATATATAAAATGTTAAAGCCTGTGTAAAGCTAGGTTCTGCTATGCAATCGTCAGATTTTTTCGATGTAACTTTGGGTGTTAAACATGGCGAGCCTTTATCTCCTCTTTTATTTATTTTATTTGTAAATGATAAAATAAGCTGTATAGACTTCAATAAATGAAAATGATTTAAATTTGCTTTCTATGTATTTGATTCTTTTTGCAGATGATATTGTTATATTCACTACTGGACAAGAAAGTTTACAAATTCAACTTGATAATTAATGTGTTTATGCAGAAAAATGGGGTTTAAAGATAAATTTTAATAAAGCAAAGGTATGTGTGTTTGAAAAAAAGAAGGAAAAGGAATAGAGTATTTTAAGACATTTAAATAAATGGTGAAAAGGTTGAAATGGTTGATTCTTTCGTATATTTGGGTGTCAAGTTTTGTTACACAGGTAACCTTTTGCATGCTGTGAACACTCTCTCAGAGCAAGCCTTGAAGGCGTATCATAACCTTTTACTACTTTTTGATAGAGTTGAATTTGATATAAAAACTAAACTTTTTCTATTTGATAGCAAGCTTGTACCAATTTTACTATATGGTTCTGAAGTGATTGGAATTTATGATTTTCAAGAAATTGATAAGCTTCATATAAGATTTTGCAAACATGTTTTAGGTGTCAAACCACCAACACCAAATTATAGTGTTTACGGTAAACTTGGTAGGTTTCCCCTTTCAGTTATTTGTAAAGAAAGGGCGGTTAAGTTCTGGTTAAAAATATAAAAAAAACGAAGATTCACCATTAAAACGTATCTATAATGAACATCTTCAAAGCGGAAATCCGAACAGTTGGGTAAATTCTATGAAAAACTAAATTGATAGATTGGGATTTTCACATCTAATGCAAAATTTTAATTTTATAATTACTTCCCTATTTTTAGACAAAGAGATCAGTTTTTACAAAAATGGTCTGAAACTATAAATACCATGCCAAAATTAGACGATTATAAACCATTCAAAACCAATTTTGAATTTGAGGATTATCTTTCATTTGTTAATAACAATTCATTACGAAAACAATTAAGTTGCATGCGTTTAAGTTCACACTCTCTTGAAATCAAAGTAGGTCGGTATAACAATACCAATAGAGAAAAAAGGATATGGAAACTTTGTAACCAGAATACTATTGAATCAGAGTATCATTTCTGGTTATGTTGTACAAGATACTCTGAAATAACAAGAAAATATTTTGGTGCCACATCGTGGCCTTCATTAAACAAATTTAAATATCTTATGTCAAAAAATAAGTATACCATTCTTAAAATATGTAAATTTATTAGGGATGCTAATCGTATCCGTAATGATACCCTTGCATTGTTGATTATTTCGTAAAACATGTTGTGTGTATTGTGTATGTATTCTGCATGTGATTGTGTGTTGTTATTGGTATAAAACATGATTTTATAATTCATGACAATGTTAACCTTTCATATGATGATACAGATTATGAACCTGATTGTACCCCTGTGCGGGCCTCCATAGACACTATATATAATAGTCACGGCATTAAGTTATTAGATTTATGTAAATCTTTATCCATGCGTATTGTAAATGGAAGAGTTGGTAACTCAAATAATTACACATACTTTTGCAATAATGGGTGCTCAGTGATAGATTATTTATTGACTCATGAGCGAAACTTTTCATTGATTAGTGATTTTACCGTTTGTGCATTCAATGAATGGAGTGACCACGCACCATTGCAATTTAAGTTATTATGTAATTACGTCACTCCCTAAGACCAAGAGAGGTCAGAGGTAAAGTACAAATGGAATACTGAATACAAGGAACGTTTTCGTTCGGGCATTATTGGTTGTCTGCCACTTTTTAATAATATAGTCAATAATATTGATATTAATGATAGACAGTCTGTAAATGATGCTGTTAACGAATTCTCACATGTTATACGTTTTGTCGCTGACCCATTGTTTTCTAAAAATTACCATTTTAGTAATAAACCTTATTTTTCATCTGATACTTGTATAAAAAATGCCGAATGGTTTGATGCCGAGTGTCGGGTTGCTCGTTCTATGTATTTGCAATCATTAAATCTGTTTAATAGTGATAAATCCTTTGAAAACAGATTATTGTTAGTGGAACGCAAGCGCTCATATAAAGATATTGTACGTAAAAAGAAACATGCTGCAAATAGATTAAAAATGCAAGAATTAGAAAATTTAAAACGGCGTAAGCCTAGAGATTTTTGGAAATATTTTAAATCAAAATCTATGACTGGTAGTATTTCTTCTGAAGCTTTTAAAGAATATTTTTCAGCATTAGGTAATAACGTGTTTAATTGTTTAAATGAAGAGTCTGAAGTTTTTTGTAGCACGAATGATTTCGATATTGCCAATGATACCTTCCCTGAACTAGATCAGCCTATAACTGTCAACGAAGTAATTATTGCTGTAAAGTCATTGAAGCGTAATAAATCTCCAGGGAATGATTTTTTGTTGAATGAATACTTTTTGGAGACTTTAGATATTTTGTCATCACATTTATGTGATATTTTTAATGGTATTTTGAATTCAGGATATTTTCCTGACAAGTGGCTTGAAGGTGTTATTATACCATTGCATAAAAAGGGAAATATAGATGACGTCAATAATTATAGGGGGATAACACTTGTAAGTTGTATGTCTAAGCTTTTCACTACTATACTTAATAAACGAATAGAAGCATTTTGTGATGAGAATAATATTATTTCGGACGCTCAATTCGGATTTCGTAAAGGGCGGTCCACCATAGATGCTATATTTATATTAATGTCGCTAGTACAGAAATATTTAAATGAAAACAAACGTCTTTATGTTATATATGTCGACATGATGAAATGTTTTGATTCAATTTATAGAAATGCTCTATGGTTGAAATTATATAAATGTGGTATTCAGGGCAAATTACTTAGAATTATAAGGGATATGTACCAAAAAGTCAAATCTTGTGTTAAATCATGTTCTGCATACTCTGATTATTTCGAATATGCAGTCGGCCTCCGTCAAGGGGAGGTTATGTCCCCTTTATTGTTTTCCATCTTTGTCGAAGACTTAGAGATTTATCTTCAAAATGATGCAAATTGTGGTATAACAATTGACGATATTGTACTTATACTGTTGTTATTTGCGGATGACATGGCCATTGTAGGGAAATCCCCGGAAGAAATCCAACAGCGTCTGAATAGTCTTTCAGAATATTGTAACAATTGGGGATTATCAGTAAATACAATTAAAACTAAAATTATGGTATTTCGGAAAAGGGGAGGGTTATTGCCCACAGAGAATTGGACATATAATGGACAGACTATTGAAGTCGTTAATGATTTTAATTACTTAGGAACCGTTCTAAACTACACAGGTACTTTTTCTTTAAACCAAGAACATTTAATAGGTAAAGCTTTAAAAGCTCTAAATGTATTATTCTGTAAATGTAAGGAATTTGATCTTAAACCAAAATTATTATGTCAGTTATTTGATGCTTTTGTTGCGCCTATACTGAATTACGCCTCTGAAATATGGGGTTACACTAAATCAAAGGAAATTGAAAGAATACATTTAAAATTCTGCAAACGCTTGTTGAATGTTAGAAAAAATACATGCTCAGCAAGTGTTTATGGGGAGCTTGGCAGATACCCTCTATATGTGCATAGATATGTCAGAATTATACAATATTGGTTAAAGATTGTTAATAGTGATAATATTATAATATCAACTGTGTATAAGATGGCACTATCAGACGTTGGTATTGGAAAGAGTAATTGGGTCTCAAATGTTAAAAAGCTTTTGAGCAATTTTGGTTTTACACATGTATTTGAAAATTCTGAGTTACCTAATGTAAATGCCTTTTTATGTGAATTCAAAGTTAGAGTTATTGATTGCTTTAAACAAGAGTGGTATAGATCGCTTGATAGTCCAGTCTTGTTTTTGTATAAAGAATTAAAAACTGTATTTGGGTATGAAAACTACTTAGATATATTACCTAAGAGTCTAAGACGGTTTTTTTGTAGACTTAGACTCTCCGCTCATCCTTTAAGAATCCAAACTGGTCGATATAACCGTAACCGTGTAGAACGAGAAGAAAGATATTGCTTATATTGCAACAAAAGGGATATAGAAGATGAATACCACTTTGTATGCATTTGTCCATGTTATGACCAATTAAGAAGGAAGTTTATTAAACGATACTACTTTATTCGTCCGTCTGTGTTTAAGTTTGTTGAGTTGTTAAAATCAGAAAATAAACAAGAACTTATTAAATTATCGTTATTTGTCAAAGAAGCTTTATGTATTAGACGATCTTTAAATAATCAGTTATAAAAATACAATATTATAATGATGTTGTTCATCCTCATCTTCTGTGTTTATGTCAGTATGAGATTCTAGTTCATATTTTGTTATAATCTGTGCTTCACCATGTGTTTGTTTATTTATTATGTATTTGTGGTTACGAAGATGATGTACTTTGTACAAGTCTAATAAAATATATGTTCTGTTCTGTTCTGTTCTGTATTTTGTAATTATGTTTTATGCTTGTAATTAAGCTTGTGTCTTTGCCATATGTAATAATGAAATGGTCAAAGGCATGATTTTGCCGAGTATTGCCAATCAACTTGAAACTTGTTAAAAGTTTAAAAAGTCTCTCTGTTATGGTTTTTGTGCACTGTACTCTGTCTTACCGTGTTGTATGATCTTGCAAAGTTTCAAGTTTGTGGCTGATATCATTCCAATGCAAAATATTACAAAGGGGCGTAATAAAAAAATGACGTAGAGTTATGGGAACTGTTCTCCATCCCACCAAGATCATTCTACTGACACAGTTTCAAGTCTATCGTTATTATACTGCTAGAAATATCATCTGAACATCCCCAGTAAGATTCCTCAATACATCTTTTTAGCAACATTAAATTTATTTTGGGGATTTTTGTCTGAATGTTGGAAATTGTCATGTAACTACTATAAGACAGCCTAAAACGACCCCGAACTCTTTCTGGAAATCTGAGGTAGTTCCAGTGTATTTGTTTAAAATGTAATTGAATATAGAAGTTAATCGAACTCGTTTTGCTCAAATATTCGGGAAAACGGAATTTCTTTTACCTATTCCGTTGTGTATAACGCGCACATTTTTACCTCCCGATACGCATGCGCGTGAGTGCGCGTTATACATCTGATAACATAGTGTATGTATTGTCAACCCGATGTCTTACCAAACTTGTCGAAAGATCTAAGTGCACACTTTCTTTATTTTGAGTATCTCCAAGAAAATCAATCGGAATAAATAAAAGAGCGACATTATAACTACAACAGTTATTTGAAAACCATGCACCTTTTTTACTAATTACATCATTTACAAAGTTATACATGATATCTTAGAGTTCCCCATGCTGCATTTGATTGTACAATCGATTTTGTTTTTATTTTTCCATGTTCACCGCCAACATAGAAGTCGAACATTTTTGTCACATATGGCTTTGTTTGTGCAGATGACATATTCCAAGTATCAAGTAAATAGGACAAGTATTTTTCGAGGTATTAGCAACATTAATTTTTTACAAGTCATCTGAAAGGCTCCTTACTAAATAAATCAAACAATAGATATCATTCTTGTTGTAACAGATAGTTTTATTCATGCAGATGATATATTCCAAGGTTAAAGTTAATAGGACAAGTTCTTTAAAAGTTAAAGCATCATTAAGTTTTATATTAAATGTTTTAGAGGGGCAAAACTGAAGAATGAGTGAAACAGGAGTTATCATTCTTGTTGTCAAAATTGAATTTATTCATGCAGATTACATTTTCCATGCCTTAAGAAAATAGGACGAGTGCTTTAAATTTTTGTTTTTCCAGATGATATATTTTAAGTATTAAGTTAGTAGGACAAGTGCTTTTAAAGTCATAGGCATCTGAAAGTTTCATATTAAAGTCATTTGAAAGGAGCATGCCTCAAAACAGTCAAACATTCTTCACACATGGCTATTTTTCATGCAGATGATATATTCAAGTAATCAGTTAATCAGACAAGTACTTGTAAAGTTATAGGCAACATTTAAGTTTCATATTAGAGTTGGGGGACTACAAATAATATTGCCTCTACCTGGGAGCGTACCAACACCGTCACGGCGACAGCGCCTAGCTGGGACATATCCAAAAGTTGTTTGGATAGCTCTGATATACGTTATCATCGCTGAATGACCTAGATAACTCATTTTACTGCTAACAGTACTGACTATTTGTACGGGGAGACATTTTACGACCGCTACACAAGACACCGCTGCCGGACAATAGGATCCCATGTAACAATTTGACAAAAAAAGTAGATGTTTGTAAAAGTCCCTTAAACATCAAATGGATAGTGATCTTCGGTTATTATATTGAATTTCACTGCGACATTGACCTTTGACCTTCTGATATAGAAAACAATAAGGATCATCTAACGTGTGATGACTACCCTACCTACCAAATCTAAGGACTATATGCCATACTGCAGTCTAGTTATTGATCCGAAAAGGTTGGTAACAGACGGAGGGGCGGACAGACGGATGGACGGACTGGCATGTGCCAAGCATCTGTGAAGGGGGTGGGGCAATTAATTAAGTATATCTGAACACAAAACACAATTAAGAAGAATTAGTAACAACAAACACCAACACTTTTCAATATAATATATTATAAATATAAAATTTCTATTTTTTTCTCAAAACAAATCTTGCATCCAAACCATCCAACGTGATCCAATCGACATCTAAATTATATAACATCATTAATACTGTTTCAAAGTGATAAATGTGAATAAAAACTATTGATGTGAAATTACTGACGGAGTCATAAATGTGAATACTAGTTACTAGCTGTCAAAAAGAAATAATTGTGAGTACAAAATGTCCCGAGGGCTAGTCAAGACTTTCAAGGCGAACAGTTTTTGAAGGGATGGCGCAGCTGACTATCCATCTAGCAGCATAGGGTAAATCCTGTAACCCGGACACCCACTCCGACTTTATGGTATCATAACACTCGATCGACTGTAAGGCACGGTCTTCAGGCGTTGAAATACCTCCGATCATGTAGATCCGATCACCTGGATAAAAAATTACTAATATTACGATAATTTTAATAAATATAAAATTTTGTAAAATTATTAAGCACTTTAATAATTATGTTTGTTACATTAAAGCTATTTTGCACATAACAGGATATTGTACAGTAAAACCCCACATAAAGAACACCCTAAATTTAAGACCACGCTAATAAAAGGACCACTATTTCAAAGTCCCTTTTAACAGTTTTGCGCTAGTTTGCTACCCTTAATTAACCCTACTGTTAATACCACTTTTGTATAGTCCCAGAAGTGGTCATAATAAAGAGGTTTCATTGTATTCAAATACGAACCTGCCACAGCAACACCTGCATCATGACGTGGCATCGTCAATTCAGCGGCGTGCTCCCATGCGTCCTCTGATGTGTGATACTCATCAACAGCAGCAACACTGTGTAACACGGAGTTCTTGACGTCATAAGACTTGGTGGCGCCCCCACAGAGGAACAGTCTACCATTCACGTTGACAAGACTCGAATGACATCGAGGAATTCGAAGCTCATTCAACGTACTCCAGCTTAAAGTAAAAATCAAAGGATTCAGTGTACTCCTGCTTAAAGTAAACTGAAATTTAAAAAAAAAGTCAGAAACACGAACTTTAACCTTGATCTCATTCACGCAAATGGTATCCCTCACGAAATTCAAGCAAATGCCATAATTGCTCATGTACAGGCCATACTTCCTGATTCGATGTTATTGTTCAGAAGTTTGGGGTTTGGCCAAAATTGTAAAATTTAAATTTAAGCAGATGACATTCCTCCAAAAATTAACATTATTAAGTCAAAATGTGTAAAAAGAAATACCGCCGGTTTACTTACGAGACAATTAATTGTAATTGAACAATTGAAAGCTCTTTTCAAATATATTAACAACTAAAATGTCTTTAAATATTGCAAAATATTACCGAATGTATGCGCCGCATAAATATTTAAAGGTCTATTACCTAGATGTGGTTGTATTAAAGCAGTAGACAGAGCTAAGCACGTGCAGCGATGATGGAACATTCTTCGCACTTCCAATCCCTCCAACCACGTAGATCTTATTTCCTAATGAAGCAGCACTGGCTGCAAACATCGGCTCAGGGAGCGAGGGGCCAAAAAACCAGCCCTTGGTCTGTGTGTCATAACATTCCATAGAGTCTAAGACACTGAAAATGGAAAAAGAAACAACTGTGTAGCAATTGTGGGGTGATGGAATGAAATAAATGGATAAATCTGTGATGCTTCTGGCATAATTATCAGATTTTTTTCCGATTCCCTTTGGCATTTTGTTTTACTAGAAATTATAAAGTTTCTTTTTAAAGGTGTACAGATATGATCAAAACAATCTTCTAAACTTGTTCACTTCTAAATCAGAAATAAACTAATGGATTAAATAGCTAACAGTGCAGATCCAGATCAGCCGGCTTATCAGTCTCTGCTGACTGATTAGTATCTACACTGTTAACTTCTTGGTCAGAAATAACCTAATGAATCGAAAAGCAAACAGTGTCGATTCTGATCAGATGGCACAACTGTGCTGGTTAATCTAGAGCTACTCTGTTCACAAATGGATAATAGCAAAATCCAATGGAGTAAAAAGTTAAGCATATTGGCCACAAAATGCACATGCTAATTATAAATAACATGCAAACCTTTCTTTTCTTCCTTTGCCTCCAAAAACAAAAATCTTTCCATTAAATACACATGCACAATGGCAGTATCTGTACATGTTCATACAGGGAACCTTGAACCATTGCTTCGTGTCAAAGTCCATGGCATAGACCGTGTTGGTGGCAACTGGTAGCTTGTTGTCTGCATAAGGTTCACTGCCGCCTGGAAGATTATACAAATTGCCGAGACTTTTGATGATAATTAATCAATGAACATATTAACCCTTTACTCCTTCATACCCATTCGTGTTTGATTTTTACACATTTTAAGCCTTTACTCCATTTAAATACATTTTAACGCACGTGCGACCAGTGTAGATCCAGATCAGCTGGCATTTTGTGCCACCTGATCAGGATCACCACTGTTTACTTTTAGACTCATTAGACCAGTGTAGATCCAGATCAGATATCACAGTTATGCCAGCTGATCTTGATCTACAATGGTCGCACATGCGTGAAAATGCATTAATATGGAGAAAAGGCTTAAAATGTGTTAAAATCAAGCCAGACGGGTGTTCAATTTAACAAACACTTGTTTTATCATCGTATACTTTTTAAACATAAAAAAATGACAGTTTAATGAATGTGAATACTGCATTTCCATACCCTAAACTCTTCACTCAATAATTAAACCTTCATTTCGTGGATGACCAGTGTAGATCCAGATCAGTCAACACATTCATGCCGTTTGATCAGGATCTACACTTTGCTTTTAGATTCATTAGGTTATTTATGACCAAGATGCAACCTATGCAGATCCAGATCGGATTGCATTAATGTGCAAGCTGATCTGGATCTAAACTGGTCGCATATGCATTAAAACATGAAAAAAAGGAGTAAAGAGTTAAAGAGATAAAATGTCTATCATCATCAACCTAAAAATGGTACTAAAATCATTTTTATTGCCGATCATTAATGAATTATTTCAAAACAGGATGAGGATACAAGTATTTTATTTTAACCACTTGAGATAAGGCTGTTATCACGTGTGTGAAAAGTATAGATCTAGATCAGCCAGTAAATATGTGCAATCCGAGCTTGATCTATACTGTTAGATCTTGGTCAGAAATAACCTTTAAATGTAAAGGCAAACAAGGTAGACCCTTGTCTGAAGGCGCTAATTTGCCAGCTGATCTGGATCTAGACAGTTTGCCCGTGAAAAAAAGCCTAATCTCAGGGTATAAAGGTTTAAGACATGCTAGACAAAGAATGTTTGTCTATTTTGGGGTGGGCAGACTCTGAGTTATCAGTTTTCTGACAGTCTCAACGTATCTATTAATAGTAACAAACTGCAGGCCTAAGAACCGCCGAAAAGTAGTTTATTTTCAAAACTCTAGACAGTAGGTATGCTGACCCCTCAGTACTTTCAATGCTTTGATTTTAAATCTTTACCAATCAGATACAGTGAGTTGCCAATGGTGACAACAGCATGGTGACGTCTTGGTGCTGGAAGTCCTGAGAAGTGAAGCCACTGGTTGTCCTGAATGTCGTACTTCTTAACAAACTTGCCTGGAAATATATTAACAAGTAGTGACAGAATGACCCCACTTCTACAGCAGCTTTCAGGTGAAATCTCATTAGTTGCAAAACTGAATGAAAATAAAATTCAATATATACTTAAAGAAATTGGAAGCGCAACTTCTTTAATATATAAATATAGTTCGTGTTTAAAAAGTTGCGTTTCTAATTTCTTTACAAATAACAACTATTATAAATAACATGACATCATGGCCATGACCTTTTCCATAATGTGCTTTTTAATCCTCTCGATATTTTATCATGTTAATCAGTGTATGGAAACAATCGGGTTGGTTAAAGTGTGTGAAGACCCAAGGGCATCTCGCTTACTTTATACAAGCCAATTTTTATATGTCCTGATTAACACGATAATATAGTGATTCAGTTCCTATATATACTCTCCTAAATATTCTAAATTCTTACTAAAAAATGTGGAGAACATGTGATAACCTAGCCTTTTGAATGACTGTTGGAACTGCCAGATTGAAAACAAAGTGAATGATAACAACCATTGTCGGAGCAACTGGTGGTAAAATGGACATGACTCGTTAAAGTCATTAGACTAAACATTGTGCACAGTTTAATAGTTTGTTTCTAGTTTTTGTTGTAGCCACGCCCCAGACCAAATGTTTTTCATTGCAAAATGGAAACAGTGTGAAGAATTTTTTCACAGTAATGTGGAAGATAAGTGTTAATATCATACCTGGAATACCCTGGCAGTTACCAATAAATCCGCCGACAACTAGAATGTCAAAATGTTGCTCATGTCCCGTTCTGTTGTCAGAAAGGGCTGGTGACATCATCTTCTTGATGGGCGTTGATGTCATCACAGGAAGTGGCATCACCAGTGTGGCGTTACTATGATTGTTTTGAAACTTAAAAAAACAAAAAAGGTAAGTTATATGTTTTTTCCTGTAACAAATTTTCATCTCGACTGAAACTGTTGCTCCTTTTACCGACTACTTTACCTTGAATCATCAGACATTAAGCAGTGTAAATAAACGGAAAAAAACGTGTTCATAAATAAGTACAACTTGTTTGCATGGTCAAACAGTCTAAATCCAGATCAGCTGGTACATTCATGGCATCTGATCACGATCTGCACTGCTTTTGATTCATTAGGATATTTCTGTCCCAAGAAGTAAACAGTGTAGATCCTGATCAGATGGCATGGATGTGCCGGCTGATCTGGCTCTACACTGGTTGCTTATGTGATTAAATGCATATATATGGAGTAAAGGGTTAATTTTACCTTTCTGAGGTAACAGAGTCTTGGATTCTTTCTTTCGAACTTGAAGGGGTCATCTTTGTTTAACTGATCCGCTGTTATTTGCCTATAGACATTAAAAGAAAAGTTTTGTAATATAATTATGATACACACGCATGTACATACAAGTCCAGGATAATCGTTTATACTAAGGAATCATTTGGAATCTCTTTATTAAACCTATACTCTAGACTATACTATAGATACACGAGGGTGAAAGTGTTGATCCAGATCCGAGCCATCTAATTAGGATCTACACCGTTTGCTATTAGATATATTAGGTTATTTCTTTCTAAGATCCAGATCAGATGGCTCAAATGTAAACTAGTTGTGCATGCACAAAAACGTGTATATATGGAGTAGAGGGTTAAATATATCCACTGTATAATATAATTAATTATCTGGGACATTAAAAAGTTTTAAGTAATTGCACTACATCATACATATAGCATTTCCAGCAGAACTTTGACAAGCCACCAGTTTAAACAATTATATTTTTTCAAATTTGTAAATAATTGTTTTCAATGTTCAAATGAATCATTGCATGTACAGAGTACGAATTTCCACAAGACTTTGACAAGCAATTATGTAACAAACGTTTACCAGTTTAAACAAATCTAATTTTAAACTGGTACCAATAATTGTATTCAATGTTTAAATAAATCATTGCATGTACAGATTACGAATTTCCAGCAGAACTTTGACAAGCCACCATATAACAAAAGCTTACCAGTTTAATCAATTATAATTTTTCAACTTTACTAATAAATTGTATTCAGTGTTCAAATGAATTAATGCATAAACAGCATATACAGATTAGGAAATTCCAGCAGAACTTTGACATACTTAGCCACCACGTAACGAATGCTTACCAGTTGGCGATCAGGATCATCTCTCTGAACTTGTCATAACCACGCACTAGATAGCTAGTTTCTGCGCAATTCACCAGTTCAAGCTGCGTCATGTAGACAAACCTGTAGAGAGAGCATATCAGTAAATCTTTCCCTAAACCATTTTCTTCCATATAAACCCTTTTATGGCATGGGCAAACAGTGTAAATCCAGTTCAGTCGGCACATCCATACTGACTAATCAGGACCTGCACTCTTCGCTTTTTGATTTATTAGGTTATATCTGTTCAAAAAGCAAAAGTGTAGATCAGTATCAGATGGCATGGATGTGCTGGCTGATCTGGATCTAAACTGGTCACCCATGTGATAAAAGGGGTATTTATGGAGTAAAGGATTAACTGATTATGACACGTCTCGAGCTACTCTGTTATAAAAGCAAGCATAATCTATTGGCAAATATGGATGATTTTTTTTCAGTGTAACATGAGATAATCTATAATGTGACTATACTTATGCCGTTTACATCTGACTGTCTGCCCATATTGAAATTCCCATCCGACGGTCTATTATATAATTGTAAGCAACTTGTAACCAGTAATGCAGTAATTCAGTAATCTAATTACTAGTATTCAGTAATCAAGTTATTCAATTATCAATTAATTCAGTAATCCAGGTTTTAAACTTATCCTGTAATTCACTTTCCAGTAATTCAGTAATCAAGGGATTCACTTTTCCTTTAATTCAGTAGTCTAGCAACTTAGTATTTCAGTAATCCAGTAACTCAGTAACCTAGAAATCTAGTAATCCAGAAAGTCAGTGATCAAGTAATTCGGTAATCCAGTTATTTAGTAATCCAGTAACTCAGTAATAAAGTAATTCAGTAATCCAGTGATTAAGTAATCCAGTAATTCAGTAATCCAGTAATTCAGTAATCCAGTAATTCTGTAATCCAGTGAATCAGATTTAATGGTATCGCCTGTATCACAATTCGTCTAAGCAAATGCTAGAAAATAGTTCTGTCAAAATTCAAATGCCAGTGAAATTTTATCATGAACAGTATATTTTAGGTAGAAAAGACAAAACTTTCTTAACTGACCTGACATGGGACATGACCCTTACTGTGTGCCGGACTCTCTCTGCCAAATTGTACACAATCCATTGTACAGCTATCAGGAAAACATCGTACTCGGATGCCACTTCAAGCTCATCTTAAAGAATGTGAAAATTGTAATTATTCAATACTAAACACTTTCCCTCACATGTTTGCCATCTGAACAGGATCTACACTGTTCGTTTTTTTTATTTATTAGGTTACTTCTAACCAAAATACCAACAACGCAGATCTGCATCAGATGGCATGGAAAACCCAAAAGTGGTCTTTCAGAAGGCAGGTGGGTTTTCTTTACTTGTGAATAGATTGGTCAGTGAGACATATAAATTGTGATCTTCGTTTACAGGTGCTCTTTAACACAGGTTGGACTGTGTACAGAATTACTTTTTCATAAACGAATAGTAACCAACAATGTGCGAGCTAGCTATAACTGATTATGGATAAGTACACAGTCACGTGATACTCTGTACATATAAACTGAGAATAATTTGATAGCAGACAAGGGCAAATGAAATATTTTTCAATGGATCGATACTCGTGAAGAAACATGACTATACCAAATTTGTAAAACTTTCGTTTATAAATGAAAATTGTGGAGGGAAAAGGTGCGTGTATCTCGTGCGATTAGGCTATTTAAGTGTTGGTTTTATCTGTGTACACCATTCGAGGCGTTTCTATTCAGCGGTAAACATGTCGGCACCCGCCCACCCGATCTATATGTTGTAAATATATTGTTTTCGGATGGCTTTCGATTTTTAACAGAACTTTCAGAGAATAAATCGAAACATGGGTGTAAATAAAGTGTTTATTTTTGTTTCAGGTGTTTCGAGTTTGGTGTATTCTCTTAGTCATAAACAATATATTTATTTATCATGTAAGAAATATGGATATTTTAAGGCCATTCACTAGTTTCAGGTTCGAGTGGTACTATTAGACGAAGCTTTATCCAGAGTTGTTGAAAGTTTTCGAGTTCGTCTGCTGGACTGCTAAATAGCCAGAGCTACTGATGTCAGCTTTTCATTCGGACGATTCGCACAATACAGGCCCACCTCTGTTTGGACAGTTTTTGAGCAACTTGCA
This sequence comes from Corbicula japonica, assembly GCA_038501625.1. Taxonomy (NCBI): domain Eukaryota; kingdom Metazoa; phylum Mollusca; class Bivalvia; order Venerida; family Cyrenidae; genus Corbicula; species Corbicula japonica. The sequence goes on along the minus strand of JAZAYU010000020.1, from coordinate 2,453,841 downwards.
CTTGGACTATACAGACATTTGAAATCAAAGGACTGGAGGTACTGATGGGTCGGCCATCAAAACACAATTGAAAAGCGATGGATCTTTGGCAAAGAGTTTGTGTTTGATTAAGTTGGACCAGAAACAAACTTTCGCCTCAAGAACGGGGACCAATTTACTTTATGACCTCTGAGACATAGATATTCGACCCCAAAACAATTAAGATCCAATTAACAAGTCAAGGCAAATACTGTTATCAAGTTTGCAGACGCAGTGACATGGAGAGCAAACCTGGTGGAAGGACAATATGTCTAAAGATATAATTAGAATATAATTGGACTTCTTCGACGATAATATGAAATAAGACAATGCCTCTCTCGAACCTGACCAATCGAAATTAAGTGAAGGATATCATACTACATAGGTCATATGGTCAACAGTGAAACAAAGCTGGTCACAGTCCTCAGACATGAATGTGTTGTCATAAGTAAAGTTATAGTCAACGTTGAGTTTTCATGTCAAAATCAAAGTACAAAAAGGGGCATAACTCCATCAAATGTGACCTTGACCTAAAGAATTTGGCATCATCATGAGCCTGTTGTCATAAGCAATATAATTTGAAAGTTTCATGAAGAAATATTAAGAAATGGCAAAGTTATAGACAACGTTAAGTTTTCGTGATGGACGGACGCTCCCACAGATGGGCATTTGTTGGGTATTTCTTTTGTTTAAAACTACCCAACAAGCGAAAAACTACCCAATAACAGACTAACGGAATGAATGGAAAGTTCTCACAGATGGGCATTTGTTGGGTAACAAGTGCCATCGGTGGGCCCGGATGGACCGAAGGACAAAGCGATCCCTATGAATCGCCATTGCTTCAAAAAGGGCGACACAAAAAGTAGCTAAGCTTGTCATTGTCTTTGAATATTCAAACTTGAAATCAACAAACAGTATTGGGTCACATGATTTAAAATAAAACTACAAGTGACACTATGGTTTTTTTCCAATAGTTTTATTTTTCAGCAAATAAAGTTCAAACAAACAATTACACTGATGCTTTTTTGTCAACTGATGCTTTTTCAATGTGGTGCACATTCTAACGTTTTGTTATATTTTATATAAATTGTCTCATTTTCGCACCCACTATTTGTATCGACATTTGTGATTTTTTTATTCTTGTCCGTTACAAAAGCAGCATGTTCCATTGCAGGAATTAGTGGCAATATAAAGGCTGTATGCTCCCTCAGACAGTCCTAGACAGAATTTTCAAACTGGTCTCCTCACAGCATTCCATGTGAAGCTGTTATCCTGAAATATTAATTTCAACAAATTACCTATTTATATTGAAGTTCAAGCATAATGGTCTGTGCTTTTTAAAATTTATTTGTCGAAGTTAGAAACTGATAAATATTTGACAATAAATTAGTTTTGTCCAATAATATTAATTTTCTTGCCCTGGCAATACTACATTTATCCTGATTCTTAACATGGTAACCCTTGGGTTCTCATTTTTGTTCATTGGTTGTGGTGTATGTTTTGAAACTGACCATATTTTTCTCATTTCTTATGATGAACCTTAACTCCTTGGAATTGCCTTAATCATATAGACATTTGACCCAGGAAATAACCTTTTGACTTTTGAAAATTAAAAAAAAAATAAAAAATCATTCTGACCCTTGCGATTTTACCTGAAGTGTCTTCGTTTTCCTTAAATTAATGGTAATTTTGGTTATTAATTTCCAGAATCCACTTAAAAGTTACAATTATGTCTCCTTGGGAGCTATGTCAGATTATAAAATTCAAGAACAAGAGGGGGAAAAACCCATCTCGACATAAGAACTTGGAGTCATGATGAGTGTGTTGTCATGAGCAATATAATTTGAAAGTTTGATGTAGAAATATTAAGAAAAGGCAAAGTTATAGTCAACATTAAGTTTTTCTGTTAAAATAAAAGTACAGAAAGGGATTAACTTCATCAAATGTGACCTTGACCTGAAAATTTACATCAGCTCAAGCATGTTGTCACAAACAATATAATTCTGGTGTCTGATCTGGATTGATTGGAATCTACAGTTTGCATATTTATAAGAAATAGCCTGTGAATCTTATTATGAACCATGTAGATCCTATTAAGACTGCACAGATATGCCTGCTGATCTGGATATACACTGGTCACTCATGTCATGTATTCATGGGTCAAAAACAACACAGTAAATTTTTTATAGGTTGATTAATTTTCTTGTGAACTGAGGTCTTACAAGTCTTCACATACATACAAACACAATTTTATGTTGTCTAGTTACAAGATACAAATACCAACATTTACAGATAGATTAAGTGTCTCTCTATCATACAGTCATGCAGCTCTAATACATGGAAATAAAAAAATGCAAACCTTGTCTCCATTTTTTACAGTAACATTCATATTCTGCTCCCTAGTGTTCTACCAATTTTGCAAACATTTCAAGTCCACAGCTTTTACTAGACTGATGGTACACATGGCTGAAAATAATAAATGTTGTATTTTAAATCATAACAAATAACCCAAGTCAATTTCACTGTACTTTTTGTTGCTTATGAATATGTACATAAATAGCTGTTGCAGTTAAACAGTTAACAGATTACACTGTTGTCATAATTTGTTTTTAAGGTATTTTTTTTATAAATATCACACAAAAGAGGTTTTTCTGATGTAAGCTTTGTGCCATCTTCAACTCCTATAGGCTCCTACACAATTTATCCCATGTAATCTTTTCGTCCATGTACATGTATATGCCTTTGTGGCATGGGTGATCAGTGTAGATCTAGATCAGCCGACACATCCATACTATACTGCCTGATTAGGATCTAAACTGTTAGCTTTTTTTATTCAATAGGTTATTTCTGACCACAATGTGACCAGTGCAGATCCAGATCAGATCTGCCATCTGATCTGTATCTCTACACTGGTTGCACAGGCATGAAAATGTGTATATATGTAGTAAAGGGTTAATTATTACAATAACACACTTGCATTTTGATACTCCATTTTACTCGTAGGATACACCTTTTAACACATGACCATCTATTGTAGATCTAGGTGCTGATACATCTGCTTCCAATTAAAAGAGCTTTAGTTTAAATGTATCTAATGAACAGAGTAGATACAGATCAGACCACAAAAATGTCTGATGTGCAAGCTGATCTGGAGCTACATCTGTGCTATCTCTATCTGATCTGGATTTACACTGGTTGCCCATGTGGTGAAATGGCGTGTAAATGGAGTAATGGGTCAAGTTATTAACCGAGAATACAGAAACAGCATTGGATTTTTGAGACACATTCATATGAGATTACCCTATTAATAAATGAATAAGCAACCACAAGAACACATCGTGTTTGTGCAAGGTGGCCCACAGATGAATATTATATAATGTAATTATTCAAGTGAATTCATGTTGGCCATGTTATTGAGCCAAGGGTAGTCATATATGCCTGAGGCAGAAGGCCGAGGGTATATATGACAGCCCGAGGCCCAATAACATGGTCAATAAGAATATACTTGAGTGATAATTTTTTTAATTAACAGAATAAAAACATCAAATTCATATGAATACTAAAAGTTCTGGGCCAATACAGGGGTTCTGAGCAAATATTGTAATTGCTGGGCCATCATAAAATAGTTCAGTATGAATGTGATATACAATGTAGTGTCTGCCAGGATTATGGCATGATCAGGTCAGGTGATGACATGCCTCGAGATTTCGCTACACTGCTGTCATGTAAAAAGGACAAAGTATGGAATACCTGTACTGTATATTCATACAGGGCTCTCACTAGAGAGAGACTTGAAGGAAGTAGTCCCATCAAAAGTGACCGGACTTCTCTCTTCGTTTAACTTTGGGAGAAGTCTTTTTGTATTTAATATATATGGAAAGAATGCCTTTGATTGCAAACTTCTCCATAATTCAGTAAATTATGACAAAACTTCTCCCTGATAGGTGAGAGCCCTGTTAATAGTCAACTAATAAAATTAAATATACCATTAGCCTTCTTCCTCTGCTCTTCCAATTCCATGCTTTTTGAACCAGAGATGTCACATTTCTTTCATTTGATTATAACACTGAAATACATATTTAACAAACACAAAATTATAACAATTATTTTGATCTTTGCTCAAATTACAAATATTCTTTATAATAAAACATTGTAGACCAGCATATACTTATTTCAGGTATTAGTTGCTTTGGTATATTGTCCATGAATTTCAGAGTTCTCATGCAAATGGTTTTTCGTTTGTTTTACTAATTATGCGCTTGGTAATTAGAACAGGAATTAGACTAAATTGAGCTTGCAAACATTTACTACATCCATAGCTAAATACATTTATTTACTAAAATCTAGGTGGCAATAAGTATTTCCCCCAAAATTCATTTTTTGAAATTTTAGCATGTTTTTGCCATTTGCAATGTTTGCGACCTCTTAATTTGAGTTATACATAAAATGGGTGATGTAAATGTTTCTCTTGTGGAAATCCCAGTAAGATGTTTGTAAATGGTTACAGATCTCACCCATTCAGTACAGATAACAGATTTGGGGAAAGTTTTAAACTTTATTTTAATGCCACATGAGATCAAACTGTTCAATACTGAATTTACATTATTTGCATTAGGTATTTGAGACAATAATTAACATTGTTCTGTAGAAAATTTCTAATTTATGAAGTGATTCATTTACAATATCATATCAGCATAGTAATTACTGTTGCACTGTTGAAACAGAACACAGAATAAATAACATCAAAGTGCTTTAAGTCCATTCATACTGTATTTTTGGGCCCAGAGCATGAACCTTGTGGGTAGTTGTCACCCCACCTAAACCAGTCTGGCTAAACCTTGTGGGTAGTACTGTGTTGTCGCCCCACCTAAACCAGTCTGGCTGCATGTCAATATAAATGAACACTGATTATTCATCAGATTACAATTTACAGGAACCTGAATTTCCATCTGAAAATATCCAGATCCGGAAAAATATTACATTTTCCAAATGCAATGGATTTGTACCCCACCCATTTACATGTTTCAATAATTTACCAGCTGCAATGTTGACACAGCATTATGGCAGCTCAAGCATTACAAATAAACTAAAATATACTGTTTACAAAAATTACATCTCCTAAAACAGTCATTGTGGATTTAACTCAAACATTTTTATTTTACCTTCACTTTTGTTGTCCACTTCATTGCATGATGTCAAACAGTTCTATACAGCTTCAAATGGGGAATTAGGTCAAACTTAGTTGATACGGGTCTGACCAGATCCAAAGATCATCTAAACCTGTTTATGAATAATTAAATAAACAATATACATATAATAAATAAATACATGATTATTCTTTCTTCCAGGATGCTAAATTCACCCGAAATGCATTTAAGAGATACTATTAAATAAATTCATATAATTTGTGAAGTTCCTGTTCTTTATACTCAATGAATCCCTGAGGTTCTACTCTTCTTCTTCTTTTGGTTTTCCCTGGGTTATTTTGAGAATATCTGAGACTGTTCTGATTAAATGACCTGTGAGACATCATTGAATGGAGTGCAAGACAAAATTGAAAGTAGTAAAAACTTCTGATAGCGGATTTCACTGACTGTTCCAAGGCGGTAACCACTAGGGTTCTCATTTTTGTTCATTGTTATTGGCGTCTCTTTTGAAACTGATCATTTTATTAACAATGATCTCTCCCTCTCTTCTCTTGACTGTGTGGTGAGGCTGTTTTTTCTGAATGTGGCGATTCCCAATATGCATTTCAGAAGGTCTACATATAATGTGCAATTATTCAGAAAACCCTGTGTCAACTATGCAGCCGGTTATGATTTGGGAATGGGTTATGATATGGGAAAATTGCATTCATGTCAGATCTGGATATTATCTGATGCCAATGGAAATTCAGGTTCTTTTGATCAAATGCATAAAATGCATTCATTAATATATCTGTTAAATCACTTCATGTATGATTTTAAACTTACTTTAAACACAATTTTCAACAGATCTAAATGTGTTAAAAATAAATCATTGTGAATCAGATGCTTTATGTTTGAAGCATTCAAATGGAAATTTTTATACACGATATTCGTTAATCGTACAAAATCCGACTTCTTTCAATGCAATACATTGAAATGATTTTATTACTTACATCGCTACAAGGTTCCACAATAAATAGCCACAATGATTAGGGCCCTAAATTAAAAAAAAAGTTTTGCCTTGTCCTACTCAGCGGAAACTCCTACTTTCATTTTGGAGAGTGCATTAAATGACGTAACGGGCGGTAACGTTCAATAAAACCTAAACAGCCAAAATCTCGTTTACTGCGATATAGTCTTTCGAATCTAAACATGGTAAATTTCCGTCAACTGTTGAAGACGGTCAGTATTCTGGAAGAAGAATATAAAATTTCAGTTTTACAAAGATTTTCTAAAAAATTCTATTTACAAAGAGAAATGCTATTGTCTATATACATTTAAATGTAACCTGGGTGTTATAAATATTGCATCACGAAAATAACTCGATAAATACTTACTATTCAGTTGATTGCGATGGATTTTCGTCTTAACCGAGCGTTGTCGAATCCAATATGGCGATGCGCCATTAGGTATTCATGCGCGTTCATGTCTCAAAATCTTGTCTGACGTTCCGCGAGTTAAATTTCTTCAAATTTTGATTGATTCCATATGTTTAAATATAACTTTTATCATTTTGCACAGCATTACAAAATTGACCGCTCTGCAGCATTGACTTACTTTTTGAAACTAAGAACTATATTCTAGGGTAGCACGCAATACTGTCGTATCAACATTAAAATAAAGAAGGAGGTACGACAGTCTTGCATGCAAACCTAAATTGTTAGGTTTGCAGTAATTCAAAACGATTGTCGAAAACCGGCTAAACTGGGTCGTGCCGACCCAAAAATAACTTATTAACAGAAGAATATAAGCATTACATTAATACGTCCTTAATGACTTCGACTGGCATGGTACTGTAAATCTCAGTCATGTCTGCCGAAAATGCGCCATCGCGGGAACCAGATATAGTTTTTAAAACGTTATCAATGGGGGATGTAGCGACTAAAAGTTGAACCAATGGTTTCATCATTTCTTGCTTTCGAAATTGGGCCTATAAACATTGCTTAAAAATGTGAACTGCGCCATAGGGGCGGCCATGATAAAAGTGAACGGTTTACGTGGACTGTATAAAAAATAATCGATTTTGAATTGTGTAAAAGAAAGCAGTCAGCACTATTCGGAAAGCTTCCAATTCCATCGTTTGATTCGAACTCATTCACTTACGCTTTTTTCTGGACGAATTATGGGTCATAATACGGGGAAAGCCGCCGAAGGGTTTTACTCGCCTATAGACAATGTGTACATGTTTAAAATAACAAAATCAAACAAAAACTGTCAAAATTTCAATAGATTTCTGATGTCTAACTCTATAGTCCATCAAGATTTGTGAGATCTGCTCGTGTGGGCCGCCATTGTTTTGTTGTTGTTGTTTTTCCAGACTGGTTTCTCATTCTCACAAATTCACCGTCTGATTATTTTTACTATCGCGGTAGTCTGTTGGAAGATAGAACCAAGCGCTGTGTTGGCAATACAAAAATAATTTGTACTTAATAGAGAATTCTCAAAAGCATTACTCAAGTCATTTTCATGTGTTATAAGATATTTTTTAATAAAATAAAATGTAAATATCCTGTTTTCCAACAAAATATAAATAAAATGTAAATATGCCCCAGACAACAGCCTAGATTGGCAGACTTTAGACTCGCATTTGCAAAAGTTTTCCGTTTAGAATGGCGGACAATACTGCCTAGTGTTAAGACAATACAACACACATTATAAAAAACCAGACTGTACATATTTCAGCGAAATGACCTAATGTTCACAAAAAAACAACATCATACACTTGTTTGTAAATGCTTAATTAAGGCACAGTTAAGTTTTTATATGCTTTTTTTATAAATTTGGAAATAAATGTATGTAAAAAAACCTTGCTGTTTTAATTACAGTTTTGTTACCAATTAAAAATGAAAATTGGTGAAAAGCCTGAATTGGTTTTATAAATGGAAATGTCTCCTCGACCGGCTGCCGGTAGAGGAGACTATACGGGTAGAACTGTCTCCTCGACCGGCTCCGGTCAAGGAGACTATACGGGTACTATTTTCTCCTCGACCGGCTCCAGATAGGATTAAAATTAAGTTCCTAATAATTAACATTTTCTTAATTTTGGTATTTCAAAATTTTGACTTTTAAACTGTCATAATCTGGAAATGTTTCTCCAATTTGAAAACTAGGTAATGCTAATTCCGAGGAAAAACTTTAGCACAAATATACTATCCGACATCCCGTTGTTTATTATTCTACTTAAAATACGAGTCCAATGTAGAATCAACTTTGAACCATCGACACATACATGTAATTGTCCATTATGAAATTGTTCTTTAGTTCTAAAAAGGACCAAACGATAGAGACATATGTTGTAATTTATTGAGTAACAACACTCAATAGGCTAATTACCAACCCTGTGAACCGTGGCATTTAACAAAGTTGCTGCTACATAATTATTATTTCGCAAAAGCAAACTGAGTAGATCAATTAGAATTGATAGTTTTAACAAGTTTGAATAGTCAAAACATCAAAGGACAAGCAGTTGGGGCTATTATTATTTCAAACGTGTACGTTTACATAAAATAAACAACAACAAAAAACAATTTAACAAAAAAATAGTTGAATTCCTGATTGCGTCCGCTGTTCAAGTTTAAACACAATTTATGACGTGGACGGGCGAATATAGTATCAATTATGGAGCCGTTCGAGGAGACAGACACTTCCTTTATAAATTTGCAAGTATTCTCTATGGTTGATAGCGGTTGTGAAAAAACCAACAAAATATTGGTTTGGTGAGCCATAACTTGATAAAGTATTTCTTGTTTTGATTTCATTTATCTGATACAGTCTATACAGTATACAGTATGGGTCATGTTTTCCGCTGTCCTAGACCTAAACATCTGAAAATCCTGGGCTGCATCGCCTGGGCCCTATAGTTGATTGGTCATAATACCGTAATTCCTTACAGTGCAACACATCTTAGTTATATTTATTCTGTATTTAAGGTATTGAAAACTAGCTTTCCCCTTTATAGGTAGCACCTATTGTTATATTAAATTATTACTATGTAATTACTATGTAATTATTACTTGATGACCTTTACTATAGTACAACTATTCCGTCCCAAAGGAATAATTGTCCCGGCTTTAAATAGAGGTTTATAGCGAATGTTGAGTATCATGTGGCCCGGCATATAGATCGTTGAGTACTGAACGGGAACCATGTTATATGTACAACGGTACGGTATTACCCAAGGAAATCCGATCAGTAAGAGGGAAGATGTCAACGTATTTTTATGTTGGTTGATTATTAGTCTCAATAATTCGCCGGCAAGCACAGACCCATTATCATACTGACTTTTTTTCGTTGTCTGTCCTTTACGTCTCAAGCAGTTACAATCAAAACTGTGGTGGAAATCGCACTGCTTTAAATTCCCATTTTTTCACTGCAACTTGAAAATTTCAGCACTGCTAAGTTCATTTGTTGTTATAAAACATAAATATTCTCTAAAGTATCAATCAAATAAAAAAATATTCCACAAATACACTTTTAAACTTACTATTGTTTATGCCGTTTACATGTAGATTTTAATGTGCTAACCAATGAAAACGTCCCGATACACTACACAGTCAGATAAACTTATAGCGGAGTAACATAAAAACTGCTGAAATGGGTGAAGGTTTAAAAGAGTTTTGAATTGAAAACGAAACCCTTATTTATAAAAGATTACATATATTGATTCTACTTGAATGTGGCTTTTCAGGTATGTAATTTTTTAAGATATATATGGTTTTAGATGTTTTATGGAGCCGCCAAAAGTTGCGTAAAAGTTTCGACTCAAATTCCGATCGGCGGCATATAGAAATAGAAGAAAAATATTCTGCATTGATTTGAATAGTAACTGGGTTGTACGCGAAGGGCAAATATCGCATATATAGAAAAGCCCTTGTCGCGTACATATAGTTGTGCTAGTTGATTATGTGGACTTTTTTTGTTAAATTATGTCGTAGGTTATGTATGCAAAAGTTTTATGTTTATATATAAACAAAATATTTATTTGACCAAGATGCAATTCCATGTAGGTTTAGTCAGATAATTGATTGTTGTGATTTCTCGTGATAACTTTGAACTGACCTCTCTGTTTTTTCAAGATGGCGTTCAGCACGCAAAGCATGTATACATGATTAGGTAGTGCGAGTGGATATAGTCATATAGGATTGTTTGCGGTAAGTTTTTGTTATCTACATGTACTAGATAGTTTCGTTTTCTAGATCACTAGTGATCGGTAATGTGCGCCAGGTTATAAAAGAGATCGATGAGTTTTGTGTTTTCTTTTAAGCGTTAACTAGCAAAACGTTAAGTACCAGCTGAAGCTATTTATAATTGAGTATATAAATAGATCTATATATAGAGTATATATATATATATAGATTTTATAAATAGATCGATTTTTAATTCAAATATATGCGAATTGAAAGTTTATTGTTGTAAGCAGTTATAAAAAAAGAGTCCACATGTAGTAAGAGACATTGTTCAGATAGTTATTCTTGGCAGATATTGAAGTTTGTGTTTTGTTTACGAATATTGGCGATCCTGTGACTTCATTTTGGCGCGTGAATGTGACCTATATAATGATGGTTCTTTGTTTACAAATGTTTCTGATGTTGAAATTGACGGTTCTAGTGGGTTTCTGTTTTACAAGAAGAAGATGATTTCGTGTCTATAAAGTAAATTAAAATTGTATAACCATTTTGTATGTCTTTTTCTGTTGTTCATAATAATTTGGTTTGAGGTGGTATTGCAGTGTGACTCACCGCCACCCCCTCCCACGCCCAGCCCCCTGGTTTACGGGATCAAGATGCTGTATCTGAATATAGAAAGTTAGTATAGATTTTCATCCTGAAAGTACCAAAGAAATTGCCATGTACGTGGTAGGACAATTTTGAAAGGTACTGTTGAGTTTATATAGAGCAAATTCATTGTAATTTGGTTAGTGCTATAATACGTAATTTTTAACTTCCAGGTAACTCCTTCATGAAAATTAAATGTTGGTGTAACTGTCCACAAAGTGCAAGGTCTAACATTATCTTCAGCTGCTGTTGATATCGGGAAAACGATATTACAAGGAGGAATTGCTTACATAGCTCTCAGTAGAGTATCTACTTATGAAAATCTACAATGAAAATAATGAAAAATTAGTAACATTTATGAAATTTTGAGTGCTCTTAACGATCCACTACACTCCTCCTTGTTCGACCATCGATTAAAAAGAAAATTATCAAACAAAATTAACATTCATTTGTGCAAAATTTCATTGAAAGGCATTTTGCCGTTTTTGAAATGTTGATACTTTTCATTTTTTATCGATAAAGGTGCAAGGAGTGGTGTAGTAAATCCTTAAAATGTGAGAAATTATTTTGTATCCTAAAATGAATACATATCAACACATATAGTTCTGGCAATTCTTCGTCATAATGCATGTTACCATAGCAACCATCTCTTCCACTATTTTCCAGCTAGTTATCATTATATTTTAAAGGAAAACGGTTCAATTCGTTTGTTTCAAATCATTCACTACATTTACTGCAAGCTTGTAAATGTTCAGCAAACAAATTTCATCATAAACCCCAGGCCATACCATTTCCGGTATTTTTCATTTCAAACCGCACTCCTTGCATACAACACGTTCCACAACTACATGTAATACACAAGCACATCCTTCAACGTTCAACACCCTTTGCCAATAAAAGACAACAATATATTATCACTTAATTCTTTCTTTGTTTAAAAACAATCCATCACCTGCATGAACTCTTACACCCAACATCTAACTTCTTTAAATGTCGTCCACATATAACACATCTGTGTTATACTTTTCTTGTTTAGTTTTTCGTACATAAAAAACGGAAATCGGGGTTTTTCTTTTCTTCAATTTTAGAAAAAAAAATACAGTCGGGATTTTTTGTAAGACGAAAAATATAAAAGGTCTGGCCTTATGCGTAAAAGTAAAAATAAAGGCCGAAAAGAGCTACACAGTATTATTGTTAAAAGTTGAATGACAAAAATATTATCTTGGTATTAGACTTATTAATTAAATCTAACACTAGGATGCACGTGGTTGAAACCCGCAGGTCTGCACAAGGCTCGGCGCTGATGCAACAGTTACTGGTTAGCAACATAAGAGACGCTTAACCAAATTAACTCTGTTTGATTGAGCCTGCCCATGGACAGTTATACAAATGCATATTACTGCCCAAATCGCATAGCCCCGGGTTGGGCGCAACTCAATATTTACACTACAGTACAATTTTGATCCATCCCAAACGAGGGCTGAAATCACCATTAAAAAGAAGTGAAGTGTGCGATTCCAAAATTAATTTGAAATACAAGCCCCGTCATCTTTTGCGAAAATCAGAAATCAATGGCCCATGTGTCTGATTCCAATTTGCTTATCTTGAACATGCAACAGAATTTGGAATGGTAATTAAAAATACACAATGCACATGTTTTATACGAGTATAGTATCTGAATAACGTTTAATGTCCTTTAAGAAAAGATAATACAGGAACTTTGAAAGTCACCGATCACGACAAATATCAAAATAACATCTTATTATACTATCAAAGGACATCATAATTATGTTAATTAACCAGATGTATCAATTTAATAATAATGTCTAAGTCATAGGCGTAACGTCTACATGCCGTCAAAAGAATGTTGCCACTATTTTATTACCACCAGTTTAACCCGATAATAAAATATGAATTGCTCTGTAATAATTTAACTTTTTACTTATAACGGGATTAGAAACGAGCAACTTATCACATCCGGTGTTGTCACCCTTAAGCCTATTTCCCGTTTTTATCAAATTTCACTACTGTCTTTAAGACATACCAACTAAACAGTAGTCTTTCTCAATTCAGACTCTCTTAGTAAGCCGATCAAATACCTTCCCATTTCGCTTAACAATGTTATTAACTTCTTATGTTTGGATATGCGCGTGTGTGCTTTGACATTACATGCAACAATATCGGGAAGACAAGTAAGTTAGAGTAAATTCACCAAGAACGTTTACTTGTTTTAAATATAAACCTGTTAAGGCAAATGAGAGTTTGGTGCCTAGAACTAAGTTTAAAACCACAAGTGACAAATGTTTTGCTACTGCGTTGTCCAATGCGATAACACTTCGATCTTATTTTTTCTTTTATTGTCTGTGATGTCCCTTTTAAAAGTATTGAATTATAAACCAATGGTTTCTTTTCCTCCCTACCTGCTGGCTGTAAAGTGTGTGTGTGTGTGGGGGGGGGGGGGGGTGAGGGTGGGGGGGGGGGGGTACGTCTTCTGAATCTCCCCTCTGATCTAAATTAAACCCAAAATATTTTGTTAACAGTAACAGAAGAAAATCCTAACACAATAGGTTATTAAATTTTTTATTAAGAAAAATTATTGTATAACCGCCAGTTCTAAAATAAAAAAACAACAAATGTATTAACAAATTCTGCTTTAAAAGAAAGGCAAATGTCAACGACTATCTAATGAGTAATCTATTCAAAAGCATTGCTAGTGTTTACCCGAGACTGAAGTCAGACTCATTGGCTGATAAATAACAGGGGTGGATCCAGAGGGGGTTCAGTGGGTTCGCTTGAACCCCTTTTGGAGCAGAAAAAATTAACTGTCATGAAGTTGTTGGCCAAAAAGTTGAAAAGTATCATGTAACTTCCCTGAGAGTGCCCGCACGAACCCCCTTTCTAGAAATCTTTCATCCAACCCTGAATTCTATGTATCACATTCTATGATTTTTGATTGCACATAGTCCAGTGCAATTTTTCCATAAAGAGGTTTATTTGGAGCAGTCTTAGGGTAGTTACATTTTATTTGACAACTTTCTGGCTAAAATCCATTGAAAATTAAATATTGGTGCCCAAAAGGAAATTTGAGCAACACCACAGAACCCAATCTGGATCCGCCCCTGTATCAGTATTAATAAACTAATAAATTACTCAAGGTATCATATCTACAGTTTAACACACATTTATCATTACAAAATATCATATCTCCCTAGCTTTTAAACCTTACTTTGACAGCAATTTGACAGATCATGTCTACTTTGAGATTACCCCCCGTATGTACATGTACGCAATCCGTTACTACCTGAAGCACATGGTAATAATTTATACCTCTCTTCGCTGACACTGTCGGAAGAGATACTATATGCTTTATGATAGTGATAGAAGGTTTATTTATACACAAACCAAATCCCAAAAACTGATACTTTACCAGCTATTGTTGCGAAACTTTGTCTTTCTTTTTTTGTTAACCGTGTAAAAGCATCGTGTTGTTGTAAACTACCGATTTACCCGTTCCATTTGTTGTATTATTAACACTCCATGCAAAAGTCAAAATGCAGACAATATACATGAACGTAAAGGGGATAGTTTGCTCTTATTGACGGGGTAATTGTTTATTTTTCTAAATATAAAATAAAATGAAAATGAGCAAGAAAACGGACACGCTATCCGCTATACCCTGAAATCCGTTACTGCCTGAACAACTGTATTTACTTTGTGTGATTGCGAAAAATGGAACAATAATATACAATGTATGGAACAATATACACCATAGAGCTCAAATTGAGCAGTGGTTAACATCATGGCATATCATTAGCTGATTAGCCAGTGCTGATGTAAAGCAATAAAATAGCCATTAGCACATCCCAACTGACCCCATGTGGCCTAGCATCCCTCCATGTAACAGATGTTACTTGCTCAGCAAAATACATAAATACATGAACAAAGTTAGATGATTAGAAGAGAAAGGTGTTTTCTAGGATTCATTCTGTGGATGCCAAATTTGAAAGGGTGAGTTGATTTACATTTTAAATATATATTTATTGTTAAATATACAAAGTAAGTAATAATAATATATTACCGTAACACAACGTTTGAATATAAAATATTTTTTATTTTACCTTTTTCAAGGCAATCAATGTAAATAGTATTTGCGTTCTTGTGTTAAATCTATGACAAAAACTTACACTTTTTATTCTATTTATACGCATCTTTAACGTTTTCCTCCATTTATACTCCTAAATCGCATTGGCTAATACTGTAGACCCAGATCAGTAGAAACATATGTGCCGTCTGATTAGGATATGCACTGTTTGCTCCTTATTTTATTAGGTTATTTCTGACCCCCCAAAAAGATAAACAGTGAAGATCCTGATCAAACAGCACAGATGCGCTGACTTATCTGGATCCACATTGTTTGTTCCTGCGATAAAATGCGTATATGGAGGAGATGGTTTAATTGTCTTTATGGAACAGCATTTTAGAATTAAAACAGAGGAAAGGCAGTTTAACCCACAGAAACTAAGTTGCAATTAAACTCTTAAACTTCAAATTTAACTTGATTTTTTTCATCAGCGTGATTAAGTTATAATAACAAATTGATAAATTTTTTTAGCTCCAATGAACACCTGCTGTCTAAAAAGAAACCCGCAAAAAGAAAACATGCAGAAACACCACAGAAAGGACGACGAAGAAAAAGGAACTTAACATCTACTCCTAGGTAAATTGTTGTTGTTGTTGTTGTTGTTCTTAAACATAATAAAAATCAGAGTTCAAATGTAAGTCCTCCATACAAAAATCTCTTCATTTCAAAAGTATCTATGAATACATAATACAAAATTATGTCATATTATCTATTTGATCACATTAAAACGTCTTATGCTGGACATCATATGGTATTAATTTCACCCAATTTGTGAAGAACTTTTTAAAGTTGTGTTTGGATAAATTGACATTACTACCTCTTTTTCAGGAAATCAAAAGATGAACAGAAGCAGTATGAAGACTTCAAAAGTACAATGTAATATATGATAAAAAAAACATCATTTGAACTGTGAAATCTCTGTGTGAACTGGCTATTTATTGTTTGAAAGGAAATATTAGCATGTGTTTAAAAATATATTTGCAATTGGCTTAACCTATATTTGTACAAATTCATGTAAGATGTGTGTCTTTTTTTTTGCATGTTTTATTTGTTTTTGTTAAATGAAGTTTATTGTGTAGAAACTGCTAATAACAAGCAAAACAAGTAATCGAAGCTCTTGTTACGTGCACATACATTATTAAATTATATATAATATAAGTGAAGTGGAAGATGAAATTCATTCTTGTTGAAGTGTTCCATCTATCAGGACATCAGAGACAATATTCTATACAGAGCAATTGCTACTAATATTTTTTTCTAACGCTTTAAGATTTAGTGACATGATAAGAAGAAAATCTACATTGTACAATTAATTATCTGCACTTTTAAAAATATCTTGCTTAAAATTATAAATAACTTTAAGTAATATGTACTTATTTCTTTTCAACTCTCTTTCAGACATATCATTTGTATATATTTTTGTTTCATATTGTGCGACTTAAAATATCAATTATTATACATACTTATTTAAAATGCCCTACAGTTATCACCATATGCATTCTGATTAATGTTAAATCAACTGAAGGGACTTATAAACCCAATTTAAAACTATTTGTTATTATCATAATTTGTAAATATTATACACAATATCACTATAATAAAATATACTTACTTACTTACAGTGTGATGATTTTAATTGATGTTATCATGCGGCATTACAGAATTCAATATTTTATTATTGTAACGATTTAAAACATGAAGAAAATACACTGCCATTTTTATTCTCTGTCAGAATTAATATAATAACCTTGAACAGTGTTCAACCTTAAAAGATAAAAATTTTCATGTTTCATATTGTGTACATTCAACATAGAATACCTTATTGACTATTCACTCTTATAAAATCAAAGACCTTCATTCCCTGTCTAATCCATGTGCAATAAATTAGCCCCAAGTGATCTGATAATCTCTATTTTATGACCCATCAATTAGCTACAGATTATGATGCGTGAAGGACCAACATTAAGAGTATTCCAGAAACTGTAGTATTTTCCATTGAGTGTATATCAGCGCTGAAACAACGGTAGAGGTCGCAAACATTGCAAATGGCGAAAACAGGCTAAAATTTCAAAAAATGAATTTTGGGGGAAATACTTATTGCCACCTAGATTTTAGTAAATAAGTGTATTTAGCTATGGATGTAGTAAATGTTTGCAAGCTCAATTTAGTCTAATTCATGTTCTAATTACCAAACGCATACTAAAACAAAAGAAACACCATTTGCATGAGAACTCTGAAATTCATGAACAATATACCAAAGCAACTCATACCTGAAATAAGTATATGCTGGTCTAAAATGTTTAGTGCCAATCCGTAAAAATAATGTTAGGGTTATCAAGAAATTCAATGAAAACTTACTTCCTACTTTCACTTTCTACTTTCACTTTGAACCAGGAAGTAAGATTTCCTTGAATTTCTTGAAAACCCTAACATTATTTTGGCGAATTGGCACTAAACATAAAAGCTCTTTCATAACAGTTTAAAAACAGATCAGCAACAAGGGGAGCACAATTAGTATCCATTGGAATTCCTATTACATGTTTATAAATAGATGTACCAAATCTCACAAATATTATCCAAAAAAAAAATATTAGCGCCTTGAAAAGTTCTTGACAGATCCGTTAAGAATAATTATAAGAACCATCTGTAAAAAATGCCCTATGTTTAAGCGATAAATATTTATTTTCTTTTTTTTTTCAATTAGACACGTTGGTTAGTCTCTTATTAAATTATGAGGGAGCAAAGGAAACAAAATAGAGAAATCATAAATAGACAAACAGAATGCCTGAAAATGATTTGATTTAAGTTTTTTTTTTAAAACGTCACTTGAATTTTTAATAGACCAAAATAAGTTTTCGCCAGTGTTTTCAAAAACCTTTTCGCAATACCTAATTATTACATGCCCTTTTATAGCCGTAAGAGTTTTTTTTCATGTATTTTTCTAAACGGACGATTAAAATAATTAGAAGTGCTGTCGGTTTCTGCGAACCTTTAACTCAGAAACCTAACCTGTGAACTTTCAATATTTTATCAATTCCGGCTCGTATTTTACAGTGTCCGGGCAGAGTCATGACTTCAGGCGTTTGAATTCCCACACCTCGCAAACGTCGTCTTTTGTCGGTGAAGAAGACCATACGGTAACTGATGCTGGCAAATGTCTTTTCCACGATCAAATTTCTGAAGGCGCTACACCATACTGCTTTTCATTTCGACAATGGCGTCCAAAGATACCACAATTGCTTAAAAACAGCGTTAGGCAGGTTAAACAGTCACTTGGTGCATTATCTGGAAACAAAGACTTTGAAACATGGGCTCTTGAAAATAACATTGAACTTGGGAAGGAAGACAGTATAGGTACGTCTAATAATATAATTTCAGTTTGATATATAACAGAATATAAATATCAATTATCGCTATATCCTTATGGAAGCATATTTGTGCCACAACTTAACCACATAAAATAGCGTGAAAATAATGGAGGATTTCGCAAAACAAAGTTTTTTCTCGCGAAAACATCCATATTTCACGACAAAAAAAGTTAAGTTAACACAAATTTATTTTTGTAAGTGCTCTAAACTGCCACAACATAAAGATAAAGTTTTCATGTAAATAATGGAGGATTTCACGAAAACACATAACTTTTCACGAAACCTTAAATATTTCAAGAAATATATTTTTGCATGAAAATAATGGAACCATTTACGAAATCAGATTTCGTGAAACGAAAAACAGATAACTTTTCATGAAAGCGTAACAATTTCACGAAAGATGCAAGTTATGTAAAAATTATGGAAGCATATTTGTGCCACTGACCGTTCCGATGCGGTTACCACAAGGGTTCTCTTTTTCGTTAATTGTTTGTGGCGTCTTATTTGAATTGACATACTTATATCAACATGCTCTCTTTTCCTCTTTTCTTTTTTCGCTGCGTCTGGGACGGTGGGTAGCTGCGTTTTATGAATGTGGCGATTCCTGATATGCATATTTCACTTTTTTTTCATATTTGCAAATGATATAAGACACCATATATACTCAACAAAAATGTTTTGCAACTTTCTCTATGTTTTGCATGGAAGGAAAATAAAAAAGACAAATGGTACAAAAACATATGTTTTTATTAAATCCATAACAGATACACAATGTAAACATAAAATTATGTAGTAAGACAGAAATTGTAATGTGTTTTTGAAAAAAATAAGAATGTTGGTATGCCGTCCTTGGAATTTCACATAATTTCTACTTGAATTTCTCTCATCCTAAGAAAGCTGATTTGTGAAAAAATTACAGCCTATATCCAATCATTTTCGTCATTCTTTTTCAATCATTATTGATAAAAGCTTCAATTTGCATAAAGGATATTATGCTGGGACAAAAGTTCTTTCATATTAGGATGGTTTTATATCACTTGTTAACTTTCGTTGTTTTTAACTGTTAAAAAAATGCAAAAGTTGCAAAACATTTTTTGTTGAGTATATTTTTGGATCGCGTTGATAGACTTTAATTATTTCTGCATACCTTTAAAAAAGTGGAGTATGCATATCAGGAATCACCACGCTCACAAAACACAGCCTTAAATGACAGAAAACAGCGTTTACTATTCATTTCAGATGTATACAAATTATTGGATATCTTGTCAGAAACTTATTTTGTATTGTAGAAAATCAACAAAGGATGTGCATGGAAAGTGCAATTTCAGCGCATTTAAATTCGATCACGGAATTGGAAAACATTTTTAACACCGATGTTTTAAACAAACAGAAGCTTTTTACAGCTGATGAAATATCGTATGCACAAAAGGCACAGATAAATCGAAGATACCTGCTTATGATTCTCTGTCGAGACTTAAGAACTATGTCACTTTTCGTATGGAGTTTGGAAATTCACAATCTAAAACTTGTTCATGATATTATTACAAACTACAAAAGAGCGATTAGCAAAACATGTGAAGAAAGAATAAAATGTCTTAGATGTACCATACTGGAAAGAGTGAGCATATGCTTGGTTGTGGATAAACTGCGTTGTGGTATAAGAAAATTAAACGATTTTGTTGAAAAATATAGTGAAGAAGAAGAACCTGCAAAGCCGACTGTGTCGCGAAGATTGTGGGAAATGCTGTTTAATATTGCGAGTGATGAAAAATTGTGTGTACATATCTTCAAAATAACTAAAGAAGTAATAGAAGCATGTGGATATCATACAGATATAGCACAGTGTCTTACAAAAACTGAACAAATACAGAACAATAGATTTCATTGCGTTTGCAAGTGTAATGAAGAGATGGAAAACCTAAAGTATGGAATGATAAGCTATGATGATATGTTTGATAGCGCTGTGCCTGGATCATTTTTAAACACAGACAGCAGTCAAGCTAATTTAAATGATGAAGGCGAAACACAACCAAATCGATATTATTCCGATGGAAGTTACAGAATGCCACGTCTTACTTCTTTGGCCATTTCTGACTCTAAAAATGTCAAAAAGGATGGCACAGTAGAATATTCTTACATTCATACTGAGGAACATTATACTGATCAAGATGGGGAAAAGAGACAGACGGAAAATCTGATAGAATCATCAGATGATATTGAACAGTTCCAGTTCATCGATGAATAAAAAAACAAGTTAAAAAATAAAATAAAAGGACGTTAAATTACTCTTGGTTACTTCCGGAAGTTGGAAAATAAAGTTCGTTAAATATGCTGAAATGTGTAAAAAGTACATGTATATTCGGCCAATAGGAACTTATCGCTTCATAATTCAATTATTAATTACACAATGGCTTCGGAAGAAGAGTTATTTTCAAAAGTTACAAAAAAAAAGAAATTCGACACAAGAGATTACATTTATATGAAATATGCTGTGATTTGTCCTTAAAACCTAAAAGGTACAGCAACAACTAAGACAAGATCAACTTGTACCTAGAGTAACTGTTAAAGTGAAGTAGATTATGCTATTCATGAGGTTAGGTTATCTAAGGTCATTGAAGATCCAATTTTCTAAATTAACTTTGCAGTTAAGTTCTATTTATCGAAACACGATATGTTATGTGAAAAAAAAGATAATATTTTGCAAGAACATTTATAAATATGTGTGGAAAAAGGAGTGAGCTGACGAGTGTTGTCGCAATGTACATATCAACAGATGCGTTTAGTATCACATTGAATGAGTAATTAGTTATCATATGAGAAATTCATATGATCACCATGATATAGACAAGAATATAAGTCAGTTCGTGTTATTAATATAAAAGAGTTTTTCGTCATTGTTTTCATGATTCATCGTGGAAGTAGTTGGTTGAAAAGAAATTTAGTTTACAATTAAAATATATACTAACATAGATAGAACAAATAGGTGCCATAATACGTTCGAAATAAACGCCAAAAAAGGAACTAATTAAGAAAACAAAATATAAGCAAGCTTTAAAGTATGTGATAACGTATAATAAAATAGCAGATAATCATGACAATTAGCAAAATTCAGTTTGTCTTTAGAGACAATCTCTGTGATGTGGAAGTATTAAGCCAAAATATAGGTGACATTTGTGATGTTTCCGAAAGCTAAAATAAAAAGTTTCAGGCTGAAACTGTCAATGAACCAAACATTTTACTAATATTATGAACCATAAAGCACGATTATTCTGAGGTGCATGGTCATATTACCGAAATCAGTAGCAATCCTTAAATATAAACCCATATTAATTGGCGTTGCCAAAATTAAGCCAGAAAAGGGAATTAAACTGCAAACTGCAAAGAATCACTTACAACATAATCAAAGAACGTTAACAAAGTAATCCTGAATTATAACAAGGCAATTTTATTGACACCAACAAAATTTACAGAAGTCAGCCTTATGCGTCAAATAAGAGGTACAAGCCGAGACTGGTACACTCGATTTTTGAATGCCTAGAAAACAAAAAACTAATATCGTAACACTAACATAATTTGGAACCGGGTAATATGTGAAACAGATTATCGGTCGGTTGGTCGGCCCGTTCGTTGTTCAGTTGCCTTTAATATTATGTCCGGATGATAAGTAGAGAATATTTTGGCAGACTTCAATTAAATTTATTAGATTGGTGTAACATAAGAAAATGCTGGTCAAGTTCGAGTTTAGAAAGAATCCACTATTTTCTGTCAGACTTACGGCTTACTTTTCAATAAAAAAAGTTGTCTATGCCTTATCCAGATGATAAATCGATTTGATAGACTTGAATACAATTGGTACATTGTTATAACATTACAAACTGTAGACCCAGCACGTAATTTGTCAGAGTCCACCATATTTTTACAGACCAATTGTGTTTTCCAAATAAAATTTGCCGAAAAGTTATTGTCCAGATTTCTATATTGTTTGATAGTTCGGTCTTACATAACAAATTACTTAAATATCTAATTTTTGATACAGTTATGGCCCCTAGTCACTACTATTTGCAGACAATGACAGAATGGTAAGTATATAACATTCTTCAGGCAGCTGGCTGCTTATAGTTGGTGGCTGTTGAAGCAGGTTGATTATTGATAAAACTATGTTTAATAAACTCATATATTAATGGCTTTTTATTAAAGTACCACTAGGCCAATTTTAATGAGCATCAGAACACTAATTAATCGTCTCTTGTCAAAATTATTTCGATTTCATGCAGGAATCTGGCTGCCATATTAACAAAAATATATAGCATGTATGTAACAAGGGAAAATTCTGATCGTTCTCAATCATCAGCGCATTTGGAATCGTTTTGATTTCAAAGAAATTGTAACACTTTATATCAATTTTCCTTCTTGTTCCTGTGACAAGGCGGAATCGTAGGGTTATGAATCACTAGTGATATCTCTAGTTAGATATGCAGGCAGGCGTAGCACCCAACAGGAAAGACATAATCTTCACAAATCAACTAATGTTGAACAAAGGCGAAAACAACTATAACCCATTAGGCCACACGTTTTTTAGTCCTACGAGAATTTTCTTGAAAAAATTAGATCAGTAGGTCGAAAAAAATAAAAAAAGGATGAAGATGTGACTGTCATTTACAATCAATTTTCAAACTTCTTTTGAACAAGTTTGCTCTTATTTAGATTACCTCGCACTACTGACAAAACAATATATTATAGGATAAAATTTATAAATAGGTTTATTTAAACATATTTATGCTGCAATTGTGTGATTAAGGCTTCTGTTCATGTATACATCCACACAAGTAATCTTCAAGTCTTGTCTCATCTGTCACAGCCTTTTCACTCAACACAATATTTTGGTTAAGCAAACTTTTAACATTTAAATAAAAAATAACTTATTAACAGAAGAATATAAGCATTACATTAATACGTCCTTAATGACTTCGACTGGCATGGTACTGTAAATCTCAGTCATGTCTGCCGAAAATGCGCCATCGCGGGAACCAGATATAGTTTTTAAAACGTTATCAATGGGGGATGTAGCGACTAAAAGTTGAACCAATGGTTTCATCATTTCTTGCTTTCGAAATTGGGCCTATAAACATTGCTTAAATATGTGAACTGCGCCATAGGGGCGGCCATGATAAAAGTGAACGGTTTACGTGGACTGTATAAAAAATAATCGATTTTGAATTGTGTAAAAGAAAGCAGTCAGCACTATTCGGAAAGCTTCCAATTCCATCGTTTGATTCGAACTCATTCTCTTACGCTTTTTTCAATTTTTTTCAATTATGGGTCATAATACGGGGAAAGCCGCCGAAGGCGACCCGCAAAGCGGGTCGCCTTCGGGTTTTACTCGCCTTTAGACAATGTGTACATGTTTAAAATAACAAAATCAAACAAAAACTGTCAAAATTTCAATAGATTTCTGATGTCTAACTCTATAGTCCATCAAGATTTGTGAGATCTGCTCGTGTGGGCCGCCATTGTTTTGTTGTTGTTGTTTTTCCAGACTGGTTTCTCATTCTCACAAATTCACCGTCTGATTATTTTTACTATCGCGGTAGTCTGTTGGAAGATAGAACCAAGCGCTGTGTTGGCAATACAAAAATAATTTGTACTTAATAGAGAATTCTCAAAAGCATTACTCAAGTCATTTTCATGTGTTATAAGATATTTTTTAATAAAATAAAATGTAAATATCCTGTTTTCCAACAAAATATAAATAAAATGTAAATATGCCCCAGACAACAGCCTAGATTGGCAGACTTTAGACTCGCATTTGCAAAAGTTTTCCGTTTAGAATGGCGGACAATACTGCCTAGTGTTAAGACAATACAACACACATTATAAAAAACCAGACTGTACATATTTCAGCGAAATGACCTAATGTTCACAAAAAAAACAACATCATACACTTGTTTGTAAATGCTTAATTAAGGCACAGTTAAGTTTTTATATGCTTTTTTTTTTATAAATTTGGAAATAAATGTATGTAAAAAAACCTTGCTGTTTTAATTACAGTTTTGTTACCAATTAAAAATGAAAATTGGTGAAAAGCCTGAATTGGTTTTATAAATGGAAATGTCTCCTCGACCGGCTGCCGGTAGAGGAGACTATACGGGTAGAACTGTCTCCTCGACCGGCTCCGGTCAAGGAGACTATACGGGTACTATTTTCTCCTCGACCGGCTCCAGATAGGATTAAAATTAAGTTCCTAATAATTAACATTTTCTTAATTTTGGTATTTCAAAATTTTGACTTTTAAACTGTCATAATCTGGAAATGTTTCTCCAATTTGAAAACTAGGTAATGCTAATTCCGAGGAAAAACTTTAGCACAAATATACTATCCGACATCTCGTTGTTTATTATTCTACTTAAAATACGAGTCCAATGTAGAATCAACTTTGAACCATCGACACATACATGTAATTGTCCATTATGAAATTGTTCTTTAGTTCTAAAAAGGACCAAACGATAGAGACATATGTTGTAATTTATTGAGTAACAACACTCAATTGGCTAATTACCAACCCTGTGAACCGTGGCATTTAACAAAGTTGCTGCTACATAATTATTATTTCGCAAAAGCAAACTGAGTAGATCAATTAGAATTGATAGTTTTAACAAGTTTGAATAGTCAAAACATCAGAGGACAAGCAGTTGGGGCTATTATTATTTCACACGTGTACGTTTACATAAAATAAACAACAACAAAAAACAATTTAACAAAAAAAATAGTTGAATTCCTGATTGCGTCCGCTGTTCAAGTTTAAACACAATTTATGACGTGGACGGGCGAATATAGTATCAATTATGGAGCCGTTCGAGGAGACAGACACTTCCTTTATAAATTTGCAAGTATTCTCTATGGTTGATAGCGGTTGTGAAAAAACCAACAAAATATTGGTTTGGTGAGCCATAACTTGATAAAGTATTTCTTGTTTTGATTTCATTTATCTGATACAGTCTATACAGTATACAGTATGGGTCATGTTTTCCGCTGTCCTAGACCTAAACATCTGAAAATCCTGGGCTGCATCGCCTGGGCCCTATAGTTGATTGGTCATAATACCGTAATTCCTTACAGTGCAACACATCTTAGTTATATTTATTCTGTATTTAAGGTATTGAAAACTAGCTTTCCCCTTTATAGGTAGCACCTATTGTTATATTAAATTATTACTATGTAATTACTATGTAATTATTACTTGATGACCTTTACTATAGTACAACTATTCCGTCCCAAAGGAATAATTGTCCCGGCTTTAAATAGAGGTTTATAGCGAATGTTGAGTATCATGTGGCCCGGCATATAGATCGTTGAGTACTGAACGGGAACCATGTTATATGTACAACGGTACGGTATTACCCAAGGAAATCCGATTAGTAAGAGGGAAGATGTCAACGTATTTTTATGTTGGTTGATTATTAGTCTCAATAATTCGCCGGCAAGCACAGACCCATTATCATACTGACTTTTTTTCGTTGTCTGTCCTTTACGTCTCAAGCAGTTACAATCAAAACTGTGGTGGAAATCGCACTGCTTTAAATTCCCATTTTTTCACTGCAACTTGAAAATTTCAGCACTGCTAAGTTCATTTGTTGTTATAAAACATAAATATTCTCTAAAGTATCAATCAAATAAAAAAATATTCCACAAATACACTTTTAAACTTACTATTGTTTATGCCGTTTACATGTAGATTTTAATGTGCTAACCAATGAAAACGTCCCGATACACTACACAGTCAGATAAACTTATAGCGGAGTAACATAAAAACTGCTGAAATGGGTGAAGGTTTAAAAGAGTTTTGAATTGAAAACGAAACCCTTATTTATAAAAGATTACATATATTGATTGTACTTGAATGTGGCTTTTCAGGTATGTAATTTTTTAAGATATATATGATTTTAGATGTTTTATGGAGCCGCCAAAAGTTGCGTAAAAGTTTCGACTCAAATTCCGATCGGCGGCATATAGAAATAGAAGAAAAATATTCTGCATTGATTTGAATAGTAACTGGGTTGTACGCGAAGGGCAAATATCGCATATATAGAAAAGCCCTTGTCGCGTACATATAGTTGTGCTAGTTGATTAGGTGGACTTTTTTTTGTTAAATTATGTCGTAGGTTATGTATGCAAAAGTTTTATGTTTATATATAAACAAAATATTTATTTGACCAAGATGCAATTCCATGTAGGTTTAGTCAGATAATTGATTGTTGTGATTTCTCGTGATAACTTTGAACTGACCTCTCTGTTTTTTCAAGATGGCGTTCAGCACGCAAAGCATGTATACATGATTAGGTAGTGCGAGTGGATATAGTCATATAGGATTGTTTGCGGTAAGTTTTTGTTATCTACATGTACTAGATAGTTTCGTTTTCTAGATCACTAGTGATCGGTAATGTGCGCCAGGTTATAAAAGAGATCGATGAGTTTTGTGTTTTCTTTTAAGCGTTAACTAGCAAAACGTTAAGTACCAGCTGAAGCTATTTATAATTGAGTATATAAATAGATCTATATATAGAGTATATATATATATATAGATTTTATAAATAGATCGATTTTTAATTCAAATATATGCGAATTGAAAGTTTATTGTTGTAAGCAGTTATAAAAAAAGAGTCCACATGTAGTAAGAGACATTGTTCAGATAGTTATTCTTGGCAGATATTGAAGTTTGTGTTTTGTTTACGAATATTGGCGATCCTGTGACTTCATTTTGGCGCGTGAATGTGACCTATATAATGATGGTTCTTTGTTTACAAATGTTTCTGATGTTGAAATTGACGGTTCTAGTGGGTTTCTGTTTTACAAGAAGAAGATGATTTCGTGTCTATAAAGTAAATTAAAATTGTATAACCATTTTGTATGTCTTTTTCTGTTGTTCATAATAATTTGGTTTGAGGTGGTATTGCAGTGTGACTCACCGCCACCCCCTCCCACGCCCAGCCCCCTGGTTTACGGGATCAAGATGCTGTATCTGAATATAGAAAGTTAGTATAGATTTTCATCCTGAAAGTACCAAAGAAATTGCCATGTACGTGGTAGGACAATTTTGAAAGGTACTGTTGAGTTTATATAGAGCAAATTCATTGTAATTTGGTTAGTGCTATAATACGTAATTTTTAACTTCCAGGTAACTCCTTCATGAAAATTAAATGTTGGTGTAACTGTCCACAAAGTGCAAGGTCTAACATTATCTTCAGCTGCTGTTGATATCGGGAAAACGATATTACAAGGAGGAATTGCTTACATAGCTCTCAGTAGAGTATCCGTTTTTGAAATGTTGATACTTTTCATTTTTTATCGATAAAGGTGCAAGGAGTGGTGTAGTAAATCCTTAAAATGTGAGAAATTATTTTGTATCCTAAAATGAATACATATCAACACATATAGTTCTGGCAATTCTTCGTCATAATGCATGTTACCATAGCAACCATCTCTTCCGCTATTTTCCAGCTAGTTATCATTATATTTTAAAGGAAAACGGTTCAATTCGTTTGTTTCAAATCATTCACTACATTTACTGCAAGCTTGTAAATGTTCAGCAAACAAATTTCATCATAAACCCCAGGCCATACCATTTCCGGTATTTTTCATTTCAAACCGCACTCCTTGCATACAACACGTTCCACAACTACATGTAATACACAAGCACATCCTTCAACGTTCAACACCCTTTGCCAATAAAAGACAACAATATATTATCACTTAATTCTTTCTTTGTTTAAAAACAATCCATCACCTGCATGAACTCTTACACCCAACATCGAACTTCTTTAAATGTCGTCCACATATAACACATCTGTGTTATACTTTTCTTGTTTAGTTTTTCGTACATAAAAAACGGAAATCGGGGTTTTTCTTTTCTTCAATTTTAGAAAAAAAATACAGTCGGGATTTTTTGTAAGACGAAAAATATAAAAGGTCTGGCCTTATGCGTAAAAGTAAAAATAAAGGCCGAAAAGAGCTACACAGTATTATTGTTAAAAGTTGAATGACAAAAATATTATCTTGGTATTAGACTTATTAATTAAATCTAACACTAGGATGCACGTGGTTGAAACCCGCAGGTCTGCACAAGGCTCGGCGCTGATGCAACAGTTACTGGTTAGCAACATAAGAGACGCTTAACCAAATTAACTCTGTTTGATTGAGCCTGCCCATGGACAGTTATACAAATGCATATTACTGCCCAAATCGGATAGCCCCGGGTTGGGCGCAACTCAATATTTACACTACAGTACAATTTTGATCCATCCCAAACGAGGGCTGAAATCACCATTAAAAAGAAGTGAAGTGTGCGATTCCAAAATTAATTTGAAATACAAGCCCCGTCATCTTTTGCGAAAATCAGAAATCAATGGCCCATGTGTCTGATTCCAATTTGCTTATCTTGAACATGCAACAGAATTTGGAATGGTAATTAAAAATACACAATGCACATGTTTTATACGAGTATAGTATCTGAATAACGTTTAATGTCCTTTAAGAAAAGATAATACAGGAACTTTGAAAGTCACCGATCACGACAAATATCAAGTTCAAAATTTAATTTGCATAAACAATACAGTTTTTTGCCCTTAACAATGGCGGTTGAACACATATATACATCAGAACAAAAGAACATACAGACATGCAAATTAGAGAAAAACAAAACAACATATACACACATACACACACATACAACGCAAAATTATTAGAGTTGTAGGAGAACAACCATGAAGGAATTTAACAAAGTTATGTATAAGACTAATTAACTACTGGTTCAGGCATTTGGGATGTATTAATTAACAATTAGTTATTGATAACATCATAGATATAGCTATATTAATGCGAATATAAACATGCCATGTATCCACGCTAATCAATATATATCACATATAGATATCACAGATTTTATTCAAAAACTTCAGGCTTCATTTATAAAAGTCTACATAGGTACAAAACACAATCAATTAATTTGCAGATCTAATTAAACGAGAAAAATTGTATGGTGAAATAAATAATTAATAATTATAATAGATCTAGTAATAATATTATTAATAATACATATCGAATAGTGCATGTTGATAGTGTTAAGCGACATTCCGGTACATACCGGATTCCGGATCCCGAACTTCTGATAATTTAGGCGTGTAAGCACATGGCAATGTTTATTTCCGGTTTTAAAAATGGACACACGTGTTCGATTTTATTGAAATATAACAACAGAATAACATTCTTGATTAACAAATATGTGTTATTTGATAGTTTGACAGAATATGTTTGGTTATACGGAGATTACTTCATACAAGGCTACGTCTAAGTGCTTACACTGACGGGTTTATTTACGTCAGAATATTCCTCGGGTTACAGACCCTGACCTTATTCCGAGATGTTGCACGTCAGATAAGTACTTTATTTACGATTCTTGTATATTAATTAGTTCACGATTTATCAAGATTACAATCAAACATTTCACAAACATTTCATTGGATTCTGTATAGTAAAATAAACCTACTTTCATTTTCGATCATAATTAGTCTGCACTGATGTATCATACAATTCATCATAATCAGTGATAATTTCAAAATGGAAAATAAGATTTTTGAGTGGTAACAGATAATATCATTCAGATAGTTAATTTATAAAGTTACACTAATCTATATTTAATATGAATTCGATTCTTTGTGGAATATTATTTGTCTTTCAGTGACAGTGATGAATTTGGACAGCAGATCACACAATCAATAATTAATCAGGTTGGGGAAAGGTATCAAAAGTAGCTATAATTGCTACTTTCTGCTATTATAGCTACAAGTAGCAATAACAGAATGAATGAAAAGTACCAACATGTGAAATTTCTCGATTTTGGTTAAAAACCGCAACCTGTCCGAACTTGTGCAACTTGCTACATACTAGTGCTTCACTTTTGTAACAACAACACTGACATCTCATGTTGAAAACAATGCGGTAATTATATAGAGAAATCGTAAACAAACCACCAAAACACTTTTTACCATGTAATATGTAATTAAAATGCCTTAATCTGACCACAAACTTCGCACAATTCATCGACTTATCGGTTCGCACGATCTCGGACTTTGATCGCATTATTAAAAAACATTGTAAACGAAATTTTATTGTTTCTTCATTAATTATGTAGACTGTGGTACAGTGTGTCCTCAAAATTATTGTTGTATAAGTGAATACTGTTGATGACCATATTTAATAACTTTTATATTTTGGTTGACACATTTGTTGTCTGCAGAGTGAAGCTAGTTTCGGGGACTATAGTCTTTATTCATTTGTAATTTATTTTAAGGATTTGGGGAAATGTTGATTGTTGTTGTTACAACACTACATATTGTTTTGTTGCCGTATGTAACCCTCACATTTCTGGCTACAACCTTATTGTTATTGGAGAAAATTATTTTATCGGAATGTTGTTCATTTTTATTTCTTTCAACATGTTTATTGCAGTCATAAAGTCACTTACGCAGAGTGTTATAACTTCTGGTAGTCTCAATAATTCGACTGCAAGCACAGACACATTATCATACTGACTTTTACAGATGTCTGTTCTTTACGTCTCAAGCAGTTACAATCAAAACTGGTGGAAATCGACCCTGTTATTTATCGATAAACGTGACGTCGTCAGTCAGGTAAACTTGAAGCACGGAAATTGAAATTTCTTGACATGGTTGGAGATTTAAAAGAGTTTTGCATAAAAAACGAAACCGTTATTTATAAAGAAGTACCATACATATATTGATTTTATTTGAATGTGGCTTTTCAGGTATGTAAATTTTTTAAAGGTACATATGGTTTAAGATGCTTTATGGAGCCGCCAACGGTGCGATCAAATTCCGATTGGCGGCATATAGAAATAGAAGGAAAATTTTCCGCATTGATTTGAATGCTTACTGGGTTGTATGCGAAGGGCAAATATCGCATATATAGAAAAGTCCTTGTCGCGTACAAATAGTTGTGCTAAACTTCTGGAAGCTTGCTATCTGTTGTTCAGTGGTGTAACAGTCTTACTACCCTAATATAATAATATATCAAAGTTTGTGCAAATGGCAAAGACGCTACATGATTGAGTTTTCAGGCCTTGTATACTGAATACACAGCTCCAGTGATACATAACATTTTATGGTTCAATTTTTCAGAAATGACACAGTTTGCAGCTGCTGCAGCGCTGCTAGAAAAGTCTCTTTCTTTTCATAAAATATTACAAACGAAATCCATGAGACATTTTGTATCTATATACCTCGCTTCCAGCTGAATATGGTCATTGTAAATATTGTCCGCAATATATTTTTATAAAATACCTATTTATATTATGTGAACAGCTGTTTCAATGTGTACACATCACATCAAATGATTATCATGCTATTTCCTGCATAACAAGTACAACAAAATCAGAAAAAAAAATTAAATTATATTTATTAAAAGAAACATTTGATTTCACACGGAGCATAAATATAGGTGACAAGTTTTTATTAAACACCCCATATACTAATTGACCTAATTACAAAGAAAATACATTTTCGTTTACAAACAATAGTTATTATAACACTAAAGTTAACCGGTGTCAAGGTACAAACAACTGTGAGTGGCTGGAGAGGAAATTTTTGCCAAAATACCTGAAATTTTCGCTAAGATATTACATATCACTGGTAAAACTATATGCATGCATGTTTTTTTTATATAATTACCGCATTGTTTTCAACAATGCATGTCAATGTTATTGTCTTCAAAGTGAAGCACTAGTACATAGTAAGTTGCACAAGTTCGGATATGTTGCGGTTTTGAACCAAAATCGAGAAATTTCACATGTTGGTACTTTTCATTCATTCTGTTATTGCTACTTGTAGCTATAATAGCCGAAAGTAGCAATTATAGCTACTTTTGATACCTTTCCCCAACCTGTTAATGACATTCAGTTTGCCATGAGACTTCCATTGAAGATGAAGAATAGAAAACAGTTATATTCGGTATGTTATATGGTATGATAGTTCAGTATACCGGTAGTATTTGTCCAGTCTATTTATATCAGTAATAACTCTGCTTTTATGAATTTAAAAGTTATGACTTGGTTACATCCCTTGACTTGACCCAGATTTTATCTAGCACTCTTCCACACAATTAACAGATGTCTATTTCATATTTACATAAAAAAGAAAATAAACCTATTTATATAAAAAAGAAAATAACACTAATAATCAACAATTGGCATATAAAGGTATGACTCTGATACTGTTTAACATTAGCTACTTAGGGAATATTAATTAATTATTATCCTTAGTAACTTAGTCATAAAATCACAGTTTAGATCCAGATCATCTAACAACTGATCTGGATTGTCAATTTTAATATTCTACAGAAAATAAATAATAATAGATGTACAAAATACTGACTATTCAATATTTTATAATGCTCTGTCAATTTGTAAATGAAATATCAATTTTTTTTTTTTTAAAGCAACATTAACAAATAAGCAAAATTGAATTTAAGTGACCATACCGCTTACATATTTATTGATTTAGGTTGTTTTCTCTGGCCAAATTAGCTAGGTAGATGAATTTCGCAATTCTAATCAATAGTCCTTTTTGTTTTGTTTTCATTAGTGAAGAAAATTTTTGAATTGATGGCCATGAACAATAGTACCGAGGTAAGTTAGAATTTCTTAATTCCCTGTAAAAGGGACAAACCAGTAAAAAATGATACTCTGATTCTACAATATTCATATTACACATTCTACAGATTCGTTCATCTCTAGTAATATTTCTATATCTCCCTTCTTCAATCATAAGTTTATGAGCTGAACATCTAAATCTTGTAAATGCTGTTCTATGTTTTAAGTTCTCAATACAATTTAAATATTTTTCACAGGTAAATGTATCTTTAAACAATTTATATGCTTCCAGTTTACTTGCCGCTTCAATTTCATTGAACCAGTGTTGTATGTATTGGTCATACACTCTCTGAGTTAAAATGTTTAATTGTGCAATTGAGATTTCATCAGTATTGAACATAAAGCCAAACCCTAAATTTTCTAATAGAGATTTTACATTAATTGCATATTCATTGACAAAATTTCCATGTATATTTTTCATGAAAAATAACTTATACAAAAGTGAATTAGGTTTTTTCAATATTTTGTACCAATATTTCAAAATTCTAACCTTTCTGCAAACATGTAGTGGGAACAAACCAAGTTCACCATATACTGCAGTTCCAATGGTTTGTTGCCGTACATTCAAAATTTGTTTAAGGAATTTCAAGTATACTTTCTCGATGTCGCGAGCTTTGTGAAAGCCCCACACCTCGGACCCATAAAATAATATTGGTAATACCATTGAATCAAA
Organism: Corbicula japonica; assembly: GCA_038501625.1. NCBI lineage: Eukaryota > Metazoa > Mollusca > Bivalvia > Venerida > Cyrenidae > Corbicula > Corbicula japonica. Next base: position 2,419,962 of record JAZAYU010000020.1, on the reverse strand, counting down.
CAATTTCAACTTTTCATTTATGTGTAATGGCACAATATCAAACAGTGAATTTAATGAAAACAATGCTTTTAATGCTTGTTTAGACAATGATAGCTGTGCTTGATTAAAACATCCATTTGAAGAAATAGTTACACCTAAATATGTAAACTTTTCAACAACATTTAACTTTATTCCATTAAATAAAATTTCTGTACTACTTGATGGAACATTACCTTTTTTACATACCATTACAACTGTTTTGTCGGTGTTTACACTTACACCCCATGCATTACAATAACTATACAATTTATCAAGCAATATCTGTAAACCTTCTTTTGTATATGAAAATAAAACAGTATCATCAGCAAACAATAACATAAAAATCTTAATATCATCTAAAGTAAACATTTCAATATTCGGATCATATAAACAATTATACATATCGTTAATAAAGAAAATGAACAACAGAGGGGATAGTGGCTCACCCTGCTTGACTCCCATAAAACTACTGAAATAATTACTTTTTTCTCCATTAACTTTTACACATGATTTTACTTGATCATACATTGTTTGAAGCATTTTTACGATTTTAGTTGAACAGCCCGTTCTTAATAACTTCAGCCAGATGCCATCTCTATACACTAAATCGAACGCTTTTCGAAAGTCAACAAAGGCACAATATAAGGAGCGGTTTTCTTTTATAATGACTTGTTTAATTATAGAACTCAATACAAATATACAGTCTACTGTACTTCTCCCTTTCCTGAAACCAAATTGATAATCTGATAATAAATTATTTACCTCTGCCCATTTTCTAAGTCTATTATCAATCATTATTGAAAATATTTTAGAGAATATACTTGTAAGAGTGATACCCCTGTAATTATTGACTTCATTTAAATTACCCTTTTTTGGTACCGGAACAATTATGCCTCTTGTCCATGACTCTGGATATGCGTTACTTTCAAAAATATAATTAAACAATTTACATAGTGTTGGTGATAGTATATCTCTACAATTTATAAAAATTTCTGATATTAGCTTATCATCACCACCACTTTTACCTGTTTTTAGTGAGTTAATTGCATCATTTACTTCATCGATTGAATAAGCAATGTCTAATTGTTCAACTAAATTTGGGTTTATATTATTTGATAACTCTTCCTCAACGTCATTATTACAAAAAATTTCATCTGAGCAGAATAGATTTTTAAAGTGATCATGAAATTCCTCTAAACTTATATTTCCTTCCTTATTTTTCTTTTTCTTTAATTTTTTTATTTCTTGCCAAAATTTTTGAGGCTCTTTTTTTGCCAAAAATTGAAGTTTATCTTTCTCCTTCCGTTTAAATTTAAATTCAGCCTTCCTTTTAATATTTCTATATTTTTTTCTAGCTGCTAATAAAATATTTCTGTTATTCAGATTATTATTATTATTTCTATATGCACGTGTGGCCGAGGAAAATTCTTTTCTAGCATTTTCACAATCATGGTTAAACCATGGGCTTTGGAACTTTCTGTTAAAAGTTTTTTTATTTGATGCTGGTTAACCAAAGATTTCAAATGATTTTTGATACAATAAATTGGATATTGCTAACACTCCTTCATCCATATTTATTTCTAATGAAACAATTTTATCAACAGTGTTATTAATATTGTCTAACTCATTTCTAATAATTTCTCTAAACTCTGGAACATCTTCATTATTCCAAACTAATTTTTCATTTAATTTTAAATTAGCACTACAATTAATATCAAAACTAGAATTAATGTTAAATGTAACAGCAATTGGGGCATGGGTGGAACATGTTTGGAGTTCATGAACTTCAAAATTATTTATTAGTTTGAATAATTCACATGAACAAATTACATAGTCAATTAGACTATTGCCTAGATTTGACATAAAAGTTAAGCTCCCAATCCCTGCATCCACCCCCATGCGCCCATTTACTATTTTAATATTGCTACTTCTACACAAATCAAGTAATTTTTTGCCAGAGCTATTAACATGTTTATCCATTGTGAACCTTTGTGGTATTTCATTACAGGTACCGTTGTCATTTTGGTCTAATACATCAATAAGATGATAAAAATCAGCAGTATTTAAGATTTCATCAGATTGCTCACCGCATCTAGCATTGAGATCACCTAAGACAGTAACATGTCCAAGGTCAGAATATACTCTTACTTCATGTTCAAGAAATTCAAACAGATCCACTTGAGGTATGTTATAATAAGGAGAGTTGCTTGGTGGAATGTAAATACAACAAATATAGAGGTCTTTTTCAAACTCAAAATAACATCTTATTATACTATCAAAGGACATCATAATTATGTTAATTAACCAGATGTATCAATTTAATAATAATGTCTAAGTCATAGGCGTAACGTCTACATGCCGTCAAAAGAATGTTGCCACTATGTTGCCACTATTTTATTACCACCAGTTTAACCCGATAATAAAATATGAATTGCTCTGTAATAATTTAACTTTTTACTTATAACGGGATTAGAAACGAGCAACTTATCACATCCGGTGTTGTCACCCTTAAGCCTATTTCCCGTTTTTATCAAATTTCACTACTGTCTTTAAGACATACCAACTAAACAGTAGTCTTTCTCAATTCAGACTCTCTTAGTAAGCCGATCAAATACCTTCCCATTTCGCTTAACAATGTTATTAACTTCTTATGTTTGGATATGCGCGTGTGTGCTTTGACATTACATGCAACAATATCGGGAAGACAAGTAAGTTAGAGTAAATTCACCAAGAACGTTTACTTGTTTTAAATATAAACCTGTTAAGGCAAATGAGAGTTTGGTGCCTAGAACTAAGTTTAAAACCACAAGTGACAAATGTTTTGCTACTGCGTTGTCCAATGCGATAACACTTCGATCTTATTTTTTCTTTTATTGTCTGTGATGTCCCTTTTAAAAGTATTGAATAATAAACCAATGGTTTCTTTTCCTCCCTACCTGCTGGCTGTAAAGTGTGTGTGTGTGGGGGGGGGGGGGGGTTGAGGGTGGGGGGGGGGTACGTCTTCTGAATCTGGCTATTCCTAATATGCATACTTCACTTTTTACACTCCAATTTCATCTTGCGTGATGCGAAGAAAAATTTTAAAAAGTGAAATATGCATATCAGGGATTGCCACACCCAAACAACACAACCTTCCCCAAACAGCTGCCAAAAAGTAGAGATAAAAAGAGATCATGTATTTATAAAAAGATTAATTTATAAAACCTCGCATTCAATGGACGAAAAAGAGATAATTTGTGGCTAGCGCTTTGGACAATTATAAATTGCCCTGGTGAATAAACTCCAAACAACACATCAACTCAACAATGTTGCATGCAAAAGCAGGCAAACATATAAAACATAAGGGCGCAGGGGACAGTTTCCGAGGCTGCCCCCAGAGTCTGGGACCCCGTGCAAGTTTACAGTGCAATTGACTGAAAATAAAAACTTTGCCCAGTTAAAATTTTGTTGTTGTACTTTCTGTGTTGCAGGGGTCTAGCTTTTTACAAACCACAACCAAATGTTTCACAGAACCAATCATTTGATCTATACAGGCTTAAATATTTAAAGCCACCCCAAGTCTTGATTTTCCAATGCAAATTTGGCCGAAATTCTACAGATTTCAAAACCTGCAAAATATTTGCTGCAATGACATTTCAAATAAAACCCCTTTCATGCTAATATTTTATGTGTCCCTCATCTGCCAAGCAGCTGGAAAGTGTCTCTCATCCGTCTCGATTTTTCAGCATTCGGCACTGAAATACCTCACCCCCAAACTATTCTCAAATTCAGCCCGGCAGCCTGCGTTTTCATCCGGCAACTGTTCAACTCAGAACATACAAAGCTAGCACCAATGCATTTGAGCGGCGGGCACTGTGATCATATTTCATATAACATATACATGAACTATACAATATTAAAAAAGAATATGACAAATTCTTTAATTCAAACAATGATTTTAATGCATTTATTCACGGCTACCCCGAATACTTAGAAAATCGACCGGGACCAAAGTGCGAAACTATCCCATGCCCCTTAAGGAGAAAATAGGGTTGTAAAGCATAGTCTCAATCATTCAGACGCTCTGATTTCGCAATAGCGATCAGTACGTCTGAAGACATTGTTCTTTAAAAACCCAGACACACCAAAACGAGGCTTGTAATCATGAAACCAGTATGGAACGCCGTTGTTGTCTTGTGAAAACTGTTTTTAGATTATCGCCCTGCCAGCTGGAAATTGAAAAGACATATCCTACGGCGACACGCATTTTTTAACTGTATTGTTGCGCCCACAGGCGTGTTCAAGTAAGCTGGGTTCTGCGGTTACCACGAGATCTGATGAAAAGTTTATACAGACGTTGCAAGCACAATAGTTACCTAATCGCAACCTTAGAAATATTTTAGAATTAAATCATTTCAATAAGAAGATCATAGTTGTTCTCTAAATTTGGACCTTTTTGGATCAAAATTACGTCTGAAGTGAAAAACTTTGCCATACAACCTTTTTTGAATTTCTTAAGATGGCAAACTCTACTGGCGACTTTAGAAACATGTTACAGTGAAATCACTTAGATTAAATTTTATAAAAAAAATGTCTATAAAATTTCCCAATTACGAAAAGACAGGTAAAAGAATTTTTCTGTAGAGGTCGCAAACATTGCAAATGGCGAAAACTAGCTAAAATTTCAAAAATAAATTTTGGGGGAAATACTTATTGACATCTAGATTTTAGTAAAGAAATGTATTTAGCTATGGATGTAGTAAATGTTTGCAAGCTCAATTTAGTCTAATTCATGTTCTAATTACCAATACATATTAAAACAAAAGAAAAACCGTTTGCATGAGATCTCTGAAATTCATGAACAATATACCAAAGCAACTCATACATGAAATAAGTATATGCTGGTCTACAATGTTTAGTGCCAATTCGTCATAATAATGTTCGGGTTTTAAAGAAATTCAAGGAAATCTTACTTCCTGGTTCAAAGTGAAAATAGAAAACTATAGAAATCTACTTTCGTTTTGAACCAGGAAGTAAGTTACATTTGCAATGTTTGCGATACCTTAACGTATAAATAATAAACATACATTATAAGATAGATGTGTGAAGTTAGCGGCCTAGCGGCCTGGCGGCGTGAAGTTAGCGGCCTGGCGGCGTGAAGTTAGCGGCCTGGCGGCCTAGCGGCCTAAACTTAATATTTATCATAGTTATGTTTATCTTAAAAACGGATTTTAAAGAAATTTAAGGAAATCTTACTTCCTGGTTCAAAGTGAAAATAGAAAACTATAGAAATCTACTTTCGTTTTGAACCAGGAAGTAAGTTTTTCTTGAATTTCTTGAAAACTCTAACATAATTCAGACGAATTGGCACTAAACATTGTAGACCAGCATATACCTATTTCAGGTATGAGTTGCTTTGGTATATTGGTCATTTCAGGGATGATTAAGTAAAATATCAACAAGAACTAGCTTTGTTGTTTTTTTAAGTTTTCGAAGCCTCCTAGCGGCCTTAACTTAATATTACCATAATTTATCTTAAAACGTCTTGAAATCGATATTTTCAGCATGTAATGAACATTTCAGGGGTAAATAAGCAAAATATCAACAAGAACTAGCTTTGATTTTTTTTAAGTTTTCGAAGCCTGGCGGCCTAGCGGGCTAAACTTAATATTTATCATAATTTGTGTTTATCTTAAAACGTCTCCGAAAACTTAAAAAAAAATCAAATAAAGTTCTTGTTGATATTTTACTTAATCATCCCTGAAATGTACATTTACAAAGAGTACATGAGAATGTACAAAGAGATTCCGAGTCGTCTTTGCTTTGATAAGCTAGAACTTTGTTAAATAATTTATTTAAAAAAAATAAGATAAATCATGTTGATAACTTGCTTATACACACTTGCAATGTACATTATATGATGTAAAAATAGATTTTAATCTATTTTTAAAATCAGGCTAACTTGTAATAAAGGCAGCCATCTTCACGCCGCTAGGCCGCTAACTTCACGCAGCCAGGCCGCTAACTTCACGCCGCCAGGCCGCTAGGCCGCTTAATAACACAGCCTGGCCGCTAGGCCGCCAGGCCGCTAACTTCATGCCGCCAGGCCGTTAGGATGCCAGGCCGCTAACTTTACGCCGCCAGGCCGTCAGGCCGCTAACTTCACACATCTTAATATGATTTATTGATGAAAAGTTTTGCGAAAATGCATTTATTCCGTTAGAGAAATTTTGATATTCTTCCCTTTGTATCAATCACCGTACAATGACAACTGCCATACCCTATAACGTGACAGTCTAAAACCATTATCAAGAAGAGGCAGCAACGGCGTACCATATATTTGCATTCATTTATGTAAAATGAGGTAGGCAAGTACATAAACGTCCTTTGTTTTATAAACCATAAACCTGATTATGTAGCTCGATATCATATTACCTAAATTTCACTTTGCCCAGTGTGGGAGAAATACAGTTAAAGCACTGTTAACAAATTTCATTACAAATCGCGATTGATTTTGGATTTGTTTATCATACAAAAGCGCCACCTGTCGGTCAGACATTTTATATAGCGATGTCTCTAGACGTTCGTCAGAGCAGTATGACACTGATCAATGACAGAACGTCTAGATGATATAGACTATGTAAAGCAAAATGGCAGGTACTCAATGACCTTACTAAGACCAGAGCTCCTGGTTTTTATTTTTTCCCGGTCAATTTTGATGTTTCTTTTTTAACGTTGGCATAAAAAATAGCCTAGAAAGTATGTTTTCGAGTTTGTACCAGTTCTACTGGTTTCAGTTTTAATCATTACTTATGGTATTATAAATATATACTTCTTCACATTTGGGTTCCCAAGGTTCATAATAGAAAACAAAGGTGGGTTTCCAAACGACAGATAGTTAGTTTGTACGCAATGTTCATTTTCGGCGAAATTCCTGTTGGGGAACAATGGCTCATTCGAAACAACCTGAATTAAATCGAACTCGCAGAATAGTAGTAACAGACTACGCCGGAGCAAGAGCCAGTGAGAATCCTAATGGTTATCAACAGGAAAGTATGGTGGCTGATTTATGCCATTTCGTTTTTTCGTTATTTCGCCGCGAAATAACGCCAAGCGAAAAGACGAAATAACGAAAAAACGCCACGCGAAAAGACGAAATAACAAAAAACGCCACGCGAAAAGACGAAATAACGAAAGAACGCCACGCGAAATAACGAAAACACGCTATTTTTGCGCGAAATAACGAAAAGTCGCCGTGCAATAAAACGCCAATTTAACTACACAAAATAGCGTTCTTTCTAGCTTCGCCTGGCGTTTTTTCGTTATTTCGCTTGGCGACTTTTCGTTATTTCGCTTGGCGTCTTTTCGCTCGGCGTTCTTTCGTTATTTCGCCTGGCGTTTTTTCGTTGTTTCGCGTGGCGTTTTTTCGTTATTTCGTATTTTCGCGTGGCGTTTTTTCGTTATTTCGTCTTTTCGCGTGGCGTCTTTTCGTTATTTCGCTTGGCGTTTTTTCGTTATTTCGAATTTTCGCGTGGCGTTTTTTCGTTATTTCGTCTTTTCGCGTGGCGTCTTTTCGTTATTTCGCGTGGCGGTTTTTCGTTATTTCGTATTTTCGCGTGGCGTTTTTTCGTTATTTCGTCTTTTCGCGTGGCGTCTTTTCGTTATTTCGCTTGGCGTTATTTCGTTATTTCGTATTTTCGCGTGGCGTTTTTTCGTTATTTCGTAATTTCGCGTGGCGTTTTTTCGTTATTTTGTCTTTTCGCGTGGCGTCTTTTCGTTATTTCGCTTGGCGTTTTTTCGTTATTTCGTATTTTCGCGTGGCGTTTTTTCGTTATTTCGTCTTTTCGCTCGGCGTTTTTTCGTTATTTCGCGTGGCGTTATTTCGCTTTGCGTCTTTTCCTTATTTCGCTTGGCGTCTCTTCGCTCGGAATGCATGTTTCTGGCAATGACTCAAAGTGCAATGCACAAGAACCGTAACACTACCTTCTTTCGTTTTTTAATTATTGCCCTTTGATTTATTTTACAGAGCATTTCTTGTGCGGAGCGTAACTGTCAACATAGGTTCAAATGACTCCAAACTTGGTATGCATGTTTCTTGCAATGACTCGAAGTGCACTGCACAAGAACCGTAACTCTACCTTGTTCAGTTTTTTGAATTAAATTTTCTTTGATTTTTATAATGCTTTTCTTGTTAGGAGCGTAACAATGTCACAATATGTTCAAATGACTCCAAACTTGGTATGCATGTTTCATAAAAGCAGTGTTAGGTATGCTTTGCGACAATATTGCTCATATTTTGTCCCATTAATGTCGTTAAATTACAGTAAAACCCCTCATTACGGACACTCGATATTACGGGCACCCCAGTATTATGGGCGATTTTTTAAAGAACAGACATGTTCTCTTCTTCTTGAGTTAAACCCACAATTAAGGACAGCCCGCTATTAAGGACACTTTCCCTCAGTCCCTTAGGTGTCCATTATAGAGGGGTTTCACTGTATTCCCCTTTGATTGACTTTATAGAGCATTTCTTGTCATTCTTTTAAATTTTTTCCTTGATTGATTTGAGTGCCTTTCTTGCCAAGGACTTAACTTGTTGTGCATGTTTCTTGCAATCAGACAATTAAAAGGTTATTTTATATGTGAATTTTGTGCAAATAAATTGCTAATAACTGTACATCAATAAACCAACAAAAATTTCGTTTGGCGACACATCTGACTCGCGGAGCTCTAGTTTATTTTATTTGTTAATCAACTCAAACCAACAAATGTTTTTGTTGTTGGGATTGGGTGGGAATTCAGGCACCTATCCATCACACCCCACCTGTATTTCTTTTTTTGACTTTTATTTCTCAAAACTCGCACCAATCAAAACTTTTTGGTGGTGGTGGTTGGGAAAAATCATTGGTACCGCCTCTGCCCTTCCATTTCTATCCCCCGCCGCGTAGCGGGATGGGGGTATAGGAATAGTCTTCGTCCATCCGTCTGTCTGTCCGTCCCTTCTTCCGTCCGTGAATAGTTGTTTTTACCCATATGTCCAGCTTTACTGTTGCTACACTTGGCGTATGTCAACCGGAATTCGAAAAGCCGAAAAAACGCCAAGCGAAATAACGCCACGCGAAATTACGAAAAAACGCCAAGCGAAAAGACGCCAAGCGAAATAACGAAAAGACGCCACGCGAAAAGACAAAATAACGAAAAAACGCCACGCGAAAATACGAAAAAACGCCAAGCGAAATAACGAAAAGACGCCACGCGAAAAGACGAAATAACGAAAAAACGCCACGCGAAAATACGAAATAACGAAAAAACGCCAAGCAAAATAACGAAGACGCCACGCGAAAAGACGAAATAACGAAAAATCGCCACGCGAAAATACGAAATAACGAAAAAACGCAATGCGAAACAACGAAAAAACGCCAGGCGAAATAACGAAATAACGCCGAGCGAAAAGACGCCAAGCGAAATAACGAAAAGACGCCAAGCGAAATAACGAAAAAACGCCAGGCGAAGCTAGAAAGAACGCTATTTTGTGCAGTTAATTTGGCGTTTTTTCGCACGGCGACTTTTAGTTATTTCGCGCAAAAATAGCGTTTTTTCGTTATTTCGCGTGGCGTTCTTTCGTTATTTCGTCTTTTCGCGTGGCGTTTTTTCGTTATTTCGTCTTTTCGCGTGGCGTTTTTTCGTTATTTCGTCTTTTCGCTTGGCGTTATTTCGCGGCGAAATAACGAAAAAACGAAATGGCATAAATCAGCCACCATAGGAAAGGGAGTTAGTTAGCCTGCCAGGTCCCGTTCCAGACGAAAAGTTCACTTTCGTGCGCAGTCCTAAAGTTTTTTCGATTGATAAATTGTTGGAGGACACACCCTCATTACAAGGTATGCATAACTTTAATATACTAGGGCCCCAGCTCGTACCCCTAGTCCTCCTCCCCTTTGCAGCCACACCCCAAATCCCCACATAGGTCTTTTTCTTGTACATTCAACTGATAAATTTGAAAACGAAACAACACTGTCTGACTGACTGTTTCAATGTAGTTTCTTTTCAGTTTATTATTAGTGACTAATTTATAATGTTTATATCATTATATAATAATTGTAACTTTATTAATATTTTTTTTTCTTTCAGTTGTATTATGAGAATGTATGTATGTATTAATTTAAATTTGTAACTATTTGTACTTGTTTTTAAGAGGACCATATGAAAGAATGGCTATGCCAAATATGTTATCCTCTAAAAATAATGAATTTATTATTATTATTATTATTATTATTATCATTATTATATTTTGCTGTAAACAATGTTAAATATTACCGAACACGAACAGTATCAAAAGATGCAATTTTTATTTATTACAGATGAAGACAGATTTCGAGACTGCTTGGTACAATCATTTAAAGACAACTGTAAAGCGGTTGTGGACGGAACTTCTTTAATCGGCGAGGAGCTAGACTTCCTCGAAGCGAATGGGTGTATCACGATCGATGAACGTTGCCATATGAAAGACGCAATTGGCCCAATGAAGAAAGCCAGGCGACTTCTGTCTTTAATGCTTCTTCGCGATTATAGATCATTGTTAACATTTGTTAAAAGTCTCGGGTTCCACAACCAACATGTTGCTGGTGTTGTAATCACTAAATTTTTAGCTTACACGGAAGGCGGTTTCCATAAGGTTCCTACGTGCGTCCGTTGCCTTCTTGAAAAAAGAGTAGATATAGAACCTCTTGCTGACTATTTATTAACACTGGGCGATATATGGGAGCCATTGTTCCACAAAATTCATAACCAGGGCGATCTGAAACCCTTGTGGAATGAGTTTTTTTAAATAGTAAAAATCAACAATGTGTATGAAAACATTTCCCAAGTTATCATCCGAAGTCT